>CM068382.1:68670213-69085213 GCA_034770075.1 Aralia elata | reverse complement strand
GAGGATTTTTAGTATAGTAAGCTTTAAGGATGATAGAAATAGATAGAATTATTAGGCAATGGATCATTAGAAGAAATTGAAGTTGATGAGGAGACATGGATATTCCAAATCTTCTAGCTATGCTAGACTTCAAAATTTATTGACTTCGTGCTGACATTTGCACTTTTGCTCTTCGAAAAATGTATGGGGCCAGATTTCTGGACCAAGGATTTTAAATGTACTATTATTCATATGTCTATGCTAATAGTTTTGGCTAGACAAAGTTGATTTGAAAATATCAAAATGTATTTTTAAATTGTCATCAATGCATCATGAAACCTGGTGTAGAATGACAGATGATGGAGTCATCAATGCAGATTAACCTAGTGTTGGATGTGATCATAGTATCGTCAACCAACTATGGTATGATGTAGTATGACAAAATCACGAAATGACGGAATCCTCAACGGACTGTAGAAACAGTGCGGTATCGTGACGTCATAAAATGATTTTTGTTTTCTTTAAAGTATGAAAAAGTATGCCAATTGAGTTGGCTAAAATAATTCGATTGATGTCCGGATTGTTAACAAAAGTCTAAGCTATTTGATTCGGCTAGACAAATGTTGAAATATGTTTATGCAAGCATTATTTGAGAATTTATGCCTAAACCAAATTGTTTTGGTGCGGAATTTTGTAGTAAGCTGAGGTGAACAACCCTATTATTGGAGTATTTGATGTCGGAATAATCCCGACTGACCCTATGGTGGTCAAGCAAACGCATATAGTCGCTTAGCTAGAAAGTTGTGCACAACGTCAAAGTACTAAAGGCTGATCACCTGGCGTACGGAGGTAGATTACCTTTTTCTTAATTGAAATCGGTAAGGGTAGTAATACCCATAAACCTCTATGTTCATGGTCTTTATGAGGTAGATTACCTTTTCTTAATTGAAATTGGTAGGGGTAGTAATACCCGTAAACCTCAATGTTCATGTTCTTTATGGCCCCCAGCAGGGGTAGATTACCTTTTTCATAATTGAAATCGGTAGGGGTAGTAATACCCGTAAACCTCTGTGGCCATGGTCTTTATGGCCCCTCAGCAAAATATGAAAAGTTTTTAAGGAATATTTTATTTCCTATTTGTTCAAGTTACTTCACAATTATTAAACAATTGTTGAAGGTTCCTATTATTCGGGAAACTGATTTTGGGAAGAGTGATTATCCCAAGGAGAAGTAGTCGTAGAATGCGACAATTTTAAGTGAATCCTTGAAAGAGGACAGTGTAAAGGTTAGATTGAAAACCTAGTTTTGAGGGATAGAATAAGCAAAGATGAATGCGTTGAAATTTGAGGACGAAATTCTTAGAAGAAGGGGTGAATGTAATATCCCGAATATTTATGAGTTAGTAAATCATGATATTAAATTATTATGATGATTGTGGCATACAATGATCCTTAGAAAAGGAAATTGATGGGTTAAACATAGGATAATACTCAGAGATTAAATAGGTAATATGAAACCTATGTTATAGTAATACGTTAAAATTTATTCAACGATAAAATTTCGGAAGAAATTAGACGAAACCGAGTAAGAGGTTTGATATTCGTGATTCCGAGGACGGAATCCTTATAAGGGGGGAAGAATGTGACGACCCGAGAATTTATAAGATTTATTAATAAAATCTTGGATGATGATTAAAGGTTAAAGAATAAAACCTCGATAGGAATTTGTGGATTTATTGAAAATTTCTATAAAAAAAACCCTATATGGTTTACTATTTGAAAGAGAATTGAGAGAATAAGGGTTACAAAATTCAAAACCCCGAATGGAACTATACTTGAATGTAGTTAAGAACAAGGTATTATGTTACCTTTAACTTTACGTTAATTAAGGAAAGAGATTATGTAAAGATACATATGGAAAAAGAAACGGTTGGCTGAATTAGTGTATTCAGTTTGCTGAATTAGTGTATTCGGTTTGCTGAATTAGTGTATTCGGTTTGCTGAATTAGTGTATTCAGTTTGCTGAATTAGAAAAGCAGTTTGCTGTATTAGCGATGTTAGCTTGTTATAATAAGGAACAAGAGAATGAGTATATGTATAATTATATATATACCTATACTTAGAAAGTCTAATTAAATTGATCATATAGAGTAATGGAAACTGAGCCTGATTGGTAGTTATAGAGAACCCAAAGATATTAAATTGGGAAGAGATGAACTAGGTGCGGTAGTGTTAATTAAATGCGCCTAACCTATTAGTTAAGTATTAGAAGTTTAATAAAAGTCCAAGAAGGGATTAAGATCATGGTAAGTGAATTGTATATGGCAAGCCATGTAATAAAAGCTTGTGGAGCTTAGCAAATAGTAAAAAGAGATATTTGATAAGACATGAGGTTAAATGTCAAGCCTATTATATAGGAAATATTAATTATTGAATGATAAAGTGAATATATATATATATATATATTGTGAATATGTATATTTATCGACGGTGTAGAGTGTAATAAAAGAACTATGTAACCTACTATATTATATATTAGGAATGAAAAATTGAATAACCTAAGAGTTATAGCTATTGGAAAAGCATAGTGTTTGATCCATGTGGTTTATATGGTATGTCTCAACATATTAAATTATGTTGAGGTATATATAGAATGAATATGAGAGATAAATGAATAGCAATCTTATGAGATTGTATATATAATTGTTTATTATATAATAAACAAACAACAAGAAGTATTGTAAATTAATCTTTATATGTTATGTATGAGGATTAATGATGGCGATTGAAGTGTACTAGCAAAAGTAATGTGATAGAGACTTATTTTAATATATATCTTAGTTATTATTTATTTTAACTTAATTAAGGAAGAATTTAATTGAGTTATATAAATAAATGTAAGTGAATAATTATTTTAAATTCCAAATCTTGTGGAAAAGAAATCCTAATTAAATATTAGGATAAAGTGATTATGTGGGTTGAATTATTTTATTTCATGACCCAGAGGATTTAATTAATTATGTAACAAATAGAGTTTATATATATATATATATATATATATATATATATATATATATATATAAGGATAAGGAAGGATAAAAAGGGAAGTAATATATATATATATATATATATATATATATATATATATCTCATTCACTCCCCATTTTCTCATTCTCGGCAACAAAAGAAAAGGAGAGAGAGAGAGAGAAAACCGACCGAAAGAAAGAGGGAGGAAGAGAGAGAAGAAGAGAGAGAGAAGGCTTGGCTACCATGAAGGAAGAAGAAAGCATAGGAAGCCATGGAAGATCCATGGAAGGAAAGAGAAAGAAAGAAATGAAATCCAAAAAGGTAAAACTCAAAACTCTATCCATTTTTCTTGTGATTAAACTTGGATTTAGCTTTGGGTTAGTGTTATTATACTTTATATTGATAGATCTACATGGTTTATGATGATTCATGGTTAGATCTAGCGATTTTATTGGTTATTAAGTTGGATCTAAGAAATAATTTCTTAAAACTCCAAACCGTCACTTTCCTCTTTGATCCGTAGATCCACTTTGTGGGTAGGGATGAAAAATTGTATAGATTTAATATGTTGTAATATTATGAGTTACGAGTTCATAGAACTTGAAATCATTCGATTTGGTTGTGTAAAACTCAAAATATGAAAATCAAACGGAGAGGAGAGAATGAACTAGTGAGCTGCTGTCCAAAATAGGAAAATTCGGGCCTAGTTAGATTGCTCCAAAAATTCTGGGCTTCTGGTATGTTATTGTACACTGAATAAGATTTCCATAGACTCCGGAACGGACCAATTCTGACTTCGGAGCAAAATGTTATGGCCAATCTAAGTAATAGGCAAAACTGTCCAGCGAAATTCGGGGTCAGCCCCCTTTACGTGCGATTTCTATATTGTTTTGTTGGGAACTGGAAAAATTTCAATAGGACAAAATTATAGATACAGAAGTTAGATTCGTGTGGCCGCTAGACTCACCCAAAAATTGTAAATAACGAAGAAGTTATGACTGTTTAAGCGAGGTTGGGTCTGGAAAAAAAAAAGAGATCGCGAGCTGCTACTGCTGGGCTGTTGGGCGCACGGACGGGGCGCGCGCGGGCGTGGCGCAGGCTGGGTGCACGCGGGCGCGTGGCTGCCGAGCTGACCTTGGCCGTGCAATGCGATTTTGACATCCAAAACTAAAATAAGCATAACTTTTGCGTACGAAGTCCAAATTTGATAATTCAAGATGTTTTAAAAAGCTTAAGGATAATGCTACAATTTTATGTAATAAAAACTAAAATTTGAGATTTTGGGAAAAGGTCATAATGGGCATTTTGAAGATGTTGCTTGACCGGATGCGAACGAAAGGTGCCGGACTTGCGTTTTATGAACCGTAAAGCGTTCCGAACCTACTAATTACCGTTCTAAGTATTATAAAGTGTAAATCTTGAATAGTGAGGTAAAGATTAACCATAATGAGTTATATTTTAAAAGTTTAAATACTCAACTACATGTTAAGTATAAATGGGAGAAGTTAAGCGAAAACATGATTAAAGATTTTCTTTTATTAATCTAATATACATCCAAAACGATGTGGAGACATTCGATAAGGACTTAACTACATGTTAAGTATTAATTGAAAGAAATACCTTGAGAGTATAATATGAAGTTAAATGATGACTTGAATGTTGATGTAATTATTCTATTAACCTAATAAACATGTGAAGGATGTTAATACAAGAGTATAAGAACTTAGCTAAAGTATTAAGTAATCATTAAAAAGAAATTGCCTAAAGGCAAGATGGGAGAGTTATTTAATTAACTTTAATGAAGATAATACATTGATATAATGTAACTTCAGACTAAGACTACTTAACCAAACGTTAAGTGTCGATCAAAAGAGAACTTTAAAGAAGGATAAGACGAATGTTAACCTTAACAATGTTAACGATAATGATACATCCAACGTGATGTAAAGATAAGATTTAAGACTTAACTAAATGTTAAGTAGCAATCGAAGACAGTTATAAAGGGACTTGATATAAAAGGTTACATAATTAACCTTAATCAATTATATGGAATGAGAGGCTCTCAATACGAAGTCAAGTAAAAGCTTTAAACATTTAACCGACTGTTAAATGTCAACTAAAATAGGAATTTACAGTTGAATCCAGCTTGCTGGATTGTAGTATCTGGCTTGCTGAATTGGTAAATATGGTTTACTGAATTAGTGAATCCAAAGTGCTGGATTGTAGGATAGTTCGAATCCAAGTTGCTGGATTAGTATGTTTAGATAATCCAACTTACTGAATTAGGTGTTCAGGCTTAATGGATTATAAAGAAGAACTTATAAAATGAAAGACTTAGTGTTAAGTCATACAGTTTATAATAAAGTAGTAGTACAGTCGTGTTATTTAATAGTTGACGTATAGTAGCTGGGCTAAACAATTCCTTTAGGGAGCGAAGGTATATACGAACTAGCAACCGATCTAACTCACTGTGAAAACAGTGTAGACGAGACGGAAACTAGTTTGTTGGTTGTTTGTGGGAAACCACTCAGCATACTATATTGAACACTGTTAAAGACTCGATGTGTGCTAGTTTTAGAATTATGAACGTGTAAGGTGCTATCTAATATTTGCTTATGTGCTTAAATATTAGAAGTAGTGTTATGAGGTATATGTGTTGCTAATTGAAAGATCAATTTTATAACTGATAGGTCTTTCATAAGAGATTAAGTTAGATTGCGTAGCAGTAATCGACGGTACAGGCAAGTTTCCTTAACCTTACTCAAGTTTATATTGAGCAAGTTTCCCTAACTCAGACTCGAGTTATTATCTTCCAAGCATGTTAGTGGATGAATTTTATTAATTATTCCACATCTTTGATTATTGATTCGCACTTAATGCATGTTGCATATGTTCATCAGGTATGAAAGGCTGATCACCTTCATTACCATAAGGTTCAGTTAATTTGTTCATGGTCATTATTGACAGCCTATATTATTGAATTCAGTTATTCAATTATTAAAATTCTGATTCATGCTCTTTCACAATTATTATATTGTTGAAAAGTTCTAAAGCTTATCCATTCTTTCAATCATGATATATCTTTATTATATTTAAACTTGCTGAGCAAAGTAGTTGCTCACCCTTGCTATATCATGATAACAAATTTCAGATTTAAGGCGAACGTTCGAGGAAAGACAGTACAAAAACAAAGGACAAGATTAAATGGTTATGCATGATAACCAAATTAATTATCTGATGTAAATGATATGCTGTAAACCTTTTGTGAATCTAAAGGTAAATATGTATTAAAATAAAGGTTATAGACCTTGGGATATGTAGCAGAGATTATTGTATAAACAATTTATGTTTATATCTTCCGTAATATTTGTAAATATGATGTATCGTGACGCACCAGGTCCGAGGTTTCAAGGGACCCGGGTTTGGGGGCCTCACAAAAACCTCTTTCCATATCCCTTTCATCATGATATATCCCTATTGTTGTACTTTAAACTTGCTGAGCAAACTCGTTGCTCATCCTTATATCATGACTTCATTGCAGCTAAACCCGAGACGTCAGGGAAGAACAAAGGGAAAGAGAAGATGAAGTGATAGACTTCAAGTAGCCGATTTTAAATTTATGTGTAGTTAATTACTGTTAATGTAATTTGAACCCTGATAGGTATTTAGGGTATGGATTTGTGTATGTGGTTAAGGTTATTGTATTCTGGAACTAGTAACACATTGTAATGAACAACATATGTTTATTATATTCCGTATTTTAGTTACCATATGTTGTTAGAGGTGAATGTTTGTAGTGGATCGTGATGACCGGATCCGGGTATTTGGAGACCCGAATTTGGGGGCGTCACATCCTTTCTATATAGAAATCTAAACATTGTTATTTAAGATTGTGTGATGCTTGTGGTTGTTGAATGTGACTGAATTCTGACTTGAGGTCAACATATAATAATAATCTACAAGTCTTGTAACAGAAAATATGTTTACCACTATGCTTACTGAAATTAATTCATGAAATGGCCGATTAAGATTCCAATTTTTTCTTGTAACAGAGCAATCATATAGTCGCACTGAAGGTTCTTTTTTTATTTGGATTTGTAGCAAAAGATATTATGATTGCCTATTTGTCTTTTTCTGCTTATGAGCAATACGGTGTACATTAGTACCACGTAGCAACTCTATTGTCTTTGATTTTGGCATTAAGTGCCTCTGGTGACCTATTTGCTTCATTTTCCTGACTTGCTATTATTTTTAAATATGTGCAGGAAGACTGCTTCTACGACCTGCCTTACAATACTAGGTATTAAATTTTCGTGCTACATTTACGGAAGACAAGGGACGAAATTATGAAGTGTACTCTCTCTATATATGTAGATATATACTTTGATTGAAGAACTGTGGTAGCTTTAGATGGTTTATTGTAAAGAAGATTTTATTAGTGGATGATTTTATTAAGTTAATAATATTTTAGTTTTTTGTATTTTTGCCACTATTTGCAATGGGGACATTAAGCCAGCCAGGTACACAAAATGAATGATTATATAGTGGATGATTTTATTAAGTTAATAATATTTTAGTTTTTTGTATTTTTGCCATTATTTGCAATGGGGACATTGAGCCAGCCAGGTACACAAAAAGAATGTAAAATTTTGATTTGGCAACAATATAATTTGTTACCAAAGCATTGAACAAGTTTTAATATAGCAACAATTTTTTATACATTTAGCAACAAATTTTCGTTGCTAATGGCATTAAAAATATAATATTTGGCAACGAAAAATTAACCTAATAACAACGGAGAGGATATTGTTGCTAATACAAAAATAAAAGGTAATATTTTTTATCGTTGCAAATCATATTAACTTTCGTTGCAAATATAAAGAAACGACAACATATAATGTCGTTGCTAATCGACGACTTTCGTTGCTATTGAAAAATAACTAGCAACAAACATTTTCGTTGCTGATTTAGCATAATGTCGTCAAATAATATAATCAGCAACGAAAATCGTTGCTAAAAAGTTTACATTCCGCAACGAAAGCAAGCTTAGGCAACAATTTTCATAATTGACTGCAACGAAAAATGTCGTTGCAAAATGGTGTCAATTGCAACGAAAATGCATGGCGTTGCAAAAAAAAAGAGTTCATTTCGTTGCCAATTAGCAGGCTTTTGCAATGAAATGGAGTTTTTAGCAACGAAATTTTAATTATTCTGCAACAATACATTTTGTTGCTAAAGGATCGATGTCTCTGTACGAAAGCCAAATTTCGTTGCAAAATGTATTACTTTTGCCAACGAAAAAAATACGTTCGTTGCGAAACAATTAACAACATTCATTGCGCAACGAAAGACGGAACGATAGTAAAGTCGTTGCCAAAACCCTTTTGCAACGAAATTTGATACCTTTAGCAACAAAAATCGGTTGTTGCTGAAGTCCCATTTTTTGTAGTGACCCTTGTTTCTATCTCTATAGAAATTATAAGTACTCCCTCTCCAATTCTTATGGAAGAGCGTGTAACCTTAATCCATAACAAGACTCCTCTTATTTATAGATATAGATAATCCTCCTAAACTATTTAGGATTAGGTTATTTATTTTAATTAAACTCTTTTAATTAATTAAACTCCTAATCTAATTAAGAATTTATGAGAGTACTTTTATTCATTAATTCTCAAATCCTTTTAGGAATTAAATAATAATAATAGTAATAATAATAATAAGACTCCTCTTATTAATTTATATTTAATATTTACAAAATATTAAATAATAAATATTAAGCTATTTAATTTATTCTATCTCAATAAATTAAATTAAATATACTTAACTTATTATTACGATTATGCCATTTACTTCTTAAATAAATATTTTCCTTTTGCGGTGTGACCCTTTAGGTTCTCCATATTAAACCGGTTGTGAATAAATTAATTAGAACAATTCTAATCTTATTTAAATAAATAAATTAAACTATTTAATTCATTTAAATAAATAATATTTATTCTACAATAAGGATAAGCCCCCTTAGCGATCAACGACTTTCCAAATAATATAGATTTCAACATTAATCATAAAAGAACCTTTTAGTGACTAGTTACCATTCAATTCAATTATTCTACCATACAATGTCCCAATTAAATAGAAGACATGGAATTACTGTCAAGTCTTATTTTATTTAATTATATGCATTTCGATTCTTAAATGCACAACTCTAAATAATGCAAATTAGAAACACCTTTCTAATTTCTTTCTGCTTTGGCCAAAGAGTTCTGAGTTATCATTTATCGAATTACATAGGACATTCTCTCCTTTTACTAGAAGTGGTAGATTTTTTGTTGACCATTCACCTATCTCTATGTATAACTTATTATACCCAATTATACCATTTGATATACCTTAAAGGTCTTAAGGGACATGTCAAAGTATAACTCATCATACACAAGATACTGTACTGATCTCAAGTCTAAGGATCACGTGCACTACTATCACTTAAGGAATTCCTATTGACAGGCAAGTAAAACTCTATTAGGTATTCCTTTAGCGAGCCACGTTCAGTGAGCTTATTCTCTAATAAGTACCTACATACTTGGTTTAGTGTCTCCATACAAATGATTATGAGATCAATCATTCTCTTCCTAAGAGCAAGCAAAGTATGTACTAATTTATCCGGATTCACTAATCCTCTTCTTAGTAATCCAACGATTAGGAACGATTTTAGTTTGTGAGCTATCTAGAATGTAGATCTCATTAACATGATCATCATCATGATTCTAAAAACATTGCTCAAAACTATGGGTTTATCATATTTAATATAACAACACCATATAGATAAAATAAAATGCCTTTATTAAATAAATTCTTTTATTAATAACCAAATAAGATTACAAAGTATATGCTACATCATATCAAATATGATTGACTTGTATGTATACTACTTTCAATAAGTCTATATATAGAGGAGGAATAGAAAGGATTGGCTTTTGCTCACATTTTAGCATACATGCCAAATAGAAAGCTAGTAACATAGAGAGAAAAAGAGCAAGGGAGTACACAAGTGAGCTTAAGAGGCTTGAGGAGGAGGCCACGGCTGGAGGGAGAGGTTGAGAAGGAGAGGATCTAGCAAGCTAAGATACCAAGGAGGATGATAAGTATAAAATTTGTTATGTTTTTATCTCTTAATATCTAGTCTTTTATACTTATTTGGCACCTAAATGTAGTCACTATTCTTATATTTTGATTTAGGTTGCAAATGGAGCCACTAAATAAAAACTGTGTTATTGCCACACTTATGGATTGTTTTGAAATTCGTCTGTCTGCTTGAGGCTCAATTTTATACTTGATCAGTCCTTATTCTCTCAAAACTCAAAGAAGAAAAATTGTAGATCTATTTCTTAGCTTTCCGGATCATCTTGAAACGCCTAAATCGAAGCTCGGATGAGAGAGTTATGACAATTTTACCAACATGCGTCAAAGTTGAAAATTTCAGGAAATTAAGCTTTTGGACAGATTGACCTTTGGGGCTTCGGTTGAGATTTGAATTGTGTTAAAGTTCCCAAATGAAAATGTGGTCTTCTTGAAGTTTTTAGTAGACTTCTCAAGCTTTCTAGAATGGTATGGTGAGCAAAAATCCGAGTTCATTTGGGCCTCCAAATATTGCTTTTTATACAGCTGATCCGAATCCCGCGTGGAATGGATTTTTGTTCGGACCAGTTGTAGTATTTGGGCCATAACTTGAGCTTTCCAACTCCAAATCAGGTGATTCAAAAGCCCAAATTCATTAGAAACTCCAGGGCTACAACTTGTCTTCTTTGCTCAAGTCCAAATTCGGCAGTCTACTAATTCAAAATCAACTTGCAAGCTGTTGATCAGTTTTGGTGTCAGATTTTGACTTCTTATGAGGAGCACGTTTTTGGGTTTTTGATTGCATTAGATGGCTGATTCACATGACCCAAATTAGTTGTTGGATCTTGAAATCTTGTACACTTGAGTGCCTATAAATAGCAAGTGAAGCTAGGCTTGTATTTTGCTAATTCACAAACTAATACACACCATCTTCTTCATCTTCTTCATCTTCTCCAAATTCTAGTGTAATTAGTAGGGAAAGAGGATCACCTCCATAGTGAGGTTGTTGTCCTCACCCTTTTTATAAATTAGTAGGGAAAGAGGATCACCTCCATATGAGGTTGTTGTCCTCACCCCTTTAATAATTCAAGAAAATATTAATTGGACTTAATATGTTAGGTTAGTTCCTTTACTCAGTTCGAAGGGGATGTTGAACCTTGTTTACAGGTAATGGGTGGAAGCTAAAGCCACTAGGACTGATGACTCTAAAGTTGTTGCAGATTTTATCAAGTCTAACATATTTGTCAGGTTTGGAACGCCAAGGGCCATAATCAGTGATAAGGGAACCCACTTCTGCAATAGGATGCTAGCGACACTATTCAAGAAATACAATGTGATGCATAAAGTTTCTACATCCTACCATCCACAGAGCAATGGGCAAGCTGAGATATCCAACCGGGAGGTCAAGTCTATTTTGGAAAAAGTAGTCAAACCGAGTAGAAAAGATTGGAGTCTGAGGTTAGAAGATGCACTTTGGGCCTATAGAACAGCTTACAAAACTCCAATAGGTATGTCACCTTATAGGTTGTTTGGAAAACCATGTCATCTACCAGTGGAGTTAGAACACAAGGCTTTTTGGGCAGTTAGACAATGTAATATGACCTTAGATTCAGCCGGAGTCCATAGGAAGTTGCAGTTGCAAGAGCTAGAGGAATTAAGGAATGATGCATACGAGAGCTCTAAAATTTACAAAGAGAAAACAAAAGCCTTTCATGACAAGAAGATTACTAGAAAGAACTTTGTTGTTGGGCAGAAAGTTCTCCTTTATCATTCAAGGCTAAAATTATTTCCAGGTAAGTTGCGTTCCCGTTGGGTCGGGCCTTTTATTATTACTGACATTTTTAATCATGGTGCAGTGGAAATTCAAAGTCCAAGCACAGGGAAGATTTTTAAAGTGAATGGTCACAGGCTCAAACCCTTCTATGAAGGATATCAAATGGAGAATATTGAGCTGCTAGATTTGGTGGATCCAGTTTATGAAGATTAAGAGGTTTAATGTCAAGCCAATGACAATAAACAAAGGCGCTGCTTGGGAGGCAACCCAAGGGGAGTTCATTTCTTTTTATTTTCGCATTTATATTTCGGTTATGTTGTTTTTCCTTTCTTTGCATTTTACTTTACATTAGGGATAATGTAAGTTTTAAGTGTGGGGGAAGGATTTAGGGTGTTTTAAAATTTAGGGTGTTTTAAAAAAAATATGCAATAAAAAATTAAAAAAAATTAAGTTTGATTTTGTTAGTTTGAATTTTGAATTTTGTGGGTATATTCTCTGCAAACCCTCACGAGACAAAACTCGTCCACTTGGGGTAACCTTGGGGTTTAAAGGCTTGTTGTACATGCTAAGTGCAATCGTGTTTCCTACGAAAATGGAGTAATTTTTAAAATAAGTCACTTGAGCAATGAGTTAATTTGGATTTTGATTTTTGACCAATGATAAAATCTTGATTCTCGTTGATAACATTTTGGAAAATTTATAGACATTGTGGAGTTTGAATTTGGTTTTCTTTGTTGATTTTTACTTTATTTGAGACCCTTCAATTTCTTTGCACTTATCCCATTGGTCGGCCTAGTTTTAACTTGGAAAGGATTTTATTTATTTATTTATTTCGATTGAATGTCGAGGGGAGAAATTCTTGAACTCTATCATTTGTTTGATCATAACTTGAAGTAAACATGAGGTCTTATTTAAGAAAAGGGAAATGATTTAGGCAAAAGTTAGATGTTTGATTTAAAAAAAAAAGAGAAGAAAAAGAAAAATTATGATTCATGTGGTGAATTGAGATGGAGCGTAAAACGCACTCATTCATAAACACGTGACATGCGAGATGGAGCGTAAAACGCACTCGTTGGTAAGACGGAGCATAAAATGCACTTACCAAAGGAAGAAAAAGCCTATTGATCTCTACTGTTATTTGCTTATGTTAATTGCGAGTAGTGTGAAAATAGGTGTTTAGAGTTTTTCTTTCTCCTTCAAGGCTTTGATTTCATAAAATTTTCTAAGTTTTAATTGGTTTGATACATGTGGATTCACACACACACGAAGGGTTAAGAGTAGAGTAACATTGATAAGTAAGCTTGAATTTTAGATGAAGCGGTGTTTTGAAGTTTTTCAAGAGTTACTGTTTTGAATCTTTGAGGTTAATGTTGAAGTTCATTTTAATTTGTGGCTCAAGGTTGTCAAGTTAGATTAGTTGAATTTTTTGTTATAGTTTATTTTTGTTTTGCCCGAGGACGTGCAAAAGATAAGTGTGGGGGAATTTGATAAGTATAAAATTTGTTATGTTTTTATCTCTTAATATCTAGTCTTTTATACTTATTTGGCACCTAAATGTACTCACTATTCTTATATTTTGATTTAGGTTGCAAATAGAGCCACTAAATGAAAACTGTGTTATTGCCACACTTATGGATTATTTTGAAATTCGTCTGTCTGCTTGAGGCTCAATTTTATACTTGATCAGTCCTTATTCTCTCAAAACTCAAAGAAGAAAAATTGTAGATCTATTTCTTAGCTTTCCGGATCATCTTGAAACGCCTAAATCGAAGCTCGGATGAGAGAGTTATGACAATTTTACCAACATGCGTCAAAGTTGAAAATTTCAGGAAATTAAGCTTTTGGACAGATTGACCTTTGGGGCTTCGGTTGAGATTTGAATTGTGTTAAAGTTCCCAAATGAAAATGTGGTCTTCTTGAAGTTTTTAGTAGACTTCTCAAGCTTTCTAGAATGGTATGGTGAGCAAAAATCCGAGTTCATTTGGGCCTCCAAATATTGCTTTTTATACAGCTGATCCGAATCCCGCGTGGAATGGATTTTTGTTCGGACCAGTTGTAGTATTTGGGCCATAACTTGAGCTTTCCAACTCCAAATCAGGTGATTCAAAAGCCCAAATTCATTAGAAACTCCAGGGCTACAACTTGTCTTCTTTGCTCAAGTCCAAATTCGGCAGTCTACTAATTCAAAATCAACTTGCAAGCTGTTGATCAGTTTTGGTGTCAGATTTTGACTTCTTATGAGGAGCACGTTTTTGGGTTTTTGATTGCATTAGATGGCTGATTCACATGACCCAAATTAGTTGTTGGATCTTGAAATCTTGTACACTTGAGTGCCTATAAATAGCAAGTGAAGCTAGGCTTGTATTTTGCTAATTCACAAACTAATACACACCATCTTCTTCATCTTCTTCATCTTCTCCAAATTCTAGTGTAATTAGTAGGGAAAGAGGATCACCTCCATAGTGAGGTTGTTGTCCTCACCCTTTTTATAAATTAGTAGGGAAAGAGGATCACCTCCATATGAGGTTGTTGTCCTCACCCCTTTAATAATTCAAGAAAATATTAATTGGACTTAATATGTTAGGTTAGTTCCTTTACTCAGTTCGAAGGGGATGTTGAACCTTGTTTACAGGTAATGGGTGGAAGCTAAAGCCACCAGGACTGATGACTCTAAAGTTGTTGCAGATTTTATCAAGTCTAACATATTTGTCAGGTTTGGAACGCCAAGGGCCATAATCAGTGATAAGGGAACCCACTTCTGCAATAGGATGCTAGCGACACTATTCAAGAAATACAATGTGATGCATAAAGTTTCTACATCCTACCATCCACAGAGCAATGGGCAAGCTGAGATATCCAACCGGGAGGTCAAGTCTATTTTGGAAAAAGTAGTCAAACCGAGTAGAAAAGATTGGAGTCTGAGGTTAGAAGATGCACTTTGGGCCTATAGAACAGCTTACAAAACTCCAATAGGTATGTCACCTTATAGGTTGTTTGGAAAACCATGTCATCTACCAGTGGAGTTAGAACACAAGGCTTTTTGGGCAGTTAGACAATGTAATATGACCTTAGATTCAGCCGGAGTCCATAGGAAGTTGCAGTTGCAAGAGCTAGAGGAATTAAGGAATGATGCATACGAGAGCTCTAAAATTTACAAAGAGAAAACAAAAGCCTTTCATGACAAGAAGATTACTAGAAAGAACTTTGTTGTTGGGCAGAAAGTTCTCCTTTATCATTCAAGGCTAAAATTATTTCCAGGTAAGTTGCGTTCCCGTTGGGTCGGGCCTTTTATTATTACTGACATTTTTAATCATGGTGCAGTGGAAATTCAAAGTCCAAGCACAGGGAAGATTTTTAAAGTGAATGGTCACAGGCTCAAACCCTTCTATGAAGGATATCAAATGGAGAATATTGAGCTGCTAGATTTGGTGGATCCAGTTTATGAAGATTAAGAGGTTTAATGTCAAGCCAATGACAATAAACAAAGGCGCTGCTTGGGAGGCAACCCAAGGGGAGTTCATTTCTTTTTATTTTCGCATTTATATTTCGGTTATGTTGTTTTTCCTTTCTTTGCATTTTACTTTACATTAGGGATAATGTAAGTTTTAAGTGTGGGGGAAGGATTTAGGGTGTTTTAAAATTTAGGGTGTTTTAAAAAAAATATGCAATAAAAAATTAAAAAAAATTAAGTTTGATTTTGTTAGTTTGAATTTTGAATTTTGTGGGTATATTCTCTGCAAACCCTCACGAGACAAAACTCGTCCACTTGGGGTAACCTTGGGGTTTAAAGGCTTGTTGTACATGCTAAGTGCAATCGTGTTTCCTACGAAAATGGAGTAATTTTTAAAATAAGTCACTTGAGCAATGAGTTAATTTGGATTTTGATTTTTGACCAATGATAAAATCTTGATTCTCGTTGATAACATTTTGGAAAATTTATAGACATTGTGGAGTTTGAATTTGGTTTTCTTTGTTGATTTTTACTTTATTTGAGACCCTTCAATTTCTTTGCACTTATCCCATTGGTCGGCCTAGTTTTAACTTGGAAAGGATTTTATTTATTTATTTATTTCGATTGAATGTCGAGGGGAGAAAATTCTTGAACTCTATCATTTGTTTGATCATAACTTGAAGTAAACATGAGGTCTTATTTAAGAAAAGGGAAATGATTTAGGCAAAAGTTAGATGTTTGATTTAAAAAAAAAAGAGAAGAAAAAGAAAAATTATGATTCATGTGGTGAATTGAGATGGAGCGTAAAACGCACTCATTCATAAACACGTGACATGCGAGATGGAGCGTAAAACGCACTCGTTGGTAAGACGGAGCATAAAATGCACTTACCAAAGGAAGAAAAAGCCTATTGATCTCTACTGTTATTTGCTTATGTTAATTGCGAGTAGTGTGAAAATAGGTGTTTAGAGTTTTTCTTTCTCCTTCAAGGCTTTGATTTCATAAAATTTTCTAAGTTTTAATTGGTTTTGATACATGTGGATTCACACACACACGAAGGGTTAAGAGTAGAGTAACATTGATAAGTAAGCTTGAATTTTAGATGAAGCGGTGTTTTTTGAAGTTTTTCAAGAGTTACTGTTTTGAATCTTTGAGGTTAATGTTGAAGTTCATTTTAATTTGTGGCTCAAGGTTGTCAAGTTAGATTAGTTGAATTTTTTGTTATAGTTTATTTTTGTTTTGCCCGAGGACGTGCAAAAGATAAGTGTGGGGGAATTTGATAAGTATAAAATTTGTTATGTTTTTATCTCTTAATATCTAGTCTTTTATACTTATTTGGCACCTAAATGTACTCACTATTCTTATATTTTGATTTAGGTTGCAAATAGAGCCACTAAATGAAAACTGTGTTATTGCCACACTTATGGATTGTTTTGAAATTCGTCTGTCTGCTTGAGGCTCAATTTTATACTTGATCAGTCCTTATTCTCTCAAAACTCAAAGAAGAAAAATTGTAGATCTATTTCTTAGCTTTCCGGATCATCTTGAAACGCCTAAATCGAAGCTCGGATGAGAGAGTTATGACAATTTTACCAACATGCGTCAAAGTTGAAAATTTCAGGAAATTAAGCTTTTGGACAGATTGACCTTTGGGGCTTCGGTTGAGATTTGAATTGTGTTAAAGTTCCCAAATGAAAATGTGGTCTTCTTGAAGTTTTTAGTAGACTTCTCAAGCTTTCTAGAATGGTATGGTGAGCAAAAATCCGAGTTCATTTGGGCCTCCAAATATTGCTTTTTATACAGCTGATCCGAATCCCGCGTGGAATGGATTTTTGTTCGGACCAGTTGTAGTATTTGGGCCATAACTTGAGCTTTCCAACTCCAAATCAGGTGATTCAAAAGCCCAAATTCATTAGAAACTCCAGGGCTACAACTTTTCTTCTTTGCTCAAGTCCAAATTCGGCAGTCTACTAATTCAAAATCAACTTGCAAGCTGTTGATCAGTTTTGGTGTCAGATTTTGACTTCTTATGAGGAGCACGTTTTTGGGTTTTTGATTGCATTAGATGGCTGATTCACATGACCCAAATTAGTTGTTGGATCTTGAAATCTTGTACACTTGAGTGCCTATAAATAGCAAGTGAAGCTAGGCTTGTATTTTGCTAATTCACAAACTAATACACACCATCTTCTTCATCTTCTTCATCTTCTCCAAATTCTAGTGTAATTAGTAGGGAAAGAGGATCACCTCCATAGTGAGGTTGTTGTCCTCACCCCTTTTATAAATTAGTAGGGAAAGAGGATCACCTCCATATGAGGTTGTTGTCCTCACCCCTTTAATAATTCAAGAAAATATTAATTGGACTTAATATGTTAGGTTAGTTCCTTTACTCAGTTCGAAGGGGATGTTGAACCTTGTTTACAGGTAATGGTTTGATTAAGTATAAGCTATTTATTCCTTCTTACATGAAGTTCATTATTGATAATCTATTTTAACTTTTGAATGATATTTATTCCAATTGGTTTAATGTGATCGATTAAGTCAATTTGATTAATTTCATCTGCTAGATTAAGGGATAGTATTACGTGTAATTGATATTGTTCCTAATCACAAGTAGAAATTAGTGATACATGATTGTGGTCAAGCTTTTGAGTATTGCTATGATTATCGGAAGACAAGTTAAATAATCCGAACTTGTGTGATTGTTGCTTGGATTAGTCTAATTCCCTAGTTTTTAATACAACTATTATATTAAATCTAGAGAGCTTGTTCTAGGTTGTATAATGGTTAGAATCTTGTTTAGAGCTTGTTTCATTAAGTGATAATCTAAGGGGAGTTTCGGGTAGTAGAGCTTGTTGCTACCTAGGGCTATTAATTTCATTGAAGGATAAATATTGCTTTACTTAATTATTCTATTGTTGTAAAAAGGTGATACTGAACCGGGAGAACTGAAATCTTTAATTATTTGGTTATTCTTATCACTTTAAATTTTGTTCTTAATAATTAGTGAAATCAAATTATAAACCCCCCCTCTTTTGGTAAACAAAGAATAATTTTAGACTAATCACTCTCTGTGGGATCGACTCTTACTTGCACCATTACATTATTATCTTTCAAAAGTAAGATTTTATTTTTGGTTGCTTGCGACAGCACACCAGAGGATCACCTAGCATCCAAGCATAAAGGTTTAAAAGTATTCTAAAATCCTAACTTTAAATTTTTCTTAGCTTAATTTATGTTCTTGCATGTTTGGTTGTTGGAGATTATTTGAATAGTGGATCATGGTAGATACTATGTTATAAGAGAGGTTATGAAGGAGTATATATACTTGTTGTATGTTTTGTGTATGAGAAACCATGAAAACACCAAAGCTTTCCAAGAAAACCAACTTGTAGGAAAAATGGAAATTTTCAGAAATAGAACATGAAATTTGAACAAGCATAACTCTTAGACCATTTCAAATTTTCCAGTGAGGTTAAGTCCTGAAGTTAGATATGGAAGTCTCCTAAAACCTCCAAGTGGAATTTCTAGAAAATATGTTGTAGATATTCGTAGGGATACGTTTTGCCAAAACAGTCCAAAATTAAAAATGTAACAAAACCCTCTGGCCTAAAATGTTTGTGCACTGTTTAGACCCCTTAAACATTGAAATAAATTCAGGACTTTTGGGACATAAAACTATATGATATAACATAGCTCTTGTCGAATTTGAACATATTCTGACTTCAAACGAGTGAGTTATGACTGTTTATATTTTAGAGTTTTAAAGACAACAATTGGCATAACTTGAGTTCTACAACTCCAATGACCACGAAATTTAAATTGAAACTTCATGTTATTATATGTAAGATTCTGGCTAAATATGGGAATTTTTAGAGTTTAACACGATATAGTTAATTTTGATAAGTTACAGACCTAAAATGGGTGTTTGAAAAATACTAAAAGGAAGTTGGAAAATTCTAGAAAAATTATTTGTGTATAGAATATATGTATATGTGTGTGGCCAGAAGAGAAAAAAAATAATAAAATAGTTAAGGAGGCTTAATGAGGAAATTAGGCTTCAAACGAATTAAAACAATTAAAACCGTAAAGTCAGGAATTACCGAAATAATTTTCACTGACTCGAATGTGTTTATTTGTGGTGTATAAGTCTAAATACATGTTACTTGCATATTTTTATAAAAATATTATATGTAAAATGTGAGGGAACGTTTACGTTCGGATTAAGTCATAGGTGATTATCGGGTTAGATTACGATAATCGCCGTTGATGTTTTTACAAGAGTAACGATTAAGCGAATATTTATGGATGTTGTAGGTTATTTGAATAATGGCGTATTAATGTTAATCGTAGCCAACGAGATAGGCAAGTTTTATATTTAAACTCTTAATTGATGTTTTCTAAATATTGATTGCATGTTATATCCGCGCTATGTTTGAATATTATGCATAATATGAAGTACAATAAGGCTGATCACCTTACGTACTTGCAAAGAGTGTAATTAGTCTTTAAGATTAACTTATACTCTCTAGGTATTCAGTTAAATAACTGATAATCCCTCTAGAAGTTCACGATCCATAGAGATCACTCAACATGAAATTTTGGGAATAATCCTCTCTATTGAGTTTTGTTGCAACATTGCTATTTCTTCACAATCAATTGGATATTGTTGAAACCTCAGAGTATTTAACTCTTTTATTCATGATGTGTTATTCAACATAAGATTCAGGAAAATCCTTATTATTGGAAATGATTCATTATTTCAGTTACTTCACAATCATTTGATTATTATGAAAATCCTGGAAAGTTAAACTCTTTTATTCATAATATATAGTTTATTATATGCTTTAAACTTGCTGAGCAAATTAGTTGCTCACCCTTGCCTTAAATAAAACTTTTCAACTAAGACCGAGGAAGCCGAATGATTTAGGAAGGATAAAGGCAGAGCGAAGGCGAGTGAGTAGTGTCATTTATGTATTGAATATTATATTATGAGTTTGATATAAATCTTTTGTATTACTAGATATGTTTTGTAAATATTAGTTGAACCTGGGATAACAATGTTATATTTTATATTAAGACAATGTAAGGAATGATGTGATTCATAATAAATGGGTAGATAGATGTGATGTGTATGTTGTACCGTGAGCACTAAACTCGTGGTTCAAGGGACCCGAATTTGGGGGCGTCACAGGTTGGTATCTGATGAGGACATCCCTAGCTCCGAAACCCATGACAAAACCTAAGAAAACGCATTGCATTTGCCACTTAGACCCGTTACGAGAGCTCGAGCTAAACGCTTCAAAGAAGGACTTAATAGGATGATTCACGAACTATGGAACGAGGTTGGATCAAATACAAAGGTTATGGAGATGGAGTACAAATGTATGAAGAATATGAACATGTTGCAAACGGAAGTGGCGAGCCAGAACACAAAAGAAACCAGTTCGGATGATAACAGGCCAGCCCGCCCCGGTGCCAGAAAATAAGCTAATTTTCCCGCCCCGGCGCGAGACCCGCCCCAGCGCTAGAAACCAATTCAATATCCGTGCCCCGGCACCAATCACTTTTGCACCGCACCTCGGCGAGCTCGTCTAGGCCATTTTTCGCGCCCCAGCGGGAACCTCCTGTATCCAGTTTACAGATCTTGACTTATTGCGAGATTCCTTCCCCCAAAACATGGAATTAGCATTTAATTTCAATTACATATTTTGAAAGTAGTATGCACACAAGCTAATCATATGTGATATAATGTATCATATACTTTGTAATCTTATTCGATTATTAAAGGCATTTTCATTATCTACATGATGCTGTTATATTAAGATGTGATAAACATAATTTTGAGTAATGCTTTTAGAATCATGATGATAATCATGCTAATGAGATCTAAATTCTTAGAAAGCTTAAAACTAAAAGCGTTCCTAATCGTTGGATTACTAAAAAGGGGATTAGTAAATCCGGATAGATTAGTACATACGTTACTTGCTCTTATAAAGAGGATGATTGATCTCATAATCATTTGTGTGGGGACACTAAAGCAAGTATGTAAGTGCTTATTAGAGAATAAGTTCACTGAACGTGGCTCGTTAAGGAATATCTAATGGAGTTTTACTCGTATGTCGATAGGAATTCCTCTAGTGATAGTAGTACAAGTGATCTTTGGACCTGAGATCATCATATTATCTTGTGTATGATGAGTTATAGTTTGACATGTCCCTTAAGACCGTTAGGGTATATCAAAGGGTATGATTGGATATAATAAGTTATACATGGAGATAGGTGAATGATCAACAAAGATTCTACCACATCTAGTAAAAGATGTTAATGTCCTATGCGATTTGATAAATGACAACTCAGTAGTCCTTAGTCAAGGCATAATGAAATTAGAAAGTAGTTTCTAATTTGCATTATTTAGAGTTGTGCATTTGGTAATCGAAATGCATATAATTAAATGAAATAAGACTTGATAGTAATTCCATGTCTTATATTTAATTGGGACATTATATGGTAGAATGATTGAATTGTACGGTAACTATTCACTGAAAGGTTTTTTGTGATTAATGTTGAAATCTATATTATCTGAAAAGTCGTTGATCGCTAAGGTGACTTACCCTTATTGTAGAATAAATGTTATTTATTTAAATGAATTAAATAGTTTAATTTATTTATTTAAATAAGATTAGAATTGTTCTAATTGATTTATTCACAACCAGTTTAATATGGAGAACCTAAAGGGTCACACCATAAAAGAAAAATATTTATTTAAGAAGTAAATGACATAATTATACTAATAAGTTAAGTGTATTTATTTAGTCTATGGAGATAGAATAAATTAAATATCTTAATATTTATTATTTAATATTTTGAAAAAATTAAATATAAATTAATAAGAGGAGTCTTATTATTATTATTTCTATTACTATTATTTAATATGTTGAAAAAATTAAGTGTATTTATTTAGTCTATGTGTGTGTGCATGCGCGCTAAACAAGATGAGACAAATAATAACAAACCCTTCAAAGAAATCATATTAAGTCCTAAGCGTTCAAAGATATTTGGAATATCGAATGTTGCCTTCTAGCATGGTAAAGAGATAGAGTATTAAATATTTAATATGAGTTTGTTGTGCACACACAAGGCGAGTATTAAATATTTAAGATGTTGTTTTATCACATTTGATGCTTATTAAGGAATTGAATATTACTGCTTTGTTGTGCACACCCAAGGGCGGTCTTTTTCTCTTCACATATATAGAAGTGCTAATTTGGACTTAACTTAGATTATTTTAGTTCGGATGTGTCACCACTTGATCCAAAATAATCTAAGAGGCAAAATTCAAGGAGTTACATAGTGATGTAATTGACAATAGTTGTCTATCTATTTATTTATATATCGTTTGTTGTGTCACCACAAGGCTACATACATTTGAAATAGGATCCTTATTCTCACTAGCAAATCTTTAATTAGATTTGCTGAACTATATATTGAGGTTAATATAGTTTGATGAAATAGTAGGAGATACCAATTTAAATAAAGATCTAATTTATTTTGGTAATTAATAAAATGAATGTATGCTAAAATGTTGTCTATTTTCACATGCAGAATTTAAAAATGTCAAACTCACTATCACTGCATAGCATACTTGATGCTAACAAACTGACCGGACTGAATTACACGGACTGGTTAAGGAATCTGAGAATTGTTCTCACTGCTGAAAAGATTTCTTATGTCCTAAATTTGCCAGTCCTTGCAAATGTTGCAGAAATAGCCTATGAGGAAGAGATTGCTACTTTTAGAAAGTGGCAAGATGATGCAATCTTGGCTCAATGCATCATGCTCGCATCCATGAGTAACGAGCTTCAGCGTCAGCATGAAACTATGGATGCTCCTAGTATATTGCTGCACCTCATGGAGTTGTATGGTGAGCATAGTAGGACTGCTAGATATCAGATATCTAAGGAGCTCTTCGGATCTTGTATGACTGAGGGCACTACCATTGAGACTTATATCCTTAAGTTGATCAATCTAATTGAATAACTTGGACAACTAGGGTTCGTGATATATGGGGAGTTAAGTCAAAATTTGATCTTGCAGTCACTCCCGGACACCTTCTCATAATTTGTTGTGAATTTTCACATGAATAAGTTGGACACCAGCTTGCCTGAGTTACTTAACATGTTGAAAACTGCTGAAGGTCACTTCTCATCCAACAAGAACCAAGTCTTACTAGTGGATGATTCTTCCAAGAAAAGGAAGAGGCCCAAGGTATCTTCTGAAAAGAAGAAAAAGAAGAAGGTATAAGGAAAGGCAAAAGCTAAGAACACTAAGAACAAAACTGATGCAGATAGCAAAGGAGTTTGCTTCCACTGCAACAAGCCTGGACATTAGAAAGAAAACTGTAAGGAGCATCTTACATAGGCTAACCAGAAGAAGCTTAGTAAAGCTTCGGTTATAGATATAGGTTTGTTCATGATTGAAATAAATCTTTTTGTAAGTTATGCTTTTACTTAGGTATTTGATACCGGCTGTAAATCTCACATATGCATACGATGCAGAGACTAAGCAGAAGTAGAAGGCTAAACAAAGCGGAAGTAATCTTACGTGTGGGAATGGAGCAATGGTTGCTACATTAACCGTAGGAACTTATAGTTTAGCATTGCCTACGGGCAAGTCTATTAAGTTAATAAGTTATTATTATGTTCCAGTTCTCTTTAGAAACATTATTACTTTCGTTGTTGGACAAGGAAGGTTCTGGTATTATATTTAAGAACAATTGTTGTTCTATTTATAATGATAATGTTTTGCTTGAAATTGGAAGATTACTTGATGGACTTTGTAAACTTGACTTACATGAAAAATAATTTTACAAATTCAACAAACTAGTAAAAGAAAATGAGATAATCATTCAAAGAGTTGAATATGTGTATTTGATGAAATACAAGTCTGAATCATTTGAAAGGTTCAAAGAATTCAAAAGTGAAATAAATTGACAAAGTATTAAGATTGTTTGATCAGATCGAGGAAGGAATACTTGTGTAATAAGTTTCTAGATCACCTTAAAATGGTATTTTCTCATAATGGACACCTCCTGATACGCAATAATTGATTGCAGCTTATTATTACGAAATCAGGTAAATGGATGTGGAGACGTCCTTCCTCAATAAAGACTTAAGGAGAATGTATGTATGATACAGCCTGAGGAATTTATTTCAAAGGTTGAAGCAAATGATGTATGTAAGCTACAATGATCCATTTATGGATTGAAGCAAGCTTCTCAAAGATGGAACATTCGTTTTGATGAGCCAATCAAAAGAGTTTGATTTTATCAAAAACAAAAATGAACCTAGTATGTACAAAAGGGTCAGTGGGAGCGCTGTGACATTCCTAGTATTATATGTTGATATACTACTGCTAGAGAATGACACATAAATGTTACAATCAGTAAAGATAAAATTGTCTAAACTTTCCACCATGAATGACTTGGGAGAAACATCCTATAAATTGGGGATATAAATCTATATAGAGTTAAAAGGATGCTTGGCTTAACTCAAAGAATGTATATTCATTCGATGCTAAAGGCGTTTAGCATGACAAACTCCAAGAGAGGTCTCATGATGATGTGTCATGGAGTGTATATCTTTAAATTGTCCCCAATTGAAAGAGAGATCACATGAGTTACTATCATGTATGCAATGAATATACAAGGTCTGATGTTAATCAGTCATATTTTGGAGAAGATCACTGTAAGACAGTGAAAAACATCTTTAAATACTTAACCAGTATTGAAGATGTGATCATGATTCATGCTAGGTCTGAATTAAACTAGAGGGTTAAACAAACTCAAGTTTTTCAGACTAACCAAGACGATAACAAATCCATTTTAAGGTAAATTGTTACCTTGAATGGTGGTGCAGTGAATTGGAAAGGTTCCAAACAACAAAGAGTTGATGATTTAGTAATAAATATAAAGCATATAGTGTAAATGAAGTTGCAAGTTAATTGTTTGGATGAAAAGTTCATTACAGAATTAGGAATAGTTCTTAAGTCTCATCTTGGATTCAAATATGTGTTGAAGCACTTTCATTTGATTAAAGGAATCATTGAAAGAGCAGAAGTCACTATAGAGATAGTGGACTCTCAAGAACAACATTGCATATCCATTTACTAAAGCTTTATCCAACAACAGGTTGATCGTCACTTAGAGAAGAAGGGTATTTGATACCATGTCGATTAGCTTTAGTGAAAGTGGGAGACTGAAAGTAGTATGTGTGACAAACGAGAATTTTGTAATTTAATTTGAATATTTATTGATTAAATAAATATTTTTTTTTTCGATGATTTGATTATTGAATTAATTGGTTAATTGATGAAATTGTGGTAGATTAATTTAATTATATGTGTTACATTAATTAAATTAATGTGAAATTTTTTTATATTTAAAGTATGTGTTTAATTGAGTTTATTTGATTAAATGCATTATTTAAATAAGTATAATGTTATTTCTAATTAATTTAATATTAATTAGAGATTTAATAATTTGTCATTACTAATAAAGGAGAATTTTTTATTTATGTGACTATGTGATTTAATGTAGAATTATTCTATTTTATTTAATTGATTGATTTAAATGAGATTATTTATTAATTTAATTATGTGACATGAACTATATTATAAGCTAATTATTAAAATAAATTAGAAATGAGGAATGACTTATGGGTAACCAAACATAGCCTTATGGGGAGTTGGTGCCAGTTATTAAACTGACACCATGATCTGCCATTTAGTTTCACGTATTATTATTTCATGCATTACTATTCATCAGTTTCCAAAAGTTCATATAGAGAGAAAAGAGAGAGAGATTTGTGAGGAATTAGAGAATTGAGAAGAAATACACTCAATTGTTACATAGTTAAAGCATTTAATCAGAGATAATTCTTAAATTTAACCTTTAAATTACATTTTCTTAATTTTCTCCATGAATACATGTTTTGAGTTCTCTGTAAACTAAGTTCTATGGCTAAATTTTTATAAGATGATGATTAGATGTTAGAAAGCATGTATAAGCGTCTTTTATATGATGTATATGTGATTTAAAGTAATTAATTTCACGAAAACATGTTTTAATTGAAGTTCAAAAAAGTTACAGAGTAGTTAGTTACGAGCATGGCTTAAATGTATGAAATTGATACTGGTTTTGCATGTTAATTAGTTAAATTGATAACTTATTTTGTTTATACATGTAAAAATGAAGGAAACAAGGGTTAAACGGATTAATTTGGTGTTATAATGAACCTGCTATACGTGATTTCATGGAAATTGAAGAACTTTGATAAAATGATAAAAACCTCAATTTTGATTCTTAAATTCATGGTTTGTTCGATTTAAGTTGTTAGAATCATGCTAGAAGGCTTGAGTAACAATTATACATGAATTATAGTATCTGGGTATGTTTAATTTGATGTTAGAATAACAAGATTGGAAATTTTTGGCCTGTTTCTGCGTTCTTCGCGAACTACAGAAACTGGAATTCGTGATTATCGCCCCGGCGAGCTCAATGAACTGAGTTTCTCGCCCCGGCGGGAGCTCGCCTCGGCGAGCTCATTAAACTGAGTTTTCTCGCCCCGGTGAGCTCAGTGCAGAAAGAGTTATATTTCTCTTTCCTTATAGTTAAGCTATGTCACTGATGAGTGGGTTTTATACCTACGAATTAGTTATCCTTTGAACTCAATTCTTTGCTATCCTTAGGTGTTTTTAGTATCTATTTACTTGTTTTATGCTTTTGTTGTGCAGGGAACAGTTGTGGACGATCGTGGTGGTTTTTGGCAAGACCAGGGGCAAAAGGGTAATTTCAGCAGGACATGTGACCTCGCCGCGGCGAGCTCCCCAGGCCAATTTCCTCGCCGGGGCGAGCCTCCAAGGCCAATTTCTTCGCCGGGGCGAGCTCCCCAGGCTGTTTTTCTCGCCGGGGCGAGAGCACGATTTCTGGTGCGGCTGGCTTTGTCTGTTCTGCTATTGTGGCGCACTAGAGGAGGAATTTCAGGAACGGGAAAATGAGGAGAGAGGGAATTCAGATGAGAAATCATCCAGGGAGTTGGGATTGCATTATTCAAGCTTGATTACACACATTGAAAAAGCTAGGGTTTGGAGCTAAAAAGAGAAGAAGAAAGGAACAAAAGGAAAATTATCAGAATTTCATCAACTAAGGAGGCCTGAAGCACGAATTAGGAGAGCAAGGATTAGAGAAGAAGAATCACACCACGCCAATTCGAGAATATTATCATAAATAAGGTGTATCTTCATATGTTTTAGTTCTTCTTTCTTATTTTGTAACTTCAACCATGTACTATACTCAAATGATGATGTTATTGATATTTGATATGAACTAAACTCTTCATTCTAAGATTGCAATGGAACCCAACTTGTAGTTTAAATTGAATGCTCTCTCTTGATTGGTATTTAGACATTTTGTGAATTGGAGTTCATAACCTTTGCTTAAGGATTAATTGCTTGGCCCGTAATTACCTTGGTAACTTATATGGAATTGAGAGAGGAAGTATAAGTTGAGACCTAGTTATGAATTCATGTGAAAATTGGATATTCTTTATGGACAATGTATGAGATTATGTGACGTGGGTCTTATGTATTATTCTTGAGGATTGATAATTTGATTGTATTTAGGATAGAAATATACCTAAATACCACATGTATCCTATTGAGAATCCGTGTTTAATGATTTCTATTGTGAAAGTTGGTAATTGATAGAATGGTTAATGAGATTTTTACGTGACATGTGTCTTATTAATTTTTCTTAATATGAGATTCTTGCTAGTGTGTAGAATAGAAATATATCTATACACCACAATAGGAAATACGTATTTGACCATCGAGAGAGGCTTAGACATACTAGTGACTTCTCGGATAACAATTCTTATGTTCTAATTTACTAAACAAGAGAGAGTATGATGTTTAAATGAAGAGTTGGGGGAAATTGTAATCTTAGATCTTTTTATCTTGAATTCTATTCGTGTGTAGTTAAACTTTATTCTCTAAATTATCTTTATTTAGTTATTGATCAACAACAAAACAAATCCTATTATCATTGTTTAAATTAGATTGATTTTTCATGCGATTGATATTTGGTAATTATTTAGCATAATTCCTCGTGGGTTCGACACTCTACTCATCATATATTACTTGTGGACCGCGTATACTTGCGCGTGTTTTATTGATTACGAAATCAAGCAACAAGTTTTTGGCGCCGTTGCCGGGGAATTATTTTACAATAATTTTACCAATATTGATTATAGTCGAATTGATCTTAATTTAGACTTGTTTTTAATTTTTCTTTACTTGATTGTGTAGGTATCCTTGATTTGTATGCGCCGATCACAAAGTCTTGAGTTATTTCCTTACGATCCCGAAATCGAGAGAAATACCCGAAGACTAAGAAGAGAAAGAATCAGGGATTCTAACAATCAAGAAACCATGGCGGCAGAGGAACAAAAAGCATTGAAAGACTATGTAACTGAAAGCAGTATGCACACAAGCCAATCATATTTGATATGATGTAGCATATACTTTGTAATCTTATTCGTTTGTTAAAGGCATTTTACTTTATCTACATGATGCTGTTATATTAAATGTGATAAACCCATAGTTTTGAGCAATGTTTTTAGAATCATGATGGTGATCATGCTAATGAGATCTAAATTCCAGATAGCTCACAAACTAAAATTGTTCCTAATCGTTGGATTACTAAAAAGGGGATTAGTGAATCCGGATAGATTAGTACATACGTTGCTTGCTCTTATGAAGAGGATGATTGATCTTATAATCATTTGTGTGGAGACACTAAAGCAAGTATGTAGGTGCTTATTAGAGAATAAGTTCACTGAACGTGGCTCGCTAAGGAATACCTAATGGAGTTTTACTCGCCTGTCAATAGGAATTCCTCTAGTGATAGTAGTACAAGTGATCCTTGGACTTGATATCATCATAGTATCTTGTGTATGATGAGTTATACTTTGACATGTCCCTTAAGACCTTTAGGGTATATCAAAGGGTATGATTGGGTATAATAAGTTATACATGGAGATAGGTGAATGATCAATAAAGAATCTACCACTTCTAGTAAAAGGAGAGAATGTCCTATGTGATTCGATAAATGACGACTCAGAAGTCTTTGGCCAAAGCAGAATGAAATTAGAAAGGAGTTTCTAATTTGCATTAATTAGAGTTGTGCATTTGAGAATCGAAATGCATATAATTAAATAAAATAAGATTTGACAGTAATTCCATGTCTTATATTTAATTGGGACATTGTATGGTAGAAGGATTGAATTGTACGGTAACTATGCACTGAAAGGTTCTTTTATGATTAATGTTGAAATCTATATTATCTGGAAAGTCGTTGATCGCTAAGGGGGCTTACCCTTATTGTAGAATAAATATTATTTATTTAAATGAATTAAATAGTTTAATTTATTTATTTAAATTAAGATTAGAATTGTTCTAATTGATTTATTCACAACCGGTTTAATATGGAGAACCTAAAGGGTCACACCGCAAAAGAAAAATATTTATTTAAGAAGTAAATGGCATAATTGTAATAATAAGTTAAGTGTATTTAATTTAGTCTATGGAGATAGAATAAATTAAATAGCTTAATATTTATTATTTAATATTTTAGAAATATTAAATATAAATTAATAAGAGGAGTCTTATTATTATTATTACTATTACTATTATTTAATTCCTAATAGGGATTGGGAATTAATTAATAGAAGTACTCTCACATGAATTCCTAATTGGATTAGGAGTTTTATTTAATTAAAGGAGTTTAATTAGAATAGAAACCCTAATCCTAAATAGTTTAGGGAAGGGTTTTCCTACATCTATAAATAAGAGAAGTCTTATCATAGATTAGGGTTACACACTCTTGCATACGAATTGTAGAGAGTACTTACAATTTCTATAGAGATAGAAATTAGGGTTTTGCCAACACCCATCTTCTTGAACAAGTATTATTCCTTGGTGGATCACCTCTAGAGGCCAAACACTTGGGTGGCTAACGTTGATCAAAGGAAGGAATTTAATCGGTGGAATTCAAGGAGAACGCGGAGGAATTGGAGGTGAACTTGTACCTGAGGAAGCTAGAATTCTACAAGGGTATAATTCTTATTCTCCATCTCTTTCGTTTAATTAATAATTGTGCATAAAGAAAGATCGTGGTGATGGTTTGTATAAAATTTTAAAATCTGATTTTATCGCGCTTCCGCTTTATTAATGTAATTTGATTGCATGTTCGCGTTATACAAACCTAACAGTGGTATCAAGAGCCAAACTTTATGCGAATTATTAATTGTTTTGATTCTGTATATACATTGATATGTGTTAAGAACAATTTAATTGGGCATAATTGTTTGTGTAAAATTATTTTATTTATTTTATTTATTTTTTATTTATTTTGATTTTATTTATTTTCAATTAAGATAAAAGGTTTATTTTGAATTGGAATATAATTAAAATTAAAAGTTTTATTTGAACTTGGAATTGGATTCTACGTTAACTAGAATAAAGGAGTTTATTCATATATGGAATAGGATTCCATGTTTCCTAGAATAAAGGAGTTTATTCACATATGGAATAGGATTCCATGTTTCCTAGAATAAAGGAGTTTATTCACATATGGAATAGGATTCCATGTTTCCTTAAAAAATAAAGATGTTTATTTTGATAAGGAATAGGATTCAACATATTTTATTTTCCAACAATTTTAAGTTAAAAATAAAGGTGTTTATTTTAAACTTGAAATTGGTTTCCATATTAATTAAAATAAAGGAGTTTATTTTGATTTGGAATTTGATTAAAAATAAAGGAGTTTATTTTTATTCAAAAAATTGGATAAATTAAAAATAAAAGAGTTTATTTTGATTTGGAATATGATTAAAATAAAAAAGTTTATTTTAATTGAAATTGGATTTCATGATAACTAATTATAGTTTGGAATTGGATTCCATGATAACTAATTGGAGTTGAAATTGAATTTTATACTAACTAATATTGCCCATTAAATGATATCAATGCATATATGGAATGATTTTATTATTCATGGGATGAATGTTATTTATTGATACATATAGAGATATGTATGATAATAAATAGGGATTGATTATGGACTATTGACCAATGTGTGATTGGATTTATTTTAGTGGATGCTTGAATGTATGAGTTTTTATAAATGGGGTCTGCGTACCTCGTCTTCTCTAATTTTTCCTTAATGTAAATTCTATCTCCCTCCTATGTACTTCCCCTTGACTGCTGATCAAGGTTTCTATTTATTGTAAATAGTTTTTGTAATAGGACTAGTTAGAATTAATTTTGAAGAATTGAAGACAAAGGAGCAAGGAGCGCTTGAAGACCCGTTTGTAATGGAGCCCGGGTTTAAATGTAATAGTTATATTTAAATTTAATTCTTGCACCCTAGGTTTGACCTTTTGGTTCACTTGGTGGCTCTAGTGAACCAAAATAGAATAAAAGTCCATAATCAATCCGGGTAGAATATAGTATTCTATATGTGCATGCTTACTATGTATATATTATATATTATACAACATGCTTCGCATGTTTAATAATATGACGCGTATTTTATATATATATGTGCATGCGCGCTAAACAAGATGAGACAAATAATAACAAACCCCTCAAAGAAATTATATTAAGTTCTAAGCGTTCAAAGATATTTGGAATATCGAACGTCGCCTTCTAGCATGGTAAAGCGATAGAGTATTAAATATTTAATATAAGTTTGTTGTGTCACACAAGGCAAGTATTAAATATTTAAGATGTTGCTTTATCACATTTGATGCTTATACATAGACTGAACGATGCTGTTTTGTTGTGTCACACAAGGACAGTATTTTATTTCGAATATATGGAAGTGCTAGGTTGGACTTAACTTGGATAATTTTGATTCGGATGTGTCACACTTGATCAAAATAATCTAAGAGGCAAATTGAAAGGAGTTACATAGTGATGTAATTGACAATAGTTGTCTACCTATTTATTTATATATCGTTTGTTGTGTCACACAAGGCTATATACATTTGAAATGGGATCCTTATTCTCACTAGCAAATCTTTAATTAGATTTGCCGAACTGTATATTGAGGGTAATATAGTTTGATAAAAATAGTGGGAGATACCAATTTAAAATAAAGACCTAATTTATTTTGGTAATTAATTAAAATGAATGTATGCTAAAATGTTGTTAAATTACAAATTCATTTACAGAATTTTACGATGTCTAATTCACTATCACTGCGGAGCATATTAGATGCTAATTAACCGGACCAAATTAAAAGGACTGGTTAAAGAATTTGAGAATAGTTCTCAAGGCTGAAAAGCTATCTTATGTCTTTAATATGCTTATCCCTGCAATGGTTGCAGACAATGCCTCTGAGGAAGAGATTGCTACTTTTAGAAAGTAGCAAGATGATGCACAGTTGGCTCAATGCATCATGCTCGCATCCATGAGTAACGAGCTTCAGCGTCAGCATGAAACTATGGATGCTCCTACTGTACTCCGGCACCTTCAAGGAGTTGAAGGGTGAGGAAAGTAGGACTATTAGATATCAGATATCTAAGGAGCTCTTCCGATCTAGAATGATCGATGGCACTACAGTATAGACAAATATCCTAAAATGATCAATATGATTGAACAATTGGGACAACTGGGTTTTAATGGATGGAGAGTTGATCCAAGATTTGATCTTGCAATCACTTTCAGACTCTTTCTCACAAATTATTGTGAATTTCACATGAAAAAGCTATATGTCAGCCTGCCTGAGTTGCTTAAACATGTTGAAAACAGTAAAAAGTCAATTTCCAACCAAGAAAGACCAAGTCTTACTGGTAGATGATTCTTCCAGGAAGCGGAAGAGGGCCAAAGGATATTCTTAAAAGAAGAACAATTCAAAGAAAGTAAATGGAAAGGCAAAAATAAAGGACAATAAGAACAAGACTGATGCAGATAGCAAATGAGTTTGCTTCCACTGCAATAAGCCTGGATACTAGAATTAAAACTAGAGGGTAACCAGAAGAAGCTTAGTGAAGCTTCGGTTACAAATATGGGTTTGTTCATGATTGAAATAAATTTTTTTATAAGTCAAGGTTCTACTTGGGTATTGGATACCGGCTGTAGTTCTCACGTATGCAATCCAATGCAGAGACTAAGCAGAAGTAGAAAGCTAAACAAAGAATAAGTAATCTTACGCGTGGAGAATGAAGCAATGGTTGCTGCATTAACCGTAGGAACTTATAGTTTAGCATTGCCTACGGGCAAGTCTATTAAGTTAATAAGTTGTTATTATGTTCCAGTTCTCTTTAGAAACATTATTACTTCCGTTGTTGGACAAGGAAGGTTCTGGTATTATATTTAAGAACAATTGTTGTTCTATTTATAATGATAATGTTTTGTTTGAAACTAGAAGATTACTTGATAGACTTTGTATACTTGACTTACATAAAAATTATTTTGCAAATTGAACAAACTAATAAAAGAAAAGGAGATGGTCATTCAAAGAGTTGAATATGTGTATTTGATGAAATACAAGTCTGAATCATTTGAAATGTTCAAAGAATTCAGAAGTGAAACATATTGACAGAGTATTAAGATTCTTTGATCAGATCGAGGAAAGAATACTTGTACAATGAGTTTCTAGATCATCTCAAAATGGTATTTTCTCATAATGGACACTTCCTGATACGCAATAATTGATTGGTGTATCTAAAAGGAGAAATTGTACCTTGTTGGACATGGTGCAGTCCATAATGATTTTTACCGACATTCTAGTATCCATCTGGGGTTATGCCCTAGAAACGGCTGCATATCTACAAAATAAGGTAACCTCAAAAATCTGGCCCCAAGACTCCATAAAAGTTATGGATAGGGAGGATTCCTAATCTTAAGTATGTTAAGATAAGGGTTGTCCAGCTTATGTGAAAATGTTTCAAAGATAAGTTTGGGATAAAATCTGACAAGTGCAGACTTGTGGGATATCCTAAAGTAAGTTTAGGGTATTATTACTATAATCCTACACGCTGCCTTCTTAGATAAAGGTGTTTATCATTGAAGGAGCTAGTGGGAGGGTAAAAAATCTTGAAGGAGTTCAAGAACCACAAAGCACTTTAAGTCGAATCGAGAAACCTGTAGATAGACCTATTGTACCACAACCGAATCGTACATCTGGAAGAGTACCGAAGATACCTGGGAGGTATGGATTCATCATAGAGGATGATGATGAGGTATGCATCATAGAGGATGATGATCCAGTTATATACAATGAGGCTATGAGTAGAAGACACTCAGAGAAATGGCAGATGGCCATGAAATCCGAAATGGACTCCATGTATGAGAACCAAGTATAGACTCTGGTTACTCCACAAAAGGGCATAGTGCCAAGAGTGTGAATATGGGTCTTTAAGAGAAAGATTGGGGCAAATGGCAAGGTGGAGACCTATAAGACCAGACCTGTTTAAAAGGTTTCAAATAAAGTCAAGGAGTTGACTGTGATAAAACCTTATTACTGGGTAATGCTCAAGTCTATTTGGATTTTGCTTGTGATTGTAGCTTATTACGAAATCTGGCAAAAATGGATGTGGAGACACCCTTCCTCAATGAAGACTTGAGGAGAATGTATGTATGATACAGCCAGAGGAATTTGTTTCAAAGGTTGAAGCAAATCATGTTTTAAGCTACAATGATCCATTTATGGATTGAAGCAAGCTTCTCAAAAATGGAACATTCATTTTGATGAGACAATCAAAAGAGTTTGATTTTATCAAAAATGAGAATGAACCTAGTGTGTACAAAAGGGTAAGTGGGAGCACTGTGACATTCTTGGTATTATATGTTGATATACTACTGACAAGGAATAACACACCAATGCTACAATCAGTAAAGATAAAATTGTCTAAACATTCTTCCATGAATGACTTGGGAGGAGCATCCTATAAATTGGGGATAGAAATCTATATAGATAGATTTAAAAGGATGCCCGGCTTGACCCAATGAACGTATATTCATTTTATGCTAAAGGCGTTTAGCATTGCAAACTCCAAGAAAGGTCTCATGATGATGAGTCGTGGAGTGTATCTCTCTAAAATTGTCCCCAATTAAAAGAGAGATCGCATGAGTTACTATCATGCATGCAATGAATATACTAGGCTTGATGTTGATCAGTCATATTCTAGAGAAGATCACTGTAAGACAGTGATAAACATCTTTAAGTACTAAAACCGGTATTGAAGATGTAATCATAATTCATGGTAGGTCCGAATTAAAACTAGAGGGCTCTAAACAGACTCAAGTTTTTTCAGACTGACCAAGACGATAACAAATCCACTTTAAGGTAAATCGTTACCTTGAAAGGTGGTGCAGTGAATTGGAAAAGTTCCAAACAGCAAAAGAGTTGCTGGTTTAATGACAAAGACAAAGTATATAGCTGTAAATGAAGCTGCAAGTTGATTGTTTGGATGAAAAGTTCATTACAGAACTAGGAATAGTTCCTAAGTCTCATCTTGGATTCAAACATGTGTTGCGGCACTTTCATTTGATTAGTAAAATCATTGAAAGAAGAAAAGTCACTATAGAGATAGTGGACTCTCGAGAACAGCATTGCATATCCATCTACTGAAGCTTTATCCAACAGCAGGATAATCGTCACTTAGAGAAGAAGGGTATTAGATACCATGGCGATTGGCTTTAGTGCAAGTGGGAGATTGAAAGCAGTATGCACACAAGCCAATCATATTTGATATGATGTAGCATATACTTTGTAATCTTATTCGTTTGTTAAAGGCATTTTACTTTATCTACATGATGCTGTTATATTAAATGTGATAAACCCATAGTTTTGAGCAATGTTTTTAGAATCATGATGGTGATCATGCTAATGAGATCTAAATTCTAGATAGCTCACAAAACTAAAATTGTTTCCTAATCGTTGGATTACTAAAAAGGGAATTAGTGAATCCGGATAGATTAGTACATACGTTGCTTGCTCTTATGAAGAGGATGATTGATCTTATAATCATTTGTGTGGAGACACTAAAGCAAGTATGTAGGTGCTTATTAGAGAATAAGTTCACTGAACGTGGCTCGCTAAGGAATACCTAATGGAGTTTTACTCGCCTGTCAATAGGAATTCCTCTAGTGATAGTAGTACAAGTGATCCTTGGACTTGATATCATCATAGTATCTTGTGTATGATGAGTTATACTTTGACATGTCCCTTAAGACCTTTAGGGTATATCAAAGGGTATGATTGGGTATAATAAGTTATACATGGAGATAGGTGAATGATCAATAAAGAATCTACCACTTCTAGTAAAAGGAGAGAATGTCCTATGTGATTCGATAAATGACGACTCAGAAGTCTTTGGCCAAAGCAGAATGAAATTAGAAAGGAGTTTCTAATTTGCATTAATTAGAGTTGTTCATTTGAGAATCGAAATGCATATAATTAAATAAAATAAGATTTGACAGTAATTCCATGTCTTATATTTAATTGGGACATTGTATGGTAGAAGGATTGAATTGTACGGTAACTATGCACTGAAAGGTTCTTTTATGATTAATGTTGAAATCTATATTATCTGGAAAGTCGTTGATCGCTAAGGGGGCTTACCCTTATTGTAGAATAAATATTATTTATTTAAATGAATTAAATAGTTTAATTTATTTATTTAAATAAGATTAGAATTGTTCTAATTGATTTATTCACAACCGGTTTAATATGGAGAACCTAAAGGGTCACACCGCAAAAGAAAAATATTTATTTAAGAAGTAAATGGCATAATTGTAATAATAAGTTAAGTGTATTTAATTTAGTCTATGGAGATAGAATAAATTAAATAGCTTAATATTTATTATTTAATATTTTAGAAATATTAAATATAAATTAATAAGAGGAGTCTTATTATTATTATTACTATTACTATTATTTAATTCCTAATAGGGATTGAGAATTAATTAATAGAAGTACTCTCACATGAATTCCTAATTGGATTAGGAGTTTTATTTAATTAAAGGAGTTTAATTAGAATAGAAACCCTAATCCTAAATAGTTTAGGGAAGGGTTTTCCTACATCTATAAATAAGAGAAGTCTTATCATAGATTAGGGTTACACACTCTTGCATACGAATTGTAGAGAGTACTTACAATTTCTATAGAGATAGAAATTAGGGTTTTGCCAACACCCATCTTCTTGAACAAGTATTATTCCTTGGTGGATCACCTCTAGAGGCCAAACACTTGGGTGGCTAACGTTAATCAAAGGAAGGAATTTAATCGGTGGAATTCAAGGAGAACGCGAAGGAATTGGAGGTGAACTTGTACCTGAGGAAGCTAGAATTCTACAAGGGTATAATTCTTATTCTCCATCTCTTTCGTTTAATTAATAATTGTGCATAAAGAAAGATCATGGTGATGGTTTGTATAAAATTTTAAAATCTGATTTTATCGCGCTTCCGCTTTATTAATGTAATTTGATTGCATGTTCGCGTTATACAAACCTAACAGTAACGCCGCAGATTAGTGATCTACAGTCTAGTATCATAAGACCGGCAATAACTGCAACTGCCTTTGAAATTAGACCGGGAACAATACAAATGGTGCAAAATGCGTTACAGTTTGGGGGTTTACCCAATGACAACCCTAATGAGCATTTGTTGAGTTTTAGTGAGATATGTGATACTTTCAAATTTGTTGGGGTAACAGATGATGCTTTGAGACTTAGACTTTTCCCGTTCACTTTGAGAGATAAAGCTAAGAGTTGGCTTCACTCATTGCCATCGGGGTCCATCACTACATGGTCAGACTTAGCACAGAAATTTTTGGCAAAGTTCTTCCGTCCTGCAAAGTCTGCTAGATTGAGAAATGAAATTGCAACCTTTGAGCAACATCATGGGGAGTCATTGTATGAGGCATGGGAAAGATTTCAAGATTTGCTTCGAAGATGCCCGCATCATGGATTCCTCCCATGGATGCAATTGAATACCTTCTACAGCGGATTGGGATCTCACAATCGGTCTTGTATAGATGCAGCAACTGGGGGATCTCTCATGGCTAAGAATTATGGGGAAGCAATTGAGTTATTGGAGGTCATGACTGCAAATAACTACCAGTGGCCAACTTCTAGAATGAGCCAACCAAAGGTAGCCGGAGTATTAGAGGCGGATGCCATCACGTCCTTAGCAGCACAGATGGCGGCAATGTGAAAGAAGCTTGACATTATTTGTGAATTATGTGCAGGAACACATGCCAATGACCAATGTCCATTTGACCACGAGGCAGTTCAGTTTGTAAGTAGCTACCAGAGACCGCCAAATCAGTACCAAAACACTTACAATGCTGGAAATAGGAACCATCCTAACTTTTCATGGAGCAACAATCAAAATTTTCAGCAAGCTCCTAAACTACATCATCCACCATGGTTCCAAAATCAGCCTCAACAACATCATGCAGCTCAAACCTCACAACCACAACCAGAGAGAAAATCAGATTTTGAGGAGTTGATATTGAAACACATGGCTAACCAGGATATCTTGATAAAAAACCAAGCAGCAGCACTTAAAGCTTTGGAAAATCAAATTGGGCAGATGGCTAGTTCCATGTCAAATAGACCTCAGGGATCTCTTCCTAGTAACACAGAGACTAATCCAAGAAGAGATGGGAAAGAGGAATGTCAGGCAGTAACTCTCAGAAGTGGGAAACAAACCTTACAGGAGCCCGAATTGCAAAAGGGGGCAGCCCACTCAAGCTCTCCTCCGGACTTGGACAATGCTGATTTTTTTAAGGAAGTGGACAGCAGTGTACCTCCTGAGTCAGAGCAGAGAGATACCACAGATAAACCTAGTGTTGAGCCTACTCCAAAAGTGTATCCACCAGTACCTTTCCCTCAGAGATTGCAGAAACAGAAGTTAGATAAACAGTTTGCGAAATTCCTGGAGGTCTTCAAGAAGCTACAAATTAATATTCCTTTTGCAGAGGCCTTAGAACAGATGCCTAGCTATGCCAAATTTATGAAAGGAATCCTATCTAGGAAGAAAAGGCTAAATGACTTTGAGACGGTGGCTTTGACAGAAGAATGTAGTGTCGTGCTGCAAAGAAAGCTACCTCCCAAGTTGAAAGATCCAGGCAGCTTCACTATACCGTGTACTATTGGTAGCCTTTCTTTCAACAAATGTTTGTGTGACTTGGGTGCTAGTATTAATCTCATGCCATTATTCGTGTATACTCAGTTGGGATTACCTGCACCAAAGCCGACAAACATTTCTCTTCAGCTTGCCGATAGGTCGGTTACATACCCAAGGGGAATTGTTGAAGACATTCTTGTTAAGGTGGATAAGTTCATCTTCCCGGCTGATTTTATCATCTTAGATTATGAGGAAGATAAAAATATTCCTATTATTCTGGGGAGACCATTTTTAGCCACCGGGAGAACCTTAATCGATGTGCAAAAGGGAGAGCTCACTATGAGGGTACAGGATCAAGAAGTCACCTTCAATGTATTTAAGGCCATGAAGTTTCCTTCGAATGAGGAAGAATGTTTTCAGGTGGATGTGATCGAGCAAGCTGTGAATGACGAGTTTCTGAATGTGTTAAACAATGATCCTTTAGAAACGGCACTTCTGGGAGAGTTTGACATGGAAGATCCAGATTTGGTTGAATATCTACAGATTTTGGATACAGTGCCACGGGGAAGCAAGTTTCCAATCCCGTTAGAATCTCTTGAGCATGCTGAGAATGCTACAGATCGGTTGAAACCATCCCTTGAGACACCTCCAGCACTTGAGCTAAAACCTTTGCCTAACCATCTCAGGTATGCATATTTAGGTGATTCAGCTACTTTATCTGTTATTATTACATCTGTGCTTAACGAGTTTCAGGAAAGCAAGCTGTTGCGGGTTCTTAGGGAGTACAAATCTGCCATTGGATGGACCATCGCCGACATCAAGGGAATAAGCCCATCTTATTGTATGCACAAAATCTTGATGGAAGATGATAGTAAGCCAACTGTGGAACATCAAAGGAGGCTCAACCCAATCATGAAAGAAGTGGTAAAGAAAGAGATTTTGAAATGGTTAGATGCTGGAATAATTTATCCTATTTCTGACAGTGCTTGGGTGAGCCCAGTTCAGTGTGTACCCAAGAAAGGGGGTATGACAGTCGTGGCCAATGAAAATAATGAGTTAATTCCGACAAGGACAGTGACCGGGTGGAGGGTGTGCATGGATTATAGGAGACTTAACAAAGCGACCCGAAAGGATCACTTTCCATTACCCTTCATTGATCAAATGTTGGATAGACTAGCTGGGCATAAGTACTATTACTTGTTGGATGGATATTCGGGGTATAATCAGATTGCTATTGCTCCAGAAGATCAAGAAAAGACTACCTTCACATGCCCATTTGGTACTTTTGCTTTTAGAAGGGTCTCATTCGGATTGTGTAATGCACCGACCACTTTTCAAAGGTGCATGATGGCAATTTTCTCAGATTTGGTGGAACACAGTGTAGAAGTTTTCATGGATGACTTTTCAGTGTTTGGTGATTCATTTGATAATTGCTTGGAAAATCTAGTTCTAATACTGAAGAGATGTGTGGAAACTAATCTAGTGCTCAACTGGGAAAAATGTCACTTCATGGTGCAAGAGGGGATAGTACTTGGGCATAAAGTGTCATCCAAGGGTCTTGAGGTGGATAGAGCAAAACTTGAAACAATTGAAAATTTACCTCCACCAACCTCAGTGAAGGGCATTCGCAGCTTTCTAGGACATGCGGGGTTTTACCGAAGATTCATTAAGGACTTTTCTAAGATCACTAAGCCTTTATGCAGTCTACTAGAGAAAGATGTGCCATTCAAGTTTGATGAGGAGTGTTTGATGGCATTTGAGCTACTAAAGAAGAAATTAACCACTGCACCAGTGATAGTTGCTCCGGATTGGTCAAAACCCTTCGAGTTGATGTGTAATGCCAGTGATTATGCGGTGGGGACTGTTTTGGGACAGCGAAAGGAGAAGGTTTTTCATGCCATTTACTACGCTAGCAAAACCTTAACTGACGCACAACTCAACTACACCACTACCGAGAAGGAGTTGCTTGCAGTAGTTTATGCCTTTGACAAGTTTCGATCTTACTTGATTGGAACAAGGGTGGTAGTATTCACCGATCATTCAGCTATTCGGTATCTCATTGCAAAGAAAGATGCTAAACCGAGATTGATTCGATGGATCTTATTGCTGCAAGAGTTTGACTTGGAGATTCGGGACAGAAAGGGAACTGATAACCAAGTAGCAGACCATCTATCTAGATTGGAGAATCCGGGTCTTGATAAGGAAGATAAAGTGCTAATCATTGAGTCATTCCCGGATGAACAGCTGTTTGTGGTTCAAGGTGAAATTCCATGGTATGCTGATTTTGCTAACTACTTGGTTAGTAATACACTCCCCCCAGACTTGTCGTGGCAGCAAAAGAAAAAGTTTCTTCATGACGTTAATAGGTATATGTGGGATGAGCCCTATTTGTTCAAACATTGTGTGGACCAAATGATTCAAAGGTGTGTTCCACAGAGCGAGGTCGAGAGCATTCTCCATCACTGTCATGATTCGTTATATGGAGGACACTACGGAGGTGAGAAAACAGCCACTAAGGTGTTGCAAGCAGGGTTCTTTTGGCCAACATTGTTCAAAGATGCTCATCAGTTTGTGCTAAAATGCGATAGATGTCAACGGATGGGTAACATTTCTAAAAGGCATGAAATGCCTTTAAACATGATCCTGGAGGTTGAAGTCTTTGATATTTGGGGTATAGACTTCATGGGGCCATTCCCGCCTTCTTTCAACAATCTATACATTCTCTTGGCAGTAGATTATGTATCTAAATGGGTGGAGGCAGCCGCATTTCCCACTAATGATTCCAAGGTAGTGCTGAAATTCCTTCACAAGAATATCTTCACAAGATTCGGTACTCCAAGGGCTATGATCAGTGATGAAGGGAGTCACTTCTGCAATAAGCACTTTGCTGCCCTTTTGGGAAAATATGGGGTCACTCATAGAATTGCTACTGCATATCACCCCCAGACCAATGGACAAGCTAAGGTTTCTAACAGAGAAGTGAAGAAAATTCTGGAAAAGATAGTCAATCCCACCAGAAAAGATTGGTCGACAAAGCTAGATGATGCACTGTGGGCGTACAGAACGGCTTTTAAAACACCCATTGGTATGTCACCATATCAGCTAGTCTATGGCAAGGCATGCCATCTCCCGGTTGAACTTGAGCATAAGGCGTTCTGGGCCATAAGAAAGATGAATTTTGATCTCACAGCTGCAGGCGAGAAAAGACTCCTCCAACTTAATGAACTTGATGAGTTCCGAATGCAAGCTAATGAGAACTCAAAGTTGTACAAGGAGAAAGTTAAAAGATGGCATGACAAGAAGATCATTGACAGGAAATTTGAGCCTGGCCAAGCAGTATTGCTATACAACTCTAGATTGAGACTTTTTCCAGGAAAGCTCAAGTCACGTTGGTCGGGGCCTTTCATTGTCAAGCACGTATTTCCTCACGGGGCTGTGGAAGTCTATGGTGATAATCCGGAGGAGACGTTCAAAGTTAACGGGCAACGTCTTAAGCATTATTGGGGTGGCGGCTTCGCTCGCCAAAAGACCTCGATCACTTTAGCCGATCAACCTTGAAATTGATGAAAAGTCAGGCCGAGGACTCAAAACCAAGCGCTCGGTGGGAGGCAACCCACTATCTTCCGTATCCTTTTATGATTCAGTTGTGTGTCTTAATTATTGCATTTTACATGTTAGTTAGTTTTTAAGTTTTTCATATTTAGTATATTGTGTGTTAGTTTTGGATTTTTAGCACCGAGTTACTTTTGAGGGTCATTTTTGGCCCATTGTTTCTAATGTATGTTTTGTAGGTTGCAGGGATACAGGGAGTTGATATTAGGCATGGTCCCTGGATGAAAATTTCAAAAATCAAATTTTTGCTTCAGCAGGGGGGCTCGCCGCGGCGAGGTTTTTATACTTGGAATCTTTCGCCCCGGCGAAAAAAAAAACATACGGGAAACTCTCGCCCCGACGAGAGACACGGAATTGCAGAACCTAAAAACTCCCTCCCGTTCGAACCTGCTCCATTCTCCTTCACTCCCATTCTTCTGCAACCTGATACTCCTCCCCCAAAACGACCTAAGCACTCGAAATCCAACCCTAGCCACATCCCACTCTCGATTTCAACTAATCTAAGGATTGAGCAACCCTTTTTCACACGAAATCCACTTCCAATTTGGGTTTTCAATCAATTCCACCATTACAGTCACCATCATCAACACCATTCGAATTAGGTCAATTAGTTGGAAGAATTGGGGCTGGGATTCGGTCTCATTACATCTCAGTGAGGATTCAAGCTGCAATTTTGGGAATTCAAGCAGGCACTTCCTCCTTCTTCACACCCACCAACTGACAGAAGCCAGGTACTAGAGGATTTTGTGACTTCCTGCAGTTTTCGCGCTTCTAGTTGTAATTATTGTTGAGATTGCATCTGGATAGTCAGTAGTTAAAAATTGATTTCAGTGAATATTAATCTGGGATTGTCAAGTGTTCATATTTTGAACTGTTACTTTTCTGCAAATTGTTGAATTGGTTGATATTGAGTACCCAGTTGAGTTTGTGTTGGCTCAACTAGAGGATTGGGAATATATTCTGTGCATATTGAGTATTCTTGCAGGAAATTTTGGTTTGTGAAAAATTCAAGTTTGGGGGAATTTCTGTTTATCAGTGAGTTGAAATCAGTGTTTGGGACTGTTTTGAAAAAAAGGAATTTCTGCTTTGTTGCTACCATGCCGCCTAAGAGATCTCGTACTGAGGGATCCTCCTCCGCACCACCTAGGCAATATGACCACAGTAAATTTATTAGTGCCGAGGCAGCAGACAGATTTGATGACTTCATCACGGGTAAATCTCTAACTCCCGAGCAAGGACTCAGGCCAGAGAGGGGGTTGATGGAGAGATTTGGGAGCAGATAGATGAGAGGGTGTGGGACACTTTCACCCACCACCCCAACCCAGCAGTGGTTCCTGTGGTACAGGAGTTTTATGCCAACGCTCAGGACAGGCAGCCTTTTGAGGCCATAGTCAGGGGGATGAGGGTACCGTTCAGCGCACAGGCAATTAATCACTACTACAACTTGGTGCCTCCTGCATTATGCTAGTACACTGAGCTCATTCGCTCTCAGCCTGATTTTGATAGGATTGTAACAGAGTTATGCAAACCGGGTACCACATGGATCACTAGGCGTGAGCGAGGTGCTTCTCTCTTCCCCAGCAAGGACCTCAGCCTGTATGGAAAGATTTGGTACGCCTTCCTGAGTGCCAAGCTCATGCCTTCCCAGCACGTGAGCGATGTTTCGAAGGAGAAGGCAGCGTTGCTATACGCTATTGTTATGGATTTCTCTATTGATGTAGGGAACATCATTGAGGGTAGTATCCGCCGGCTTCTAAGGGGTAATGTTCAGGGCGGACTACCTCACCCCTCCCTCATTTGTGGGTTGTGCAGACAGGAAAGGGTACAGTGGCGAGATGATGAGGTCACACAGCAGCCATCACAGATCCTCGACCACAGGTTGATCGCGAGGTACAAGGTATGGGACGGAGCCGAGTCACATCCTCGAGGCCAAGGCTTTATCATTGTGGCTACCTCCGAGGAGGAGGAGGAGCAGGAGGATGTACAGTTACCTGCTAGTTCGTCGCGGCCTAAGGCTAAGTTCAGCTCTCAGATCCGCAGCCTTCAGTTACTGATAGACAGACGCGCTAAGAGGCTAGAGAGGCAGAACCAGCGCATAGCAGAGAGGCAGGAGCACATGTGGAACTTCACTACCAGCTTCAGCGCGGCTCTCGCAGCACAGCACCCGGGTGCAGCTCCACTCCCCTTTCCCGTGCCTACGCCACTGCCACCTTTCCCACCATCTGACTCTGACGTCGAGGAGACGGACGATCACCCCGCCGAGTGATATCATAGGGAAGTCCTCAGTTCTTCATGTCTTTATCTTTTCTACAATGAGGACATTGTTATTTCCAAGTTTGGGGGTGTTTAGAGTTTTTAGTTATAGTATTTTAGTATTATGCATTTAGTTGTAGTTTTGCATTCACGTAGTATGTTTAAAACTTATGTTATAGTTAAGCATTTATAATATCATCAAAATGACTTTTCTTGCGATTAATGATTATTGCTGTTATTGTCATTTGTGTGATATTCATTATACATATTCATCATCTGCTTTGTTTTTCTATTAAAAAAAAAAATTTACATTTAGAAAGCTTTTGAGCAGCGCACTTAAGGAAGGCCGATGATGACATGGTGATAATTGTTTTTTATGATATTCAACACTTTGGATCCGAATTGCTATATTAGAAATGCTAGCTCGTGCATAATTTTCTTAAATTTTTAACCCTTTGAGTTACTAATGCACATATCAGTGTTGTTGAGTACGTGAGATTGTATGTTCAAATCTTTGAAACTGTTATTGCTCATTAAAAGATAGGATAGTTAAAAAAAAAAAAAATTTAACTTTTATGCTTATTTAATGCTTCGATGTCTGTCTTGATGCTGGTTATAATTGAAAAATGAAATATAGACAGATATGAGCAAATCTAGACTGTTTTATCTTTGTGGCCGGTGTCATTCGAATAAGTAAGCCCTTTGGAGTGTTCTACGCTTGGTGCCCTAAGACCATCTGGTTTGGGAGTCATCGGTGGAAAGTTTGCTACATGGGTGACATTGAAGAGCCTAATAAAGATAGACATTGCACAGATCTAGATGTAAATAAAACTATCATCGAGATGGAGCGTAAAACGCACTCGGTGATTGTGATAGAATATAGTTAATAGAGTGTGAAATAAAAGCTAGTGAGTATGTGAGATACTAGTAGTGGTACTCGACTATTTTATCTTCTTTTGAGCACTATAGTTCTTAGATCGAATTGTGATCATTGCGTACTCTGTCTTTCTGACCACACACACACACATAAGGGTTAATCATTTGGCGAAATTTAGTGCGTGTCTCATTTCTGATAGTCCTACAGTTGTGATGTTGTTGTTTATTTGTTTCTGAATGTTGAGGCTTGATTTCCTTATCTTGGCTGCTCTAGGATTAGTTGCATTATGTATTTTTCATCTCCGTTGTTTTTGCTTGAGGACAAGCAAAGTTTTAAGTTTGGGGGTATTTGATGAGTGGGTTTTATACCTACGAATTAGTTATCCTTCGAACTCAATTATTTGCTATCCTTAGGTGTTTTTAGTATCTATTTACTTGTTTTATGCTTTTGTTGTGCAGGGAACAGTTGTGGACGATCGTGGTGGTTTTTGGCAAGACCAGGGGCAAAAGGGTAATTTCAGCAGGACATGTGACCTCGCCGCGGCGAGCTCCCCAGGCCAATTTCCTCGCCGGGGCGAGCCTCCAAGGCCAATTTCTTCGCCGGGGCGAGCTCCCCAGGCTGTTTTTCTCGCCGGGGCGAGAGCGCGATTTCTGGTGCGGCTGGCTTTGTCTGTTCTGCTATTGTGGTGCACTAGAGGAGGAATTTCAGGAACGGGAAAATGAGGAGAGAGGGAATTCAGATGAGAAATCATCCAGGGAGTTGGGATTGCATTATTCAAGCTTGGTTACACACATTAAAAAAGCTAGGGTTTGGAGCTAAAAAGAGAAGAAGAAAGGAACAAAAGGAAAATTATCAGAATTTCATCAACTAAGGAGGCTTGAAGCACGAATTAGGAGGGCAAGGATTAGAGAAGAAGAATCACACCACACCAATTCGAGAATATTATCACAAAAAGGGTGTATCTTCATATGTTTTAGTTCTTCTTTCTTATTTTGTAACTTCAACCATGTACTATACTCAAATTATGATTTTATTGAGATTTGATATGAACTAAACTCTTCATTCTAAGATTGCAATGGAACCCAACTTGTAGTTTAAATTGAATGCTCTCTCTTGATTGGTATTTAGGCATTTTGTGAATTGGAGTTCATAACCTTTGCTTAAGGATTAATTGCTTGGCCCGTAATTACCTTGGTAACTTATATGGAATTGAGAGAGGAAGTATAAGTTGAGACCTAGTTATGAATTCATGTGAAAATTGGATATTCTTTATGGACAATGTATGAGATTATGTGGCGTGGGTCTTATGTATTATTCTTGAGTATTGATAATTTGATTGTATTTAGGATAGAAATATACCTAAATACCACATGTATCCTATTGAGAATCCGTGTTTAATGATTTCTATTGTGAAAGTTGGTAATTGATAGAATGGTTAATGAGATTTTTACGTGACATGTGTCTTATTAATTTTTCTTGATATGAGATTCTTGCTAGTGTGTAGAATAGAAATATATCTATACACCACAATAGGAAATACGTATTTGACCATCGAGAGAGGCTTAGACATACTAGTGACTTCTCGGATAACAATTCTTATGTTCTAATTTACTGAACAAGAGAGAGTATGATGTTTAAATGAAGAGTTGGGGAAATTGTAATCTTAGATCTTTTTATCTTGAATTCTATTCGTGTGTAGTTAAACTTTATTCTCTAAATTATCTTTATTTAGTTATTGATCAACAACAAAACAAATCCTATTATCATTGTTTAAATTAGATTGATTTTTCATGCGATTGATATTTGGTAATTATTTAGCATAATTCCTCGTGGGTTCGACACTCTACTTATCATATATTACTTGTGGACCGCGTATACTTGCGCGTGTTTTATTAATTGCGAAATCAAGCAACAGTCACCCTATGCATGTTTAAAACTTAGATTAATGAATTGAACGAATACCAAGACGTTGAGTTTTTTGAATTCTTTAGTACGATATTGCTATTATTAAACTTACAACTTCTGAAGTGAGATTAATAATCAAAAAACAATTGAGATGTTAGAATGAAAATTTGATGTGAATGAATCCTGAAGTGTTTATAATACTGTAACGAATTTTGTTACTACTTTATAAACCGGATGTATAGGTTGATTAAGGAACGTGTATTCTTTTTATTTTGTAATCTACGCACAAGGCAAGTTTTCTACCCTTAACCTTTTATTTCATCGAAAGCAAGTTTACTACTCTAATCTTTTTATTTCGTTGAAAGCAAGTATCTCATCCGTAATTAATTATTTCTACGCAAGTTCCTGAATTTCATTCTCGTATCATGCAAGCTTTATAATACTATTACTTACTTGAGCAAGTCTTTAATTCTAGTTCATTCAATTGTATCTTTTGTTAGATTCACTCTTTGATTCTCGAACATTTATTATATCTTATTGAACCTTGATTGACTAGCGAACCCTTATTAATTCGACTAGTCCATAGTTGATGAGCGTTCTAAATTCTAGAAACGTTATTGAAGTAAATCCAAACCAAACTTCCTTTGGTGCGGACTCCGATGTCAAACTGAGATGAACAACCCTTATATAGGGGATTTTATTTACGCGTTAGTGTTAAGATGTTGTGCACATATATGGTACAAAGGGTTGATCCACCTGAGTACAAGAAGTAAAGTCCATATAGTCTTACGACCGTTAAAGGTTTAAAATAGAAATACTTGATAACTTGGGACATAGTTCGTGGTCCCTAAGATCCTCATACGTTCTTTTGAATCTTGTCTTATATTCTTGACTCAAAAGCTGAATCTTCGATTATTCAATATCCGTTGATAGTTTCACATGTTATTATTATTGTTGTTGTTGTACTTGTTGGGCAATCATTGCTCACCCTTGCATAATAACATTGCAGCTAAAGTTGAAAGAGTTGATGAGCCATCCACTAGTAAGGGCAAAGGAAAAGCAAACAAGTGATGAAGACTTATTATATTTGTTTAAATGATGTTTATGTAATAGACTTAAGTATGTTTTCCCCATTAATGTTATGTTAAGGTCAGATGACCTGGGATTTGTTTATTAATGATGTTGTAACCCTTAATGGGAGATTCCTATTTTTATTAAGAATTTTCATTTATATCTGAATGGGTAGTTAGATGTGATGTGATGTATTTGGATAGTGAACACCAAATCCTGAGGAAACGAAGTACCCAGATTTGGGGATGTCGCATGTTGGTATCAGAGCTGTAGGTTGTGAACCTTAGGTGGGGAAACCTTAGGGTAGTAGCCTTTTTAAGAGATAGAGAATATAGTGGTGCTAAACTCTTATCGAGTTCTAAGGAATGAATTAAGGAAATTCATTAAAGATAATAAAAGACTTTATGTGCTATGTGCGTATGTGTTAACAACCTATGTGTTGCGACTAGTGCCGAGTATTAATTAAAACTTAACCTTTTGTTGTCAGGATGTCGGATATTGGAGGATTCAGTCAGCTTAGGGAGATAGAGGAGGAGCCCCATGATATCCATGTTATTCGGGAGCAGTTGATACAGAGAGAGTCATCTCCATTGATCACTGTTGTGGGTGAGGAGCATGAGCCTGAGTCTGATCCAGAGGAGGATCCAGAGGAGGTAGAGGCTGAGGAGGACGATGAGGATTCCGAGGAGGTAGCCCTTAACTCTGTCGATGTTGAGATGTACGATGCATTGTATGATCGTACTGTAGAGTTGCAGGATAGAGTCAGAGATTGGGAGAGACTGGCAAATATACGCCAGACTTATATAGAATAGAAGGATGAGAAGATCGAGGATCTTGAGATACGTCTTGGAGACATAGAATGGAAGTAGTTCAGGCAAAGAGTCAAAAAGAAGAATTGCTAGCTGAGAATGAAAAGATAAAACTTGAGATTCAAAAATTAAAGGATGATTTGAGTGAGGAGTTAGTAGAACGTGCTAGAGCAGAGGATGCTTGGATGAATAACGCTTGACGTGCAGAAATTTTCGAAGAAGGTGAACGGGCAAAGAATGCTAAGATTGAGGAGACAGACTATAGTTTCCAGACAGCGGTTGATAGAGCCCAGGATCGAGTTCTCCATTATCCAATTTAGTTCGAGGACTTACTATGGTACATGTTGGATCACAGGACGATGTGCCGTATCATGGAGGAAGAACGTTGACAGGCAGTTCGACACCTTAGTAGGTCGTGATAGGAGAAGTTTTTGAATTATGTGTAAATATTTGTGGTAGTTACTGATGTAAATTCCAGTGTGATTATACACAATGGAATATGACTATTTAATCCTAAAGATTGTGTGACCTTGGGATAGTTGATGTAAATAGCAGCTATGCTATCTTTCTATGTTTAAGACTTTTGAATTAATGAAATATCAGTTTTATTTGAAGATGTTATGTGTTAAATATTTAGCATGAATTGTTTGAGTTAAATGTTGAACACTTAAGAAAATTGAGTGTTAATCTAATAAGCGCATATTCTTGAACAAAAAATGTCGCCGAGATGCCAACCACGTCAACAAGCTCAGGAGAGCTCTACTAGCAACAATGACGCCAATGCTAATCCTGTTCAGCAGTTGGTGAACCTTTTGGCTGGAGCACTTGCGAATTAGCTGCAAGCTCCACCAGTGACGTCATTTAAAGATTTCAAAGCGGTAGGGCCGCCAGAATTTAGGGGTTCCTTGAACCCAATCGAAGCCCAAACCTGGGTAATGGAAATGGAGAAAGTATTTGACGTTGCTAGGGTTAGTGATGACCAAAAGAATGCCTTTGTAACATTCATGCTTAAATCGGAGGCCAGCTATTGGTGGCAGGCGAATAAGTTCGAGGAGGCCAGGGTGTAATCGTATGGGATAGATTTAAGGAGCTGTACTTTCCGACGAGCTCGCGTAACCAGATGGAGATTCAATTTCTAGAGCTGAAACAAGGTACCATGACTGTACCGGAGTACGCGACAAAGTTCAATGAGTTGGCTAGGTTCGCAACTTATCAAGTAAATACGGATGAGAGGAAAGTAAGGAGGTTTGAACAAGGGTTGAAGCCGTGGTTGTATAACAAGGTGCCAATGTTCCAATTGAACACTTTTGCTAGAGTATTGGAAAAGGCGATCATCGCAAAAGGTGGGAGTGATGCTCTAACCAAGTATAACCAGGAGCAGAAGAAGAAGAAAGGTGAGAATGAGAATAACAAGGTGAGTGGTAGTAATAGTGGTGGTTACAATCAGAAGAGGAAGTGGAACGATAATGGATCTGCTGGAAACCTACAAGGAGGTCAGAAGAAGAAGATAGAAGCGTGTGTTACATGTGAGAAGAATCACGTGGGGATTTTCCTGAAAGAGAAGAAAGTCTGCTACAATTGCAACCAGGAGGGCCACATAGCGCCGAATTGTCCGAATCCAAAGAAGGGTGCTTGTTTCACATGCGGATCAAAGGATCATCTGGCTAGGGATTGCCCCAAGAAAGCAGCAGCAGGAACATGATCAGGAGGAAATAAGGGAAACAATGGTGGTAGCACGTTAACTATAACCGGATCTGCACCAACAAACTGACCTACCACCAAAACATGACCGTGCAAGATGCTGTGCAGTCTCGTGATGTGGTGTCAGGTATCATTCCGATCAATAATATAGATGCTTATGTATTGTTTAATTCGGGTGTTACTTGTTCATTTATATCCGATGAATTTTCTAAGAACTTAGATTTGCCTAAGGAGGAATTAGATTACCCTTTGAACATAGAAATTGCGAATAGGGAAATAATTCCTGTTAGGTACGTACACAAGAACTGTAGGGTGGACATTAAGGGAAACGTGATGACAGTAGATTTGATCCCAATCAAACTTGGGGAATTTGACATTATTTTGGGTATGGATTGGCTATTCAATTATGGAGCGATAATTGATTGCCAGAAGAAACGTATTAACCTTATGACTCCGTCAAAGGTAGTATTTTACGATAGCAAATCGCCTAGACAAGCGAGTTATCTGACGATAATGCAGGCCAGGAAGTTGTTAAGACAAGGCTGTGTGGGATACTTAGCCTACATAGTAGATACTCGAAAAGAGAGTCTGAAATTAGAAAAGATACCTGTCGTAAGGGACTTTGTAGGCATCTTTCCAGACGATTTGCCAGGACTTCCGCCAGATAGGGAAGTTGAATTCATAATCGATTTGGCGCTAGGCACTGCCCCGATTTCAAAGGCTCCGTACTGTATGGCGGCCCCAGTAGAGATGAAAGAGTTGATGGTCAACTGCAAGAACTTTTAGATAAGAAGTATATTCAGCCGAGCGTATCACCATAGGGAGCACCGGTGTTGTTTGTTAAAAAGTAGGACGGATCAATGCGACTTTGCATTGATTAAAGAGAGTTGAACAAGGTCACGATTAAGAATAAATATCCATTGCCAAGAATCGACGACTTGTTTGATCAGTTGAAATGAGCTAGATATTTCTCTAAGATAGATTTGAGGAGTGGGTATCATCAGTTGAAGGTGAGGAAAGAAGATGTACCGAAGACAGCGTTCAAAACTCGTTATGGTCATTACGAATTTCTGGTGATGTCATTTGGTCTAACGAATGCTCCTGCAGCATTCATGGACTTAATGAACAGGGTATTTAAGCCATTTTTGGACGAGTTTGTAGTAGTATTCATTGACGATATTCTAATTTATTCCAAAACCAAGGAAGAGCATGCAGAACATTTGAAGTTGACATTAGAAGCGTTAAGAAGAGAGAAGTTGTACGCTAAGTTTTCAAAGTGTGAATTCTGGATAGAACGGGTGCAATTTCTTGGACATGTGATTGACAAGGATGGAATTTTGGTAGATCCGTCAAAGGTCAAAGCAGTGCTTAACTAGGATCAGCCGAAAACACCATCAGAAGTAAGGAGTTTCCTCGGATTGGCAAGTTACTAGAGGAGATTTATTCAAGATTTTTCCAAAATCGCGACTTCGTTAACGAATTTGACTAGGAAGACGATGAAGTTCGTTTGGATAGAGAAGTGTGAGGAAAGTTTTCAAGAATTAAAGAAGAGATTGAGTACGGCGCCTATGTTGTCTCTACCAGATAGCACAGGTAATTTTGTGGTGTATAGTGATGCGTCGCATAAAGGACTAGGCTGTGTGCTTATGCAGAACGGTAAGGTCATTGCGTATGCGTCACGACAAATAAAGGACTATGAGAAGGGGTATCCTACCCATGATTTGAAGTTGGCCATGGTGGTGTTTGCTTTGAAGATATGGAGGCACTATCTTTACGGGGAGAAGTGTGAAATATATACAGACCACAAGAGTCTGAAATATATTTTTTACATAGAAGGATCTGAACATGCGTCAGAGGAGATGGTTGGAATTGATAAAAGATTACGACTTCGAAATTTTATACCATCCGGGTAAAGCGAATGTTGTGGCCGACGCCTTAAGCAGAAAGGGACGGGAGAAACTGTTTATATTAATCGCTCAAGAGGAGTTAGTTACAGCAATGACGAAATTGGAATTGGAGGTGAAATATTCGGAGGAGTGTGATGAAAAATTATTTCAATTGAGAATCGGTTTAACTTTGGTGGATAAGGTTAAGGAAGCACAAATTCAGGACGAAGAATGTGATAAAATCAGGAAAAGAATATCTGAAGGTGATAAAGTGAAATTCAAAGTGGACAATGAGGGAGTATTAAGATTCCAAGGAAGAATTTGGGTTCCTCCAGTACAAGAGGTGAAGGAGGAAATTTTGAGCGAGGCTCATAATTCAAGATATTCGATTCATCCGAGTAGTACGAAGATGTACCAAGATCTCCGACAACACTTTTGGTGGCCGAATATGAAGAGGGACATTGCCGATTTTGTAGCCAAGTGTTTGACATGTTAGAAAGTTAAAGCAGAACATCAGAGGCCAAGTGGGCTATTACAACCATTAGAAATCCCAGAATGGAACTGGGAGCACATCACCATGGATTTCGTAGTAGGTCTCCCGACGACTCAGAAATGTTTCGACGCAGTATGGGTTATCGTAGATCGACTGACGAAATCAACACATTTTCTACCAATCAAGATCAGATTCAACCTAGATCAGTTGGCGAAGTTGTATGTGAAGGAGATTGTTTTGAGGTATGGTGTTCTAATATCTATTATCTCAGATAGGGATCTGCGCTTCACATCGAACTTCTGGAAATGACTATAGGAATGCTTGGGAACGCAGTTACGTATGAGTACAACATATCATCCACAAACCGATGAACAGAGCGAAAGAACGATTCAAACATTGGAAGATATGTTATGAGCTTGCATTATGGACTTTAAAAAAATTGGGACGATCATCTACCATTGGTGGAATTTACTTACAACAACAATTACCACGCAAGTATTGGCATGCCACCTTATGAAGCGTTGTACGACAGAAAGTGTAGAACTCCATTATGCTGGGATGAAGTTGGCGAACGTCAATTTTTAGGACCAGAACTAGTACAACAGACCGCAGAAATCGTCAAAGTGATCAGAGCAAGATTGATAGCAGCTCAGGATAGACAGAAGAAATATGCCAATCAACATCGTAAGAATCGAGAATTCGAATCTGGTAGCTACATTTTCTTGAAAGTATCTCCCTGGAAAGGGAAGATTCGTTTTGGTAAAAAGGGAAAACTGAGCCCGAGGTTCATTGGATCCTTCGAAGTGTTAAGAAGAGTTGGTGAAGTCGCATATGAGGTAGCTTTACTTCTAGCGCTGGAACACATCCACAATGTCTTTCATGTCTCGGTATTACGACCATACAAACCCGACTACAAGCATGTTATAGAGTATGAACCCCTGCAAGTTGAGAAAAGATTTGTCTTACGAAGAAGAGCTTGTTCAGATAGTTGACAGGAAAGAGCAAGTGCTACGAAATAAAATTATACCTTCTGTCAAGGTGATTTGGAGGAACCACAACGCTGAAGAAGCAACGTGGGAACTCGAAGATCAGATGATGAGAAATTATCCTCAGTTATTTACTTAATCATTGTGTAGCGATTCTAGGGACAGAATCGTTGTAAGCGGGGGAGAATGTAACGGGATGAATTAATTGAGTCGTGATTCTAGGGACAGAATCCTTTTAAGGGGGGAAAGATGTGACAAACGAGAATTTTGTAATTTAATTTGAATATTTATTGATTAAATAAATATTTTTTTTCGATGATTTGATTATTGAATTCATTGGTTAATTGATGAAATTGTGGTAAATTAATTTAATTATATGTGTTACATTAATTAAATTAATGTGGAGAATTTTTATATTTAAAGTATGTGTTTAATTGAGTTTATTTGATTAAATGCATTATTTAAATAAGTATAATGTTATTTCTAATTAATTTAATATTAATTAGAGATTTAATAATTTGTCATTACTAATAAAGGAGAATTTTTATTTATGTGACTATGTGATTTAATGTAGAATTATTCTATTTTATTTAATTGATTGATTTAAATGAGATTATTTATTAATTTAATTATGTGACATGAACTATATTATAAACTAATTATTAAAATAAATTAGAAATGAGGAATGAATGGGTAACCAAATATGGCCTTATGGGGAGTTGGCAGTTATTAAACTGACACCATGATCTGCCATTTAGTTTCACGTATTATTATTTCATGCATTACTATTCATCAGTTTCCAAAAGTTCATACAGAGAGAAAAGAGAGAGAGATTTGTGAGGAATTAGAGAATTGAGAAGAAATACACTCAATTGTTGCATAGTTAAAGCATTTAATCAGAGGTAATTCTTAAATTTAACCTTTAAATTACGTTTTCCTAATTTTCTCCATGAATGCATATTTTGAGTTCTCTGTAAACTAAGTTCTATGGCTAAATTTTTATAGAATGATGATTAGATGTTAGAAAGCATGTATAAGTGTCTTTTATATATGATGTATATGTGATTTAGAGTAATTAATTTCATGAAAACATGTTTTAATTGAAGTTCTGAAAAGTTAAAGAGTAGTTAGTTACGAACATGGCTTAAATATATGAAATTGATACTGGTTTTACATGTTAATTAGTTAAATTGATAACTTATTTTGTTTATACATGTAAAAATGAAGGAAACAAGGGTTAAACGGATTAATTTGGTATTATAATGAACCTGTTATGTGTGATTTTATGGAAATTGAAGAACTTTGATAAAATGATAAAAACCTCAATTTTGATTTGTTAGATTCATGGTTTGTACGATTTAAGTTGTTAGAATCATGCTAGAAGGCTTGGGTAACAATTATACATGAATTATAGTATCTGGGTATGTTTAATTTGACGTTAGAATAACAAGATTGGAAATTTTTGGCCTGTTTCTGCGTTCTTCGCGAACTGCAGAAACTAGAATTCGTGATTCTTGTCTCGGCGAGCTCAATGAACTGAGTTTCTCGCCCCGGCGGGAGCTCGCCCCGACGAGCTCATTAAACTGAGTTTTCTCGCCCAGACAGGAGCTCGCCCCGGCGAGAAATTTTGTGAAGAAATTCTTGCCCCGGCGAGCTTAGTGCAGGAAGAGTTAAAATTTCTCTTTCCTTATAGTTAAGCTATGTCACCCTATGTATGTTTAAAACTTAGATTAATGAATTGAACGAATACCAAGATGTTGAGTTTTATGAATTCTTCAGTGTGATATTGCTATTATTAAACTTACAACTTCTGAAGTGAGATTAATAATCAGAAAATAATTGAGATGTTAGAATGAAAATTTGATGTGAATGAATCCTGAAGTGTTTATAATACTGTAACTAATTTTGTTCCTGCTTTATAAACCGGATGTATAGGTTGATTAAGGAACATGTATTCTTTTTATTTTGTAATCTATGCACAAGGCAAGTTTTCTACCCTTAACCTTTTATTTCATCGAAAGAAAGTTTACTACTCTAATCTTTTTATTTTGTTGAAAGCAAGTATCTCATCCGTAATTAATTATTTCTATGCAAGTTCCTGAATTTCATTCTCATATCATGCAAGCTTTATAATACTATTACTTACTTGAGCAAGTCTTTAATTCTAGTTCATTCAATTGTATCTTTTGTGAGATTCATTCTTTGATTCTCGAACATTTATTATATCTTATTAAACCTTGATTGGCTAGCAAACCCTTATTAATTCGACTAGTCCATAGTTGATGAGCGTTCTAAATTCTTGAAACATTATTGAAGTAAATCCAAACCAAACTTCCTTTGGTGGGGACTCCGATGTCAAACTGAGATGAACAACCCTTATATAGGGGATTTTATTTACGCGTTAGTGTTAAGATGTTGTGCACATACATGGTACAAAGGGTTGATCCCCTGAGTACGAGAAGTAAAGTATGTAGACACCCAAATTTTGCACTTCGTATACTAACCCTGACAGGAGGGCAAATTCGTCAAATGAACCGGCCTGCGAGAGCAAAGGATGGACAAGTACGAACACTCGACGCCACCGCGACGATTTACAACCGAAACCGACGTGACAACAAGGCCGTCCGAAATGAGCATTCCCGAATGATGTGGCACGTCTCCCAGTAATTCTCAGACTGCAAAATACAAGCCTTTCGGCGAAAACCGACGTCACAACACGAGAATCGAGGCATGGTGCGAAAACCGAGAAAGGCAACCCGTCCAGTCGCGTATTAATCTGCGGCCAATAAGTGCGCCTTTTGAAAATACGGAACTCGAAACACGGAAACCGAAAACCAGCTGAGTGGATGGGGGCGGCCAGCCAGCCGCAGATCCATCTGCGGCTGGCTCTGGCCAGCCTATTTCAGCTCATTCATTCATTCAGCATCCAGGAGGTTAGCAAGCGGAGAGAAGAAAAAGAATAAGCAGCAGCAGCTCGGGAAAAGAGAGAAGAATAGCATAAATTTGCAACAAAATAGGAGAGAAAGAAACAAAAAAGGAGAGGATTTATACTCTTTTGATTTGATTGTATCATATCCACTTCTCATTCTATTCAAATACACAAGTTTGCATCCACTTTGATATCATTTGCAAGGTGAAAATCTCCTTATTATTGCAATTTCTATCATATCATTTGGTTAAATTAAATGTAGTTTTCATGTAATTTATGGTGGAACAATGAATTAGGGATTATTAGTGAGGGTTCCATCGGAACAAAATTCTTCCTAATAACCCGATGATATTCATTTATTGATTTTTTGTTTGTTTTACGGTGATATATTGGGCGTGGTTCCTTTGGGTTGTTATTTTAGGATGTCTTGGCATTATTAGATTATCCGTATTGGTTATTTCTTGTAATATCCGTTTTGTGGGTGTGTGGAAATTTCGGGTGTGAGCCTAGGAACGCGACCCCGTGGTCCAAATCCGATGATGGACATCTTTTGATGTGGGTAGTAGGAACGATGTAATCTTCATTGTGAACATGTAATCATCGGGCCTTAAAACGACGCCAAGGCGAGAATCGTGTTTAAGGCCCCATCATAGTGAAAGTATGCGATTGTGGGCGTTCGGGGTTATTTTGATGGCTTACATGCCCATGAGTAGCCCCAACGCATTTTAATGTTTGGTTTGATTTGTGACACAAAAAATTGATTTCAAGTTAAACGATGAAGATTTCTATAAAATCAATCAAAGTAGGTTATTAGCACCACGAGGCTAAAATTTGGAAATGCTAATGAATGTCGATTCCTATTTAACGAGAAGGCTAAAGGAAAAATCGTTTTCAAACATCACAAAAAATGATTTTATAAAAATAAGTAACGTTTTATTAAATCTTTGTGCATAGGGTTAAAGAGATCCTAGAAGTTGTCCATCATTTGAGTTACGAAAGCAACGTATAGATCTCGATTCCTATTTTGACGAAGGTTTAGAAAACTCTTGTTTTTGCCAAAACGACACCTAATGAAAACCTTGCAGTTTTGACTATTAAAATCAAACATTTCTAATAAAGAATAAAGCTTTCTCGTATAAACCGAAGGACATTCTAAAGCATTCCCAAAAGAAAAACACGACTTTCCATAAAAAACCCCAAGTGGTTCTTTCATACAAACTCACCACGACATTCACATAGGCACACACACACGCGCACATACACACACATTCAAGAATTAAAGGATAGGAAAAGCATCAAGATTGCGGTAACCGTGTTTCACGGAAGTCGGGGGGTGCCTAACACATTCCCCTCGCTTAAGCAAGCCCCCGAACTCTATGAATCTCAGTTTGCAGACCAATTAATTTGGAGTCACATATGAGCCAGCGATTTACGAAAACGAAACTCGGATGAGTTGGTACATCCATTTTCAAATATACCAACAGGCGACTCTGGTTAATTGGTTCATCATAAAAAACGATCTTTCAAAACCCCGTCGACATTTATGCCGACCTTTTCTAAAAAATCATCTAATAAAAAGGCTAAAATCGGAAAGGGTAATAATCACAACAGAAGCGATTCCTCCCGGCGTCGACAGCTGGCGACTCTGCTGGGGAGATTAAAGGGCTTAAGCCGCGTTCAAATCTTGATGCTGTTCTATCCTTTAAAATTTATGGATATGTATGTGCATGCGACATTTTGACCTGTTTTACTTGTTGTTGTGTGAATGTGTGTTTTGTCCAAAGAATGAATGATTGAATGGAATTGCTTTACTTCAAAGTAATCATATGCATACGATGAGGACGATAAATGTGAATGTATGTTGAGAGTGTACCTCCTCTTAAGGCGAACCCATCGGTTGCTTATTACTGGACTCGAAGGGGCTGCTCCCCGGAGATGGCTCAGGAAACGCACCACCCAGATCCGCTCCAATCGAAAGGATTCAGACGAGTAGATTGCGAAGATTTGGGGACCTTCATGCAGAAAAGCCCGCGAGAGTAACCCTAGGGTAGGTCAGCCTCTGATAAACCTAACGAAAGGGAAGCTTCTTCATGCCCTTTTATCGTTCAGTCAAATAAATAAATGCCATGTAAATGGCATACAACTGTCATACCGTCATCGTCGTAATAAATATGCCCTGTATCATGTGATTACATCACCTGCACATATAAAGAGAATACTGACATGGTTTTGTAGGAAGGCAATCCATACCACGTACCAAGGTTTTCTAAAACTTCTAAATATTATCCTGTCATCAAACACTGACCTTGTTTTGCAGGATAAGATTAGAGAACCTAAAAATAATAATAATAATAATAAAAAAATAAAAAAAAAAAAAATATAATAATAATAATCATGCATTAATGTTGACATGCATCTGCCAACTTGTAATTGGCACAGTACTAAACTACGACCCTTGTTTGTTTTGCGAGATTTCCCCTAGGACCCAACTAAGAGGCCGTAAAGTCCATACTCCATCCATCCAAATGGCAGAAGCCGGTAGCCATGAAATTACAGTTCTGTCACTCCAACAATATGGCTGAATACGAGGGATGCATCCTAGGACTGAGATTAGCCCTGGGAATGGGAATCAAAAGGATGATAGTAGTTGGATGCTCCGAATTGGTCATCCGGCAGGCCATGGGAATATACAGCACCAAAGGGCTTCGGCTATTGCCCTACCATCGCCTCATCATCAAACTTGCCAAACAATTCGAAGATATTGCCTTTCGGCATGTTCCCAGAAATCAAAATGACTTCGCGGATACTCTAGCCACACTGGCTTCCCTGATTCACACATCACGGTACGAGACGAGCTTTAAGGGGGAAATTGCGGTACAGACTTGTCCGGCCTATGAGGATCAGATCGGAGAGATCTCCCATAGTGACGCCCCTCCTAAATGGGCTTGGTATCAAAACATTAAAGAGTTCCTTCGAGACAGCTCCTCTCCCGAAAATGCAGATCTGACCGAGGAAAGAGAATCCAAAGATGGGCAGTAAAATTCTTCCTAAGCGGAGACGATTTACATAAATGGGACCTAGCTACGGGACTGCTGAGATATCTGGAAGCCGAAGAAGCCCACAGATTAATGAACGAAGTACATGGCGATGGGTGCGGAGCCCATATGAGCAGAACATTTTTGGTAAAGAAAATCATGTGAACGGGTCACTACTAGCTAATCACGAAAACTGACTGCGATACTCATGTCAGGAAATGCCATCAATGCCAGATCCATGCCAACGCGATCCATGCACCTCCTAATGAGCTACATTGCTTGACCTCACCGTGGCCAGTTGAGTTTTATTTCAAATCCCTGCACGCTCATGTCATTTTGTCATGTTATCCAAGAAGAAGATCATGTGCTGAAATGTTTTATACATATGACAAGCATTTTTGTTTTATGTCAGGTACCCCGGTTTGAGGCATTCTAGCCTGACAAGCAATAGGCCAAATTTGAAGGAGGATCACGATTTTGGTATAAAGCTAGATTTCAATCTGATGGTGATTGAGCAGGACGAGACAGATATCGACAATACGCCTGACGAGATCAAAGGGTGGGTCGAAGATAAACCCAAACCCGACTTAGACCAAACCATCGCCATCAAACATCAGAACCCCTAACAATCACAAAGAACCTGGAGCAGGGGAAAATTCGACCACAAAAAAAAAAGAGAAAAAAATAGCCGAGTTGTTGAGCCTGTATGGAGATATGTCCGCTTGGCCCCGTGGCAACGTGATTGGATTGTCCACAGACGTTGTAGGACATCGACTGCCCATCAAGGAGGGTTTCCGACCAGTTAAGCAAAAGTTGAGAACGTTGAAGCCTGAATGGAGGTTGAAAGTAAAGGACGAGATTATCAAGTGGTTTAAAGCAGGAATCATCACGGTGTCTATTTACCCTGAAGGGCTTTCCGACAGAATCCCAGTACCACAGCCTGGAGGAGAAGTAAGGGGCCGCATCGACTGTAGAAATCTGAACGATGCCCTTAACGAGGAGATATACGACAAATTCAAGATCAAACATTTTGATTCAGTCATTTACTGGCCCAAGATGAATGGGGCAGTGGGGGCTGCAAATAAAACACAAAGACGATCATGGGAAGAATGTCCGCCAATCATGGGGGATGGCCGGATTTATTGTCGCTCACCTTATTTGCCTATCGAACCTCAGTTCGCACATTTGCAGGGGCAACCCCTTACGCATCTCCCGGGCATACGACAAGAGGATACGATCCCGGAAATTCAAAGTAAACGATTTAGTCCTCAAAAAGGGTCGCGCCCTGCCAAGACGAAGCTAAGGGGAATTTCGCTCTGAATTAAAAGGAGCCGTCACGAAAAAAAAAAATAAAATAAAATAAAAAATCCTCTCTGGGAGCCCTCATCTTACAAGGAGTGGACAGGAAGGCGTTCCCCAACCTGTTAATTCTGACTCTGCGAAACAACTCTGTGATCTAAAAAAAAATAAAAAATAAAAACAAAAAAAAATCTCAGAAATCAAAAATCCCCCAAACCTTTCAACAAGTCAAAGGACCGAATCTTTTGTCAGCCCAACGAGATACCAATGCAACCAGTACAAGGGAGATCACAAGAAAAGCAACTTAACACTGGGGCATTTATCAACTACCCAGGAAATGATGACGTGCAAATTGGCATCCATGCAACAATCCCATCAACAAACACCATCATCATCAAATGCTACCTCATGTCAATTCAATGTTCAACGATACGATCATCTGGCATTTGTCAAGCATAGTTTCCCGGGATACAATGACCCGCGTGAAGGGGGATTTTATTTGACTTGATAGGAATCAGATTAATTCTGACAAGCAACCGTGGAGCACGATCGTGAGTATGATTAGACGAAGAAAGCTATTCAACCTTTTGATCGAGTACAAAGCCTTAAGTCAAAGCAACGTTTGCGACATAATCGACCTCATGTGCCAGTCTTCACTTTACATTTGCACGAACTTTCAGTTATGGGGTATAAAACTATGACGACGTTGATGGCAATTAACACGTAGTCAGACAGTCAATAATTATCAAGCTAATATCAAGAAGTCAGACGATAAATGATTATCAAGCTAATGTCTCGAATCGTGGCCTGGGTTATTCGAGTAATTAAGCCCGAGGGGTGTCTCTACACCTGGTGCCCTAAAGCCATCTGGTTTGGGAGTCGCTGGCCCAACACTCGTTACATGGGTAACTCAGTGCCTAAGAAAACGAGCATTACAGTAGAGGAGGCCCGAGCAGATTCGAATCGTGGCATGGGCTACTCGAGTAATTAAGCCTAAGGGGTGTCTCTGCATCTGGTGCCCTAAAGCCGTCTGGTTTGGGAGTCACCGGCCTAACACTCGCTACATGGGTAACTCAAGCCTAAGAAAACGAATCTTGCGCAAGGTCAAGCAAAGAATGAATGGTGCAGACCACCAGCTTGTCTCGAACCGTGGCCTTTGTTACTCGAGTAAATAAACCCGTAGGGGTGTCTGTACACCTAATGCCCCAAAACCGTCTGGTTTGGGAGTCATTGGTCCAAAACTCGTTAAATGGGTAACTTTGGAATAGCCTAAGAAAACAAGACAAGTGAAGTGGGCTAATAAAGAGAAAAGATAATACGAAAAACTCTCGGCCTTAAACAAGAAGTCATGGAAGAGAAACCCCTACTGAATGCTGCATCGCACAATGCATTTGTCATATGACGTCAATCCTGCTAAGAACGTTGTCGAGAATGGAGACAGGATACCTTTGACGAGGGAAGGTAGTTCTTTTGAATTCGACCTTACTCACGTACAATGACCATGAATGCTTGAAGGTGTTCTTACGATTTCATAACTCGTTAAATAGAAAATCATCAACTCACGAGGGATTGAAAATAACTTCCAATCTAGTACATTCACGGTTCACAACTCGCCAGATTGTGCGATTAACAGATATTCAATTTCATGTGCTTTAACTGCATTTACTCTTTTGTCGAGATTATAATATCTTTGTGTTGAACTAACACCAACGACCCGAGCCTTCAAGTTTCGGTATTTGTTAGTTGTCTGATATGCAGGATCTTGCAGAGCTGTGGATAACTCAGCACGGTCAACATCGCGAGTTTTCGATAGATATTCTTGGTAACAACACGTGCCAAGGCAGGGGCGGTTAAGAATCGTGAAATGGAAGGAAGCTGAGGCTGCACAGAACTTCTCGTCATTGGGCTTCTCCCCAATCCTGACTGTCACTGCCTCGACATCCAAATGATCCACATGCATGAGCATATACAAGGATGATATAATGCGGGACAACAGCATATCGGCCAGTAGAAATGATCAAAAGGCCAAAGAGCCCAACATAGCTGTCAATCATCACAGAGAACGAAACAGACTGCCTCAACTCGATGAAATGAAGACGGCCAAGAACAGGCAGAGTACCAAACCAATGTTGAAGTCTAGAAACTACACTTCACGACGAGGCGTGATCCAATCAAATGTTAGCAAACAACGACGACTGTCGAATCGTATCATTTGACTGAACAGGGGTCATTTCTATCTAAACATATGTTGTGCACATGCATCTGTCCATAACATATCTGCCAGATCATGCATAACATCTTTTGCATACATACATGTATGATCAAAATAAAAATCTTCAGGGGAGAGTACAAGCACGCCGCTTTTAACCTCACAAATGACCAGACCGTGATGACTTTTGCGGCATGGTACCTGGACGATGTTGGTGGGAGATCCAGGATAGAAGACGATCACACATCCCACTTCAAGAGATCACTCAAATCAAATTGAGCGACCCCTGGGAAGGGCTAGTATCCAAGCAATCAATGACCCCTTGGAAGGGCTGGTATCCAAACAATCAATGACCTTGGGAAGGGCTGGTATCCAAACAAGAAGTGAACCTGGGAAGGCATCCAAGCAAACCACAACAAGGTGGTGAGCACCCTGGGAAGGCATCCAAGCAAACCACAACAAGGTGGTGAGCACCCTGGGAAGGCATCCAAGCAAATCACAACAAGGTGGTGAGCACCCTTGGAAGGCATCCAAGCTAACCACAACAAGGTGGTGAGTGAACCTGGGAAGGCATCCAAGCAAATCACAATAAGGTGGTGTGAGAACCTGGGAAGGCATCCAAACGAACCACAACAAGGTGGTGAACAACCCCTGGGAAGGGCCGATATCCAAAAAAGTGAGCGATCCCTGGGAAGGGCTGAGATCCAAGCAAACCACGACAAATGATGACATCTGTAGAACAGTATCAAAAGACTGTACAGGGGTCATATTTTCATCAATTTACATTTTAAATGTTGTGTCACATGCATGAATAGATGATAATTCTGTACGTGATCCATCGAGCAGGTTAGGTGTCAAGGTCCTAGCCTATCAGAGTCAAAAGCGATGGCTGACAAGAACGATGTACGAGGACGATCAACCGGAGACGAGACCCGGTGATTACGAAATGGGTGACCGGATACGAGACCCGGCACCAAACAAGACAATCAACCAAAGACGAGACCCGGTGATTACGAAATGGGTGACCGGATACGAGACCCGGCACCAACAAGACAATCAACCGGAGACGAGAACCGGTGATTAAGAAATGGGTGACCGGATACGCAACATTAAGCTTTGTATATTCATTGCATACATGATAGTAACTCATGCGATCTCGCTTTTAATTGGGGACAATTTTAGAGAGATACACTCCATAGCTCATCATCATGAGACCTCTCTTGGAGTTTGCCATGCTAAACGCCTTTAGTATCAAATGAATATACGTTCCTTGGGTTAAGCTGAACATCCTTTTAAATCTATCTATATAGATTTATATCCCCAATTTATAGGATGCTCCTCCCAAGTCATTCATAGAGGAATGCTTAGACAATTTTATCTTTACTGATTGTAGCATTGGTGTGTTATTCCTTATCAGTAGTATATCAACATATAATACCAAGAATGTCACAGTGCTCCCACTGACCCTTTTGTACACATTAGGTTCATTCTCGTTTTTGATAAAATCAAACTCTTTTGATTGTCTCATCAAAACGAATGTTTCATCTTTGAGAAGCTTGCTTCAATCTATCTTTAGATCATTGTAGCTTAAAACACGATTTGCTTCAACCTTTGAAACAAATTCCTCTGACTGTATCATACATACATTCTCCTCAAGTCTTCATTGAGGAAGGGTGTCTCCACATCCATTTTGCCAGATTTCGTAATAAGCTGCAATCACAAGTAAAATCCAAATGAACTTGAGTATTACCCGGTAATAAGGTTTTATCACAGTCAACTCCTTGACTTGAAAAACCTTTTAAACAGGTCTGGTCTTATAGGTCTCTACCTTGCCATTTGCCCCAGTCTTTATCTTAAAGACCCATATTCACACTCTAGGGATTATGCCCTTTTATGGAGTAACCAGAGTTTATACTTGGTTCTCTTACATGGAGTCCATTTCGGATGTCATGGCCATCTGCCATCATCATCCTCTATGATGCATACCTCATCATCATCCTCTATGATGAATCCATACCTCCCAGGTATCTTCGGTACTCTTCCAGATTTACGATTCGGTTGTGGTACAATAGGTCTATCTACAGGTTCCTCTTTTTGACTTAAAGTGCTTTGTGGTTCTTGAACTCCTTCAAGATCTATTACCCTCCCACTAGCTCCTTCAATGATAAACACCTTTATCTAAGAAGGCAGCGTGGAGGATTATAGTAATAATACCCTAAAATTTCTTTAGGATATCCCACAAGTCTGCACTTGTCAGATTTTGTCTCAAACTTATCTTTGAAACCCTTTTTCACATAAGTTGGACAACCCCTTATCTTAACATACTTAAGAGTAGGAATCCTTCCTATCCATAACCTTTATGGAGTCTTGGGCTCGGATTTTTGAGGTTACCTTATTTTTGTAGATATGCAGCCGTTTCTAGGGCATAACCCTAGATGGATACTAGAATGTCGGTAAAAATCATTATGGACTGCACCATGTCTAACAAGGTACAATTTCTCCTTTTAGATACACCAATCAATTATTGCATATCATGAGGTGTCCATTATGAGAAAATACCATTTTGAGATGATTGATGAGTGTGTTTTGTACACACAATTTGGGTACTTTTGGCCTTGATAATTTGCAAGTCTTTAGGTATTTTATATGGTTTTTATGTATTTTTATCTTATTTCAACATAAATTAGTTTTTAGTTATTTTTACATGTTTTATGTTGCTTTGATGCATTTTTATTATGTTTGTAGGAATTGAGATAAAGACCGCTCGGATCGTTGTTTGTATTCACTCAATGTCTGTGCTTGGACGCATGTGCCCGAATGGTAGTATGATGGAAATTTGTGCTTGGCGACGCTCGGTGCTTAATTTGATAACATTTGGTAGTTGGGCGTGCACGGCGTCGGGAAGCGTGCACGGCGTGCGGCGTCGGCCAAGCCACGAGGGCAAGCCCGTGCTTAGATATCCGTGCCCGAATGATAACACGGTGGAAATTTATGTTTGGCGATGCTCGGGGCTTAATTTGATGACATTTGGAAGTTGGGCGTGCACGGCGTTGGAAAGCGGTGCACGGCGTGCGGCGTCGACCAAGCCGCGGGCACGGCGTGCGGCAGACAGGGCGCCAGCGTGTGGCCCAGGCGCTGGGCGCGGGCGCATGGGCGCGGCGGTGCGGGCGCGCGCTGGGCGTGCGGGCGTGTTGGCGCGCTGGGCGTGCGGGCGTGTGCGGCGGGCGCTGGGCGCGGGGCGGCATGGGCGCGGCCGTGCGGGCGCGCTTTGGCGGGTGCGGGGCGTGCGGCGTTGGGCGCGCGGGGCCTCGGCAGCGGGCGTGGGCGTGCGGCCAGCGTGCGGCCCAGGCGCTGGGCGCGGGCGCGCGCGCTGGCGTGTGAGCGGGCGCGCGCGGCATGGGCGTGCGGCGTGGGCGTGCGGCGTTGGGCGTGCGGCCAGCGTGCAGCCCAGGCGCTGGGCGCGGGCGCGCGCGCTGGCGTGCGGGCGCGCGGCTGTGGGCGTGCGGCGTTGGGCGTGCGGCCAGTGTGCGGCCCAGGCGCTGGGCGCGGGCGCGCGCGCTGGCGTGCGGGCGCGCCAACGCCGTGCTGAGTGCGATCTGACACAGTTTTAGTGCGATCTGAGCTCCATTTTGTCCGATTTTTGCTAGGGTTTCTTGATGGAGGCTATATATAATCTCTTCTAAGCTTCATATCAGATAACTAGGGATTGGGAGGCTACACTAAAACACCAATTTGAGAGCAAAAGTGCTACAATACAAGGAAAAACTCAGCACAAGCCATAGAACCAAGAAGGAAGGGATTGTCAAGGCATATCTAGACCTTGGGAGGCTGCACATACATCATCAAGAGGAGCTTGAGGGCTACAAATCAATAAAATTCCAGCAACAAGCTCAGGAGCAAAAAGAGAAACGAATGCCAAATGAAGAGGAAAAGCTAGAGATTGACACCAACCAAGCAAGCAACATATGAATATCTTCTAAATGGGTTTTATCATCTCTTGCTTTCCTTTGAATTTGTATTTCAATTTTATGATGAACACCATGTGTTTGATGTTTTGCTTAGCTACCATGAACTAAAGCTTGTATTCTAAGATTTCAATGGAACCCAACACATAGTTGAATTGAATTCTCTCTCTATTGATTTTAGTTATTCATTTGTGAATTGATTGTCATAACCTTTGCTTTCTTGATTAATTGCTTGGCCCGTAATTACCTTGGGAACCTATATGAACTTGACGAACGGATTATAGCTTAAGACCTAGTTATGATAACATGCGAGAGTATAGATTGTTGTGGGTTATTAATCGGATTAAGTGACGCGTGTCTTATTAATTATCTGCAATAATAGATATCTTGATAGTAGTTGGGATAGATATATACCTAATTACCGCATGCAACCAATTGAGAATCTAGTCTTAATGACTTCCGATGTGAAAGTTGGTAATTGAGGGGAGGATTAATTAGATTTGGTGACACGTGTCTATTAATCATTCCTGAAATTAGTCTCTTGATAGTGTATAGGATAGACATATACCTATGCACCGCTTAGGAAGATTCGTGATTGACCATCGACAGAGGCTCTTATGTAGTTTTGATTTTCTCGGTTGTCAATTCGTATGTTATAACTGATTGAAAAGAGAGAGTAGGGAGATTCAAACGAAGTGTTGGGGGAAATTGCAATCTTAGACTTGTTAATATTAGATTTACTTATCTTTTACCTGATTATTATTATCTTATTCACTACCAACAACAAAAATATCAAATCATCATTTGTCTAATTAAAATCAAGACGATATATAGTTGGTACTTGGGATACACTAGAACAATTCTCTGTGGGTTCGACAACTCTCTTATCATTATATTACTTGTTGACCGCGTATACTTGCGCGTATTTATCGGTTGCGAAATCGACCAACAAGTTTTTGGCGCCGTTGCCGGGGAATTGCTTCTAATAATTATACCAATATTGATTACTATCGAATTGATCTTAATTTAAACTTGTATATAAATTTATTTTTAACATTTTTTTCTGTTTAATGCTTTCTTCGATACGAGGTACACCATGGCCAACTATAATTATCAATGGCCTCACACGGGAATGACCCAATCAGGAGCGACATGGATGGATGGATTTGATGCAGTGGCGGCACAGATAGAGGAACTGTCAAGGAATGTTAACGCTCTAGTGGCCCAACGTACTCAACGTGTTGCAGTGAATTGTGATTATTGTGATGGAAACCATCCGAGTCATCTATGCACCATGAATTTCGAGTCGGCATGGTATGGTAGCAACGCCGGCGATTACTCCAACAGTTATGACTGTTCCGATGCTTATCACCAAGATTGGGGGTATTACCCAGATTCTACATGGAGCTACAATTATGAAGATCAATACTATGCTCCGAGTCCAGCATATGCACCGGAATTCTCATGTCCACCTTCATTGCCACAAGAAGAAAATTCAAATGTGAAGGAACTTGGGTCCCAGACCATAACTTCGATTGAGGAGATTGTGAAAAGTCAGCATATGTCGATTCAAAATCTTGAGAACCAGTTGGGACAGCTTATTATCGCCTTCAACGATAGATATCAAGGCGAATGGCCCAATGACATGGTTCCCGAAACTGATGGATTTCACATGCCAAAGCTGCAACCAGACGTGCTAATTGATGATGATTCTGATATGGAAGAGACATGTGGGAAACAAGAAAAGGAGGTCGAGGATCTAGCCTTGAGCCCCAATGATGATGATGAGCTAATTTTGAGTGTATCCCATATACCTTCTCCTCCAAAGCTCAAGGATCTGGGCGGTTTTGCAGTCCCGTGCCCATTGAGTAGTCATGTCGTAGGCAAAGCTCTAGGTGACATGGGAGCTAGTTTACAGTTTGAGCCATGGCATGATGAAGTTGAGGTTCATGAAAAGATAAATGAGGATCCAATTGTGTTTGAGAAACTTAATTTCACTATGTCATTCATAGACACAATTGAGCAAGCTCCTAGCTACTTTCAGTTCATACATGAGGATTTATATAAGAATAATAAGCTAGGTGAGCTTGAGACTATGGACCTCACCGAAGAAATGCCCTTAGATGCTTCACCCCTACTGATTGATGAAACGAATGAAGAAAGTTTCTTGTTGCTGATGAATGAAATTGAGTTTGGAAGTCGCCTAGTATGCATGCATGCCATGCAAATTAAGGAAATGACAGCACGAAGGCATGCTAAGGTCATTTTTGCAATCGAGCCGGACTAAAAGGAAACAGGAAGTTAGTCAGGCTGAGGACTTTAACTCAAGCGCTATTTGGGAGGCAACCCAAATCTCCATTTTATTTTTTGAGCTATTTTGTTTTTATTTTTTTTTATTTTAATCTCAAAAAAAAAAAAAAAAAAAAAAGTTTGGTGTGGTTTGGTTTTGATTTTATGTTTAAGTGTGTTTAATGTGTGTAATATTTCTTGCTGCAGTTTGATGCTTACGACCACCAGTGAAAACTATAGCAGAAGCACAACATCAGCACGTTGAGCAACAGGCACCAGCACGCTGAGCAACACAGCAGCAACACACTCAGCAGCGTGCATGCTAGCCATGACAGCCAATAACAGCTTTTATGCACCCATCAGCTCATTTCTATAGTCCAACTCATATCTCTCTCCTCCCACTCGAAAGCCAACTTACATGCATTTTTCCCAAACTCAAATTCGTGCCCCATCACTCCAATTGGGCATCCAATCTCTGCAATCCATCAGCATTGTCATCTTCTAACTTGAAATTCAACAAGGATTTAGCAGATTTTGAAGAATTCCCATGGCTTTTCATTAGTTTCCCAAGAAAAGGTAACAAGGTCTATTAATTTCAAATTTTACTTGCTTGGGACTGTGCTTGGGTTGAGTTTTATTGCAGGATCACTCCAATTCTCCCATTGCAAGACTTTGTGGAGGGCTAGCCCTGCTTCCCAATGCATTGACAACTGAGATTTTGGGAGGTGCACGCCACGTGTTTGATATTTGGCCTGAGAGAGTTTCTTAGCTAATATGGGCTGTTCTTCATGAGGCATTGTTCTGGTATGGCTTCCAAGCAACAAATGGGGCGAAGCTTCATCGTCCAAGCCAATCATAGCCCATGACAAGAATTTTGTTAGTCCGAAAGCGTCCAAGCGTGACCACACTATAATGCTGTTGCTTGATTACCCTCAGTGAAGTTCTCTATTTTAATTCTGTCTATTATAAACATCGAGGACTATGTTTATTTTAAGTTTGGGGGTGTGGTAGTTTAATTGAGTTATCCTTGTCTGTCTAGTCGTGTTGTGCTGGGTGGTAGTCAAATTTAAGTTTGGGGGTAGCACTTCGTATTTGCGTATTTATGTGTTTAATTTAGTTTTTATGTGATTTAAGCATGTTTTTCTTTTTATTAAAAAAAAAAATTTATTTTTAGGATGTGTCTCTTGAGCATTGTTTTAATTTGATTTGAACTATAATCCATGGTCTATGATAATGACTTGTTCGAAAAGATTCTAACTCATGAGAAGTAGACAATTGTTGCTTAGTCTTTGTGCTTATCGTTTATTGGTTATTATTTTGTTTATGCGTCTTTTCACTTTCATGCACTTACCCATGAGTATTAAGCTAGTTGTATGCTTAGAGAAGACTTTTATAACCGAATGCTTGTGGAAAATATCTATAAACTCTAGAACTCGTTTAAACATCACTCGAACCAAGGTGTCCAATTTTGTTATGTTTGAAATGATGGTCATGTGGTGAGTTGAGATGGAGCGTAAAACGCACTCACTCACGGACACATGCGTAGGAGAGATAGAGCGTAAAACGCACTCTCTTATAATTGTGATTAAAAAAAAAATTGTTTATTGCAAATTTTGCATGGGGTTGAGGTTGAGCGTAAAACGCACTCGCCCATATGAGCGTGCTTAAGGATTGAGATGGAGCATAAAATGCACTCACCTAGAGCCCTTGGTTCTCAAAATTTTTGGAATTGTGATTTGTACACCTTTGTATTGAGTGTTGTGTTAAGCATGTTGTTTTGGGGTTTATTTTGATTATTTCACAAGGTAATGTGGTTGCATAGTTTCATCCGAGCTTGATTGGTTTAGTGATATTGGGTACACACACACACACATACGGAAGAGGCCTTAAGCAAAGTATGACTAACTAACTGAAATTTTAGACTTGCAACACTTTGTTTGTTCTCTTGAGTTCTATGTGTTGATGCCTTTGAGACCATTGTCGGGTTATTAATTCATTGCTCAAGATAGGTTATATTAGAAGTTTTTTTGAATTGTTTAGTTTAGGTTTGTTTTGCTTGAGGACAAGCAAAGATTTAAGTTTGGGGGTATTTGATGAGTGTGTTTTGTACACACAATTTGGGTACTTTTGGCCTTGATAATTTGCAAGTCTTTAGGTATTTTATATGGTTTTTATGTATTTTTATCTTATTTCAACATAAATTAGTTTTTAGTTATTTTTACATGTTTTATGTTGCTTTGATGCATTTTTAATATGTTTGTAGGAATTGAGATAAAGACCGCTCGGATCGTTGTTTGTATTCACTCAATGTCTGTGCTTGGACGCATGTGCCCGAATGGTAGTATGATGGAAATTTGTGCTTGGCGACGCTCGGTGCTTAATTTGATAACATTTGGTAGTTGGGCGTGCACGGCGTCGGGAAGCGTGCACGGCGTGCGGCGTCGGCCAAGCCACGAGGGCAAGCCCGTGCTTAGATATCCGTGCCCGAATGATAACACGGTGGAAATTTATGTTTGGCGATGCTCGGGGCTTAATTTGATGACATTTGGAAGTTGGGCGTGCACGGCGTTGGAAAGCGTGCACGGCGTGCGGCGTCGACCAAGCCGCGGGCACGGCGTGCGGCAGACGGGGCGTCAGCGTGTGGCCCAGGCGCTGGGCGCGGGCGCATGGGCGCGGCGTGCGGGCGCACGCTGGGCGTGCGGGCGTGTTGGCGCGCTGGGCGTGCGGGCGTGTGCGGGCGTGTGCGGCGGGCGCCAGGCGCTGGGCGCGGGCGCATGGGCGCGGCGTGCGGGCGCGCGGCGTGGGCGTGCGGCGTTGGGCGCGCGGGGCCTCGGCAGCGGGCGTGCGGCCAGCGTGCGGCCCAGGCGCTGGGCGCGGGCGCGCGCGCTGGCGTGCGGCGCGCGCGGCATGGGCGTGCGGCGTGGGCGTGCGGCGTTGGGCGTGCGGCCAGCGTGCAGCCCAGGCGCTGGGCGCGGGCGCGCGCGCTGGCGTGCGGGCGCGCGGCGTGGGCGTGCGGCCAGTGTGCGGGCCAGGCGCTGGGCGCGGGCGCGCGCGCTGGCGTGCGGGCGCGCCAACGCTGTGCTGAGTGCGATCTGACACAGTTTTAGTGCGATCTGAGCTCCATTTTGTCCGATTTTTGCTAGGGTTTCTTGATGGAGGCTATATATAATCTCTTCTAAGCTTCATATCAGATAACTAGGGATTGGGAGGCTACACTAAAACACCAATTTGAGAGCAAAAGTGCTGCAATACAAGGAAAAACTCAGCACAAGCCATAGAACCAAGAAGGAAGGGATTGTCAAGGCATATCTACACCTTGGGAGGCTGCACATACATCATCAAGAGGAGCTTGAGGGCTACAAATCAAGAAAATTCCAGCAACAAGCTCAGGAGCAAAAAGAGAAACGAATGCCAAATGAAGAGGAAAAGCTAGAGATTGACATCAACCAAGCAAGCAACATATGAATATCTTCTAAATGGGTTTTATCATCTCTTGCTTTCCTTTGAATTTGTATTTCAATTTTATGATGAACACCATGTGTTCGATGTTTTGCTTAGCTACCATGAACTAAAGCTTGTATTCTAAGATTTCAATGGAACCCAACACATAGTTGAATTGAATTCTCTCTCTATTGATTTTAGTTATTCATTTGTGAATTGATTGTCATAACCTTTACTTTCTTGATTAATTGCTTGGCCCGTAATTACCTTGGGAACCTATATGAACTTGACGAACGGATTATAGGTTAAGACCTAGTTATGATAACATGCGAGAGTATAGATTGTTGTGGGTTATTAATCGGATTAAGTGACGCGTGTCTTATTAATTATCTGCAATAATAGATATCTTGATAGTAGTTGGGATAGATATATACCTAATTACCGCATGCAACCAATTGAGAATCTAGTCTTAATGACTTCCGATGTGAAAGTTGGTAAATTGAGGGGAGGATTAATTAGATTTGGTGACACGTGTCTAATTAATCATTCCTGACATTAGTCTCTTGATAGTGTATAGGATAGACATATACCTATGCACCGCTTAGGAAGATTCGTGATTGACCATCGACAGAGGCTCTTATGTAGTTTTGATTTCTCGGTTGTCAATTCGTATGTTATAACTGATTGAAAAGAGAGAGTAAGGAGATTCAAACGAAGTGTTGGGGGAAATTGCAATCTTAGACTTGTTAATATTAGATTTACTTATCTTTTACCTGATTATTATTATCTTATTCACTACCAACAACAAAAATATCAAATCATCATTTGTCTAATTAAAATCAAGACGATATATAGTTGGTACTTGGGATACACTAGAACAATTCTCTGTGGGTTCGACAACTCTCTTATCATTATATTACTTGTTGACCGCGTATACTTGCGCGTATTTATCGGTTGCGAAATCGACCAACAATGATCTAGAAACTCATTGCACAAGTATTCCTTCCTCAATCTGATCAAAGAATCTTAACACTTTGTCAATATGTTTCACTTCTAAATTCTTTGAACATTTCAAATGATTCAGACTTGTATTTTATCAAATACACACATTCAACTCTTTGAATGACTATCTCCTTTTCTTTTATTAGTTTATTCAATTTGCAAAATATTTTTCATGTAAGTCAAGTATACAAAGTTTATCAAGTAATCTTCCAGTTTCAAACAAAATATTATCATTATAAATAGAACAACAATTGTTCTTAAATATAATACCAGAACCTTCCTTGTCCAACAATGAAAGTTCTAATGTTTCTAATGAGAACTGGAACATAATAACAACTTATTAACTTAATAGACTTGCCCGTAGGCAATGCTAAACTATAAGTTCCTATGGTTAATGCAGCAACCTTTGCTCCATTCCACACATAAGATTACTTACTCTTTGTTTAGCTTTTTACTTCTGCTTAGTCTCTGCATTGGATTGCATACGTGAGAACTACAACCGGTATCCAATACCCAAGTAGAACCTTGACTTACAGAAAAATTTATTTCAATCATGAACAAACCTATATCTGTAAACCGAAGCTTCACTAAGCTTCTTCAGGTTAGCCTCTGTAAGAATCTCCTTACAGTTTCCTTTCTAGTATCTAGGTATATTGCAGTGGAAGCAAACTCCTTTACTATCTGCATCAGTCTTGTTCTTATTGTCCTTTGTTTTTGCCTTTTCATTTACCTTCTTTGAATTGTTCTTTTTTTAAGAAGATCCTTTGGCCCTCTTCCGCTTCTTGGAAGAATCATCTACCAGTAAAACTTGGTCTTTCTTGGTTGGAAAGTGACTCTTTACAGGCTTGTTCATATGAAAATTTCACAACAATTTGTGAGAAAGAGTCCGAAAGTGATTGTAAGATCAAATCTTGGATCAACTCTCCATCTATTAAAACCCAGTTGTCCAAATTATTCAATCAGATTGCTCATTTTAGGACATATGTCTGTACTGTAGTGCCATCGGTCATTCTAAATCGGAAAAGCTCCTTAGATATCTGATTTCTAATAGTCCTACTTTTCTCACCCTTCAACTCCTTGAAGATGCAGGAGTATAGTAGGAGCATCCATAGTTTCATGCTGACGTTGAAGCTCGTTAATCATGGATGCAAGCATGATGCATTGAGCCAACTGTGCATCACATTGCCACTTTCTAAAAGTAGAAATCTCTTCCTCAGAGGCATTGTCTGCAACCATTGCAGGGATAGGCATATTAGGGACATAAGATAGTTTTTCAGCCTTGAGAACTATTCTCAAATTCTTTAACCAGTCCTTTTAATTTGGTCCGGTTAATTAACATCTAATATGCTCCGCACTGATAGTAAATTAGATATTGTAAAATTCTGCAAATGAATTTATAATTTAACAACATTTTAGCATACATTCATTTCTTAATTAATTACCAAAATAAATTAGGTCTTTATTGTAAATTGATATCTCACTATTTTCATCAAACTATATTACCCTCAATATATATGGTTCGGCAATTCTAATTAAAGATTTGCTAGTGTGAATAAGGATCCCATTTCAAATGTATATAGCCTTGTGTGTGCACAACAAACAATATATAAATAAATAGGTAGACAACTATTGTCAATTATATCACTATATAACTCCTTGTATTTTGCCTCTTAGATTATAATGGTCAAGTGTGTGCATATCCGAACTAAAATAATCTAAGTTAAGTCTAACCTAGCACTTCCATAAATGTGAAGAGAAAAAGACCGCCCTTGTGTGTGCACAACAAAGTAGTAATGTTCAATTCCTTAATAAGCATCAACTGTGATAAAACAACATCTTAAATATTTAATACTCACCTTGTGTGTACACAACAAACTCATATTAAATATTTAATACTCTATTGCTTTACCATGCTAGAAGGCGACGTTCGATATTCTAAATATCTTTGAACGCTTAGGACTTAATATAATTTCTTTGAGGGGTTTGTTATTATTTGTCTCATCTTGTTTAGCGTGCATGCACATATATATATAAAATACGCGTCATATTATTTAACATGCGAAGCATGTTGTATAATATATAATATATATATGCATAGTAAGCATGCACATATAGAATACTATATTCTACCCGGATTGATTATGAACTTTTATTCTAGTTTGGTTCACTAGAGCTACCAAGTGAACCAAAAGGTCAAACATAGGATGCAAGAACAAAATTTAAATATAACTTTACAAACGGGTCTTCAAGCGCTCCTTGCTCCTTGGTCTCCAATTCTTCAAGTAATTTTAACTAAACCTATTACATAAACTATTTACAATAAATAGAAATCTTGATCAGCAGTCAAGGGGGGTACATAGGAGGAACATAGAATTTACATCAAGAAAACTAGAAAAGACGAGGTACGCAGACCCCATTTATAAAAACCATTCATTCAAGCATCCACTAAAATAAATCCAATCACACATTGGTCAGTAGTCCATAATCAATCCCTATTTATTATCATACATATCTCCATATATATCAATAAAAAACATTCATCTCATGAATAATAAAACCATTCCATATATGCATTGATATCATTTAATGGGCAATTAAAAGTTTACTAGAAATTCAATTTTGAAACAAAATAAACTCCTTTATTTTAATCAAAATTTAAATCATAATAAACTTATTTATTTTATTTTATCCAATTTTGAATAAAAATAAACTCTTTTATTTTTAATCAAATTCCAAATCAAAATAAACTCTTTTATTTCAATTAACATGGAATCCAACTTCAAGTTCAAAATAAACTCCTTTATTTTAACTTAAAATTGTTTGAAAAAATAAAATATGTTAAATCCTATTCCTTATCAAAATAAACATCTTTATTTTTAAGGAAACATGGAATCCTATTCCATATGTGAATAAACTCCTTTATTCTAGGAAACATGGAATCCTATTCCATATGTGAATAAACTCCTTTATTCTAGTTAACGTAGAATCCAATTCCAAGTTTAAATAAAACCTTTTTAATTTTAATTATATCCAATTAAAAATAAACCTTTTATCTTAATTGAAAATAAATACAATTAAAATAAAAAAATTTCAAAATCTGCAGACCGGCGCGACCGCGCTCCAAAATGAACTAGGAGCGGCGCGGCCGCGCTGCGTAGCAGAGTTCGAAATTTTTTTTTTTGCCCAGAAAATCGATCCTGTCGCATATCCATACATACATGGAATCATAATAATCGATAATTAGCACAAGGTTAGGCTCTGATACCATTGTTAGGTTTGTATATAGCGTGAACATGCAATCAAATTACATAAATAGTGCGAAAGCGCAATAAAACGAATTTTAAAATTTTTCATACAAACCATCACCATGATCATCCTTGTGATTAATTATCAATTAAACGAAAGAGATAGAGATATAGAATTATACCCTTGTAGAACCATGCTTCCACAGGTATGAGTTCACCTCCAAATCCTTCGCGTTCTCCTTGAATTCCACCGATTAAATTCCTTCCTTTGATCAACGTTAGCCCCCCAAGTGTTTGGCCTCTAGAGGTGATCCACCAAGGAATAATAGTTGTTCAAGAAGATGGGTGTTGGCAAAACCCTAGTTTCTATCTCTATAGAAATTGCAAGTACTCTCTCTCTCCAATTCTTATGAAAGAGTGTGTAACTGTCTAACCCTAAATCATGATAAGACTCATCTTATTTATAGATATAGGGAACCCTCCTAAACTATTTAGGATTAAGGTTTTTATTTTAATTAAACTCCTTTAATTAATTAAACTCCTAATCCAATTAGAAATTTATGAGAGAGTACTTCTATTAATTAATTTCCAATCCCTATTAGGAATTAAATAATAGTAATTGTAATAATAATAATAAGAATTTTCTTATTAATTTATATTTAATATTTCCAAAATATTAAATAATAAATATTAAGCTATTTAATTTATTCTATCTCCATAGATTAAATTAAATACACTTAACTTATTATTACAATTATACCATTTACTTCTTAAACAAATATTTTTCTTTTGCGGTGTGACCCTTTAGGTTCTCCATATTAAACCGGTTGTCAATAAATCAATTAGAACAATTCTAATCTTATTTAAATAAATAAATGAAACTATTTAATTTATTTAAATAAATAATATTTATTCTACAATAAGGGTAAGCCCCCTTAGCGATCACCGACTTTTCAGATAATATAGATTACAACATTAATCACAAAAGAACCTTTCAGTGAATAGTTACCGTACAATTCAATCCTTCTACCATACAATGTCCTAATTAAATATAAGACATGGAATTACTGTCAAGTCTTATTTTATTTAATTATATGTATTTTGATTCTCAAATGCACAACTCTGATTAATGCAAATTAGAAACTCCTTTCTAATTTCATTCTGCTTTGGCCAAAGACTTCTGAGTCGTCATTTATCGAATCACATAGACCATTCTCTCCTTTTACTAGAAGTGGTAGATTCTTTGTTGATCATTCACCTATCTCCATGTATAACTTATTATACCCAATCATACCCTTTGATATACCCTAAGAGTTTTAAGGGACATGTCAAAGTATAACTCATCACACGCAAGATACTATGATGATCTCAAGTACAAGGATCACTTATACTACTATCACTAGAGGAATTCCTATTAACAGGCGAGTAAAACTCCATTAGGTATTCCTTAGCGAGCCACGTTCAGTGAACTTATTCTCTAATAAGCACCTACATACTTGCTTTAGTGTCTCCACATAAATGATTATGAGATCAATCATCCTCTTCATAAGAGCAATCAACGTATGTACTAATCTATCCGAATTCACTAATCCCCTTTTTAGTAATCCATCGATTAGGAACGATTTTAGTTTGTGAGCTATCTAGAATTTAGATCTCATTAGCATGATCACCATCATGATTCTAAAAGCATTGCTCAAAACTATGGGCTTATCATATTTAATATAACAGCACCATGTAGATAAAGTAAAATGCTTTTAATAACCGAATAAGATTAGAAAGTATATACTACATCATATCAAATATGATTGGCTTGTGTGCATACTACTTTCAGTTTGCTGAATTAATGAATCCGGTTTACTGAATTAGTGAATCTAGCTTGCTGAATTGTAGGATAGTTTGAATCCAGATTGATGGATTGGATGTTGGTTTAAATCCAGGTTACTGGATTAGTATGTTTAGATAATCCAACTTGCTGGATTAGGTATTCAGGCTTAATGGATTATAAAGAAGAACTTATAAAATGAAAGACTTAGTGTTAAGTCATAAGGTTTATGATCAAGTAGTAGTACAGTCGTGTTCTTTAATAGTTGATGTACAGTGGCTGGGCTAAACGATTCCTTCAGGGAGTGGAGGTATATACGAACTAGCAACCAATCTAACTCACTGTGAAAAACAGTATAGACGAGACGGAAACTAGTTTTATTGGTTGTTTGTGAGAAACCACTCAGCATACTATATTGAACACTGTTAAAGACTCGATGTGTGCTAGCTTTAGAATTATGAATGCGTATGGTGCTAAGATGTTATCTAATATTTAGTTACGTGGTTAAATATTAGATAATCTATTGATAAAGAAGTGATATTATAAGGTGATATATGATATGCTAATTGAAAGATCAATCTTATAACTGATAGGTCTTTCATAAGAGATTAAGTTAGATTGCGTAACAGTAATCGACGGTACAGGCAAGTTTCCTATCCTTGTGTAATTATCTTAACTTTATTTTCATATCAAAATGCAAGTTCCTTAACTCAAACTCGAGTTATTATGTTTCAAGCATGCTAGTGGATTAATTATTGACAATTATTCCATATTTATGTTTATTGATTCGCACATAGTGCATGTTGCATATGTCCATCAAGTATGAAAGGCTGATCACCTTCATTACCTTAAGGTTCAGTTAAATTTGTTCATGGTCATTATTGACACCTTGTATTATTGAATTAAGTCATTCAATTATTGAAATTCTGCTTCATGCTCTTTCACAATTATTATATTGTTGAAAATTCAAAAGCTTATTCATTCTTTCAATTATGATATATCTTTCTTGCATTTAAACTTGCTGGGTAAAATAGTTGCTCACACTTGCAATATCATAATAACAAATTTCAGATTTAAAGCGAACGTTCGAGGAAAGACAGTACAAAAGCAAAGGACAAGATTAGATGGTTATGCATGTTAACTAATTAGTTATCTTATGTAAATGATATTATAAACCTTTTAAGTTATTGAAGGTATGTATAAATAAAGGTTATAGACCTTGGGATGTGTAGCAGAGATTATTGTATAAATAATTTATGTTTATATCTTCTGCAATAGTTGTAAATATGATGTATCGTGACGCACCAGGTCCGAGGTTCAAGGGTCCCGGGTTTGGGGGCTTCACACTTTTGACTTTTTCTATATTAAGTCAATCTACAGAAAAATCATCTACCTAATTTAAATTTGTTATTATTGTAACACCCCCAAATTCGGGTCCCTCAAACCTCGGACCTGGTGCGTCACGATACATCATCTTCGTACACATTCTATAAACTAATGCGGAATATATAAATATACATTGTTTTATTTCAAATGATTTCTACAATATTTTCCAAGGTCTAAAACCTTAACTCAGAACATACCTTAATAACTCAAAAGGTTTACATAATCATTTTCATAAGATATCATAATAGTTAACGCATATTAAGTTACTCCTGAACTTTTTCTCTTGTCTTTGTCCTTCCTAAAGCACTTGAGTTTAACTGAAATATTATCATGATATAGTAAGAGTGAGCAACTACTTTGCTCAGCTAGTTTAAATACAAGAAAGATATATCATGATTGAAAAAGAATAGGCTTTCGAATTTTCAACAATATATAATAATATGTGAAAGAACGATAATCAAATTTCAATAAATGAATAAATGAATCAATAACGCTGAGTGGCCAACAATGACCCTGAACAAATTTGGTAATCAAGGTGATCAGCCTTTCATACCAGGTAAACATATGCAACTTGCACTAAGTGCGATTAAACAATAAATTTCATTGATATGAAATAATTGACAATAACTAAACCACTAGTATGTTTGAAAATATTAACTCAAGTTTGAGTTAGAAAAACTTGCGATAACGTAAAAAATTTAGGATTAGATACTTGCCTTGTCTGTCGATTACTGCTACGCAATCTAATGTAATCTCTTATATGAAAGACCTATCATTTATAAGATTGATCTTTCAATCAACATATCAATATCATACCTCATAATACTACTTCTTTTATAAATAAATCATCTAACATTTAGCCACATAATCAAATGTTAGATAACACCTTAAACCATCATATTATTATCGTCCTTTGATAATATTTCAATCACTTTATCATCATTTTAAAAACTCTCGTCTAATATTATTAATCATTTAAGAATATTATTAATCATTTAATAATATTTCAACTCATTATCTAATATTATTAATAATATTTTAATTCACTTTTCAAATTATTATTAACCCTTTAATAATATTTTGATCACTTAATATCATTTATTAATGTCTTAATCATTTACAAATATTATTAATCCTTTAATAATATTTTAATCATCTAATAATAATTTAATATAATATTATTAATTATTTAATAATATTTTAATCATTTATTAGACTCATGAACACAATTTAATTTAATTATTTATCCTTTACTATTTAATATTAGTTAACATACATATTTGGTCATACACATAGTATTTTATTGAAAATAACCAAATTACCCATAATTTATAAAATCTTAATATATCATATTAAAGGTCATTAAGCAATAAAATCACATTTACACAATTTTCAACTTAACATTAACTTAATTTTCTCACTTATTCTTAACTTAATCATAGGTAATGAAAAATACCAAAACAACTTATTTTTTTTTATCTTTTGAAAAATATCAGTATATGATATTTTAATAATAAAATATTTTTTCCTTTAATTGTTCAATTTTGTTTCCTATTTTTAAATAGGCTAAAACAGTCCAAATGGCTACATTTATCATAAATTCTTCTTTTATTCAAAAAATTCTGAAATTTATACGATAGACTCATACTACTATTATACTCATTTCCACTTAAATTTTCACAATATTTTTGGGTTATATTAACTGGGTTATAACAGTTTATGTTTAAAATCGTATGTTCTTATAAAAGCCACAACTCCCTCTCAATGACATCAAAAAACTTCTCATCTTTTGAAAGCATCTAGTTAACTTGATATACTAGCATACCACAAAAGACCAGAATTTTTAGAGGATAAAAAGTGGCCGAAACAACTCATGAAAGAAACTGGCTAGGAAACTTTTAATGGTTTTTTTTTTTCTTTCAGATTTTTGCTGGCAAGAAGTGTTTTGCCAAAAAATTATACCGCGATTGATCTGTTTAATATTTTTTAAACGATTCTACTTGGGTTCATCAGAATAACTCATTAGATATAATACCATCTCTTTGACGGATCACAAAAATAAGTTACGGATTAAAAAACAGTACTTGTCCAAAGTGGGATTGAAATTTAGGGTTTTTTTTATGGGTAAAAACTGTTTTTGGTCTATCTTTATTTTTCAAGCTTATCAACACATAAATTGGTAACATCTAAGCATAAAACATCACAAAATATGTAGATCTATTACTATAAGGTTTAAGATTATAAGTATATCATTTAACCCAAAACAACCACAAAATAATCATAGATCTAGCTAGGGTTTTGAGATAAGAACACTTTTAAACCTTCTCTTAGATGCTCTTCTCCTTCTTCCTTCCAAGGATATTATGAACCTTTAAAAAATAATCAAACTCTCCTCTCCTCCTCTACTATAGGCCCATAACAGCCCCCTTTGCTCTCATTCTCACTCAATTTTTTTTTATTTTTTTTGATACGGTATTTTAAGTTTTGCAAAATTTTGGGCAAAGATTTAGGAAGAGAGTATTTATAAAAGTTACTAGGTGACCTTTGATCTTCCTCTAACTCTTCATATTCTTCATCAAATACATTTCAAGAAGAAGTTGAAAAGTTTTTTTTTTGGAATTTGAAAGTTTTCTTGAATTTCAAAGGTTTCTTTTTTCTTTTTCCTTTTCTTTTTCTTCACCATCCGTTGGTATTCTTCTTCCATTCCTTGATAATTTGCTAAATTATATTTCTCTCTCCTCTAATTTGATATTATCAGCTGCCCTCATGGGCCCACCTTTATTAATTACTCCCCATTTATCCATTTAATGTCCGTTTGACCATTTCGGATACTAAAAATCAATGTTTTCGAACTTACAGTCGATTCCTACTAATTTCAACGTTCTCAACGTCATGGGAATATCCGGTTTTCTTCAAATTCATCTCTGAATTTCAAGTTTGACTTTTTATCGAAAAGTCAACAGTTAATTTTTTTGACCAAAATGTCAACCCCGACACATTTTATGTTTATAGTCTATTCTTACTAATTTCGACGTTTTTGACTCAAAATATCTAGTCCGCCTTTCAAAATTCTATTCCAAACTCAAATTTGAATTTTTACCTTAATAATCCAATTTAATATTATTTTATAATATAATTTCAATTTAATCTCAATTAATTAATAATTAATTAATTTTTTTCGCCTTCATACTTCATTTCGTAATTAACTTCATCCACTTTCTTTAAGAGTTTAATTAACTATTAAATCTTATTTTCCTAATATATGTATATATTTCACATCTATATCTACACATTTAGTACATTATACAAAATCACATACTTTACATTATATGAAAATGAAACACTATATACATATGTCCAAATCTACTTCATCCCTTAATAAGAATTTTATTTATTAAATTCTTATTTTAAATTTCTAAAATATTTGGGATATTACAATTATTATTAAAATATAAATATAATTACATTTTCGAGTATAAAAAAGATTTAATCATTATTTAGATAATATATTGTTAAAAACTAAAAATATAATATATTAATTGACCATACGATTCAATTATTAATTAAAAAATAAAAATTAATTACTCTATCCAATAAGAATTTGTAAAAAAAAAAAATTAAATAAATAATTTAGTTCATCTTTTTTTTTTGGTTCGTCCTCCCTTTTTTTATTTGACTTTTGACTTTTTCTAAATTAAGTCAATTTTTATTATTTATCCATTCAAATCAAAAAATTGAATTAGTATCATAGCTTTATAAGAGAACAAGTGTGACACCCCCAAATTCTGATATCTCTACCTGAACTTAGTGCTCCACGATACAACTCATAATCTATCTAATTATGGTTCACATTAATTAATACATCATTACATCCTTCTCCCAGGTTCTCGCGACCTTAACTATTACATAACTTAGCTTAAATTATTCAAATACATAATCATAAGTTTTAATACAATTATTCATAACAATCACTTAATATCTAATAGCTAAAGCTACTCTGTAACTTTGCCCTTCCCTTTGTCATTCCCCGAGCCACTGCCCTGTTCCGCTTTAATTGTACATTTTGTGTTTAAGTAAGGGTGAGCAACAAATTTGCCCAGCAAGCATAATAGCAATAACAAATAGCTATGTCGAGAATTTCCATAATTTCAGAAGTTCAATCGATTGACAACAATTCATATGATACTTGAATGAATTCAGAATAATAACTGCAGAATTTTAGAGTGAAAGCACTTTAATACTGAGTGGTCATTAAGGACCATGAACTTCTACTAGAAGGATTGATAGTGGTTTACTGTAAACCTCCAATACAGGCACATGAGGTGATTAGCCCTGTAGCATCTACATTATACATAATGTTCAGTCATAGCGTACAAGTCGGTCTCCCAACATATATAATAATATCCCTTACACTTGAGGGTTGTTCATCTCAGTAGATCACAAGAGTCCTTACCAAAGCAATTGGTTCGGATAGTTTTCTCAAAGAATTAATGATTTACTATCAATCTTACTTACTTACTGTGACGCCCCCAAATCCGGGTTACCTTATCCTCGACTTTGGTGCAGCACTGTGCAACTCATAAGGCATTCTATCAATAACTTAATGCGGAATAATAAAATATTTATATTGATTTAACATAAATATTCTCATCCCAAGTCTCGAAACTATAACTAAAACATGACATAACTAGTACACAACGACTAATACATAATACTAATAAGTCTGAATACATAACACAACTTAGAACATAATCTTAATGTGACACCCCCAAATCCGGGTACTTCGCTTCCTCAGGATTTGGTATTCACTATCCAAATACATCACATTACATCTAACTACCCATTCAAATATAAATGAAAATTCTTAATAAAAACAGAAATATCCCATTAAAGGGTTACACCATCTTTAACAAATAAGTCCCAGGTCATCTAACCTTAACATAACATCAATGCGGAAAACATACTTAAGTCTATTACATAAACATCATTTAAACAAATATAACAAGTCTTCATCACTTGTTTGCTTTTCCTTTGCCCTTACTAGTGGATGACTCATCAGTTCTTTCAACTTTAGCTGCAATGTTATTATACAAGGGTGAGTAAACAATTGCCCAACAAGTATATAACAACAACAACAATAATAACATGCGAAATAATGAATGGATATTGAATAGTCGAAGGTTCAGCTTTTGAATCAAAAATATAAGCAAGAATCAAAAGAACATATGAGGGTCTTAAGACCACGAACTATGTCCTAGGTTATCAGTATTTCTACCTTAAACCTTTAATAGTCGTAAGACTATATGAACCTTACTTCTCGTACTCAGGAGGATCAGCCCTTTGTATCATGTATGTGTACAACATCTTAACGCTAGCGCGTAAATAAAATCCCTTGTATAAGGGTTGTTCATCTCAGTTTGACATCGGAGTCCGCACCAAAGGAAGTTTGGTTTGGATTTACTTCAATAACGTTTCTAGAATTTAGAACGCTCATCAACTATGGACTAGTCGAATCGATAAGGATTCGCTAGTCAATCAAGGTTCAATAAAAATGTAATTGATATTCAAGAATCAAAGACTGAATCTCACAAAAGATACAATTGAATGAAATAAAATTAAGAACTTGCTCAAGTAAGTAATAAGCATTATAAAGCTTGCATGATAAAAAGGATGAAGTTCAGGAACTTGCGTTAGAAATAATTAAAATAAGGATGAGATACTTGGTTTCAACGAAATAAAAAGATTAGGAGTAGTAAACTTGCTTTCGATGAAATAAACGATTAAGGGTAGAAAACTTGCGTTGTGCGTAGATTACAAATTAAAAATTCACGTTCTTTAATCAACCTATACATTCGGTTTATAAAGCAGTAATAATAATTAGTTATAGTATTATAAACACTTCAGGATTAATTCACATCCAATTTTCAATTTTAATATCTCAATTGTTTCTGGTCATCAGTCTCACTTCAGAAGTTGTAAGCCTAATTATAGCAATATTCATACTTAAGAATTCCTAAAAACTCAACGTGAAGTTAGGGTTCATCAATCTTTATATTTATAATCAGCAAGTATATGCTTAGCATCCAACTCAACATCTTGGTATTCGTTCAACACATTAATCTAAGTTTTAAACATGTATAGGGTGACATAGCATAACTACGAAGAAAGAAAAATTTTAACATTTCCTGCAATGAGCTCGTCGGGGGCGAGAATTCCTTCACAAAATCTCTCGTCGGGGCGAGCCTTCGCCAGGGCAAGATATTTCCTTTACAGTTTTCTCGCCGGGGTGAGAAAACTCAGTTTAATGAGCTCGCCGGGGCGAGATCCTGCCGGGGCGAGAAAACACAGTTCATTGAGCTCGCCGGGGCGAGAAACACGAATTTCAGATTCTGCAGTTCGAGAAGAACGTAGAAAAATGCCAAATTTGGCCAAAGTTTTTCACAATTCACCGATTAAATCACTACCCATTTATCATATATGGTATGAAACCAAAACCCATTCCATACACAGTGATTTTAATATCACAGACAACCTAAACAACCCAATTAGAGGCTAAAATTTCATTGTTCATACTTTATTAACATGTTTTCATACAGTTAACGTAATTAATCACTGTAAATTTATTTCCTAACCAATTCAATCTGTTTAACTCTTGTTTTCTTCGTTTTTACATGCATAAACATAATTAGTCATCAATTTAACCGATTAATATGCAAAACAAACATCAATTTCCTATATTCAAACCATGTTCGTATACAACTACTCTGTAAATTCCAGAACATTAATATAAACATGATTTCACAATTTTAATTACTCTAAATCACATACAAATCATAATAAATACATTTATGCATGCTTACAAATATCTAACATTAATTTATTAAAAATTAAACCATAGAATTTTCTTTACAGAAAACTTGAAATATACTTTCATGAAATAAAATCTCATAAGAACATAAATTAAAGTCTAAAATCAAGGAATTACCTCGATTAGTTCTTGGATTATGCAACAATTGGATGGAACTTCTTCTCAATTCTCTAATTCCTCTTAATTTTCTCTGTATAAACTTTTAGAAACTGATGATATAATGATGCATATGAAATACAATGACAGAGTGTGGTCGTCAGTTAATCCTATAATGGGTTAACTGACTCTAACCCCCACTAAGGCCATGTTTGGTTAACCCTTTTTGGCTCCTTTTTGATTTATTTTAATAAATTACTTATTATATAGTTCATGTTATATATTTAATCAATTAAATAATCTCATTTAAATTAATTAAATAAAATAGAATAATTCTACATTAAATCACATAGTCATATAAATAAATTTTTTCTTTATTAATAATGACAAATTATTAAATCTCTAATTAATATTAAATTAATTAGAAATAACATCATGCTTATTTAAATAATGCATTTAATCAAATAAACTTAACTAAACACATACTTTAAATATAAAATTTTTCACATTAATTTAATTAATGTAACACATGTAATTAAATTAATCTACCACAAATCCATCAATTAGTTATTTAATTTAACAATCAAATCATCGAAAAATATTTATTTAATTCAATAAATATTTAAATTAAATTATAAAATTCTCGTTCGTCACACTTAACAAGTCTTTACCCAAGACAGGAATAACAACACAGCAGGGCAAGCTATTTTGAAGCTTTACCTTTGCCTTTATCCTTTTCTGAGCTCTCGTCACGTTCTGTGATAACTGTAATGTTTAAGAAAAGCAAGGGTGAGCAACAAATTTGCTCAGCAAGCATAACAACAATGATACTGAATAATCAAGAGTAAAGTTCTACAATCTCAAAGGTTATAACGATTGATGATAGCTTGGGAATTAAGCATATAAATTGTAAACAAGGTAGGTGATTAGATGATTATCAAATGAATTCACTGATTTCAAATTTTCAAATGCAGGAATCACTGTGTGGCCACCATGGCACTTACCTTCCAATAAGATTAGCAGTATTACACTATCAATCCAAAAAAAATAGGTACAATAGGTGATCATCCTAAAATACCCAGTGCTATGCATAACCCTCAAACATTCAACTTGCGCGCAAGTCGGTCCCCCGACAAAAATATAATTTTCTCATACTAAGAGGGTTGTTCATCTCTACAAAGAGTCTGCACTAAAGCAATTGGTTTGAATCGCTTTCTAAACCATGGACGTTGGTCTAGCCGAATCAAATGGCATCGACTCTCTTCGTAAACTATTCATACATAATTTGGATTCAAAAGCATTAATAACATGCATTGTAGCATAACTGGATATCTTGAACGATTATCAAATTATTTGCATAAACTTGGAATTCATACAATATATAAGCATTGCATGAAATGAGACTTCAATAAGATATTTGAATAAAATGAGAATACTTGCAATAATCTAGTGTAGACACCCGATTTTTGCATTTCCTATACTAACCCTGACAGGAGGGCAAAATCGTCAATTGACCCGGCACACGAGAATAAAGGGTGGACATAAAGACGAACCCTCAAAACCACCACGACGGGATGATATTGAAGCCGACACGACAACAAGCGAATGTCGAGAGTCAGTTACTGATCACTGTGCTTGCCCGGATGACGTGGCACGTTTCCCGACGGGTTCCGGACTGCCGAGCGCAAACCCGTCAGCGGAGACCAACGGTATGACACGAAAATCGAGACGAGGAACGGAAAACGAGAAAATCAGCACAGTTAGCCGCAGATCAATTCGCGGCCAAGGACGGAACTCGAGGCAGCACGGGACTCGAAGCGCACGGGACTCGAGCGCGGCTGGGGGGAGAACCAAGGGCCAGCCACAGATATATCTGCGGCCAGCCGCAGATAGATCTGCGGCTGCCCTTGGTAGTGCTTTATTAGGCCAGTTCGCATACAGGAAGAAAAAAAAGGGGAGGGGAGAAGCATTCAGCAGCAGCAGCTCGGTAGGAACAAAAAACAGCAGCAAAACAAGAGCAATTAGGAGAGAAAAAGAGTGAAAAAGAGTGAGGAATTGTACCAAATTTGTGAGATTATATTCCATATTCTCTACTCTACTCAATACACAAATTCATACATATTGTGGGGATTAATTGCAAGGTGAAAAAAACCCTTTGTTCTTGGCATTTTGTTATACCATTTTGTTAATCTTTTGGTCATCCGAATCACCTTAAACGTAGTTTTTTTCTTATATGTTATTGTGAAGCCATGGGTTATGGACTATTGGTGAGGGTCTCATCGGAATGAAATTCCCCCTAATAGCCCGATGATATCCGTTTGGTGCAACTCTTAGCTATTATGGTATGGTATCATTCATAGTGTATTTCGATCGTCATTGTAAGATATCCTAGAGTGTTAGGCATCCCGTTGTTGTTTATTTTCGTTATATCCATTTGGTGGTTGTGCAATAAGTTCGGATGTGAGCCTAGGAATGGGACCCCGTGGTCCAAATCCGATGATGGACATTTTTGAATGTATGTAATCGGGTGGATGCATCCGTTATTGTAAATATGTAATCGTCGGGCCTTAAGACGACGCCAAGGCGATAATCGTGCTTAAGGCCCCGAAATAGTGAAACTTGTGATTGTGGGCGTTTGGGGTTATTTTGATGGCTTACATGCCCATGAAATAGCTCCGACGCGTGTTTTATGCTTGATTTGGTTTATGACACAAAAAAAATTTGATTTCAAAGCTAAATGATAAGATTTTCATAAAATCAAATCAAACTAGGTTATTAGAAATCACGAGGCTAAAAATTTGGAATGCTAATGAACGTACGATTCCTATTTAACGAGAAAGCTAAAGAAAAAATCATTTTCCAAACATCACAAAAAAGGGTTTTATAAAATAAGAAATGTTTTATTAAATCTTTGTGCATAGGGTGAAAGAGATCCTAGAAATTGGCCCATCATTTTGAGTTACGAAGGCAACGTATAGATCTCGATTCCTATTTTGGACAAAGGTTTAAAACTCTTGTTTTGCCAAAACGACACCTAATGGAAATCTTGCAGTTTTGACAAAATTAAAATCAAACCCTTCTCATAGAGCTTTCTCGTGTATGCTGAAAAGACATTCCGAAGCGTTTTTCAAATTAAAGCACGACTTTCCCTAAAAATCCAAATGATTCTTTCATACAAAACTCCAACCACAACATTCACATAGGCACACACACACACGCGCGCATACACACACACGCATATTTTCATGAATTAAAGGATAGGAAAGCATCAAGATTGCGGTAACCGTGTTTCAACGGAAGTCGAGGGGTGCCTAACACCTTCCCCTCGCTTAAAGCAAGCCCCCGAACTCTATGAATCTCGATTCGCAGACCAATTAATTCGGAGATAGTCACATATGAGCCAGCGATTTTATAAAAAATGAAAACTCGGATGAGTTGGTACAAATTCCATTTCAAATATACCAACTGGCGACTCTGGTTAATTTGGCTCATCATAAAAAACGATCTTTCAAAACCCCCGTCGACATTAATGCCGATCTTTTCTAAAAATCATTCAATCAAAAGGCTAAATTTGGAAAAGGACTAACGAGACGAAAAAACCCGGCGTCGACAGCTGGCGACTCTGCTGGGGACATTAGAGGGCTTAAGCCGCGTTTCAAATCTTGATGCTGTCACTATCCTTTAAAATTCCTGAATGTGTATGTGCGTGCGACATTTTGAACCTGTTTTACTTATTGTTGTGTGAATGTGTGTTTTTTGTCCAATAAATGAATTGATTTGAATGTAATTGGCTTTACTTCAAAGTAATCATATGCATACGGTTGAGGACGATGAATGTGAATTGCATGTTGAGAGTGTACCTCCTCGTGAGGCGAACCTGTCGGTTGCTTATTACTGGACTCGAAGGGGCTGCTCCCGGAGATGGCTCAGGAAACGCGCCACCCAAAATCCGCTCCAATCGAAAGGATTCAGACGAGTAGATTGCGAAGATTTGGGGACCTTCATGCCGAAAAGCCCGCGAGAGTAACCCTAGGGTAGGTCAGCCTCTTGATAAACCTAACGAAAGGGAAGCTTCGTTCATGCCCTTTTATCGTTCAGTCAAATAAATAAATGTCATGCAAATGGCATACAACTGTCATGGCCATCATCATCGTAATAAATATGTCCTGTATCATGTGATTGCATCACCTGCACATATAAAGAGAATACTGACATGGTTTTTGCAGGAGGGCAATCCGTGCCACGTAGCAAGGTTTTCTAAAAACTTCCAAATACTATCCTGTCATCAAACACTGACCTTGTTTTGCAGGATAAGATTAAGAGAACCATGAAAGCGTGGCATAACGATCACAAAGAACCCGGAGTAGGGGCATATTCGGCCACACAAAAAAAAGGGGGAAAAACAAAAAAAAAAAAAAAAAAAAAAAAAAAAAAAAAAATCCCCCAAATCTTTCAACAAGTCAAAGGACCGGATCTTTTGTCAGCCCAGCGAGATACCGATGCGACCAGTACAAGGGAGATCACAAGAAAAGCAACTTAACACTAGGGCATTTGTCAACTACCCAGGAAATGATGACGTGCAAGTTGGCACCCATGCAACAATCCCATCAACATGCACCATCATCATCAAATGCTAACTCATGTCAATTCAATCTTCAACGGTACGATCATCTGGCATTTGTCAAGCATAGTTTTCCCGGGATACGGTGATCCACGTGAAAGGGGATTTTATTTGGCTTGATAGAAATCGGATTAATTCTGACAAGCAACCATGGAGCACGATCGTGAGTATGACTAGACGAAGAAGGCTATTCAACCTTTTGATTCAGGTACATAAGCCTTAATTCAAAGCAACGTTTGCGACAGAATCGACCTCATGTGACAGCCTTCACTTTGCATTTGGCACAAACCTTCAGTTGTGGGGTATAAAACTATGACGACGCTGATAGCAATTAACACGTAGTCAGATAGTCAATGATTATCAAGCTAATATCCAAGAAGTCAGACGGTAAATGATTATCAAGCTAATGTCTCGAATCGTGGCCTGGGTTATTCGAGTAATTAAGCCCGAGGGGTGTCTCTACACCTGGTGCCCTAAAGCCATCTGGTTTGGGAGTCGCTGGCCCAACACTCGTTACATGGGTAACTCAGGAGCCTAAGAAAAACGAGCATTACAGTTAGAGGAGGCCCGAGCAGATTCGGAATCGTGGCATGGGCTACTCGAGTAATTAAGCCTAAGGGGTGTCTCTACATCTAGTGCCCTAAAGCCGTCTGGTTTGGGGAGTCACCGGCCTAACACTCGCTACGTGGGTAACTCAAACCTAAGAAAACGAATCTTGCGCAAGGTCAAGCAAAGAATGAATGGTGCAGACCACCAGCTTGTCTCGAACCGTGGCCTTTGTTACTCGAGTAAATAAATCCGAAGGGGTGTCTGTACACCTAATGCCCCAAAACCGTCTGGTTTGGGAGTCATTGGTCCAAAACTCGTTAAATGGGTAACTTTGAATAGCCTAAGAAAACGAGACAAGTGAAGTGGGCTAATAAGAAAAAAAAAGGATAATACGAGAAAAACTATCGGCCTTAAGCAACAAGTCATGAAAGAAAAACCCCTACTGAGTGCTGCATCGCACAGTGCATTTGTCATATGACGTCAATCCTGCTAAGAACGTTGTCGAGAATGAAGACAGAATGCCTTTGACGAGGAAAGGTAGTTCTTTTGAATTCGACCTTACTCACATACAATGACCATGAATGCTTGAAGGTGTTCTTACGATTTCATAACTCGTCAAATAGAAAATCATCAACTCACGAGGGATTGGAAAAAAAAAAAAAAAAATACATTCACAGTTCACCACTTGCTAGATTATGTGATCAAAAGATATATTCAATTTCATGTGCTTTAACTGCATTTTTGTCGAGATTATAATATCTTTGTGTTGAACTAACACTAACGGCCCGAGCCTTCAAGTTTTGGCATTTGTTAGTCATCTGATTTGCAGGATCTTGCAGAGCTGTGGATAACTCAGCACGGTCAACATCGCGAGTTTTCGATAGAAATTCTTGGTAGCGACACGCGCCAAGGCAGGGGCAGTTAAGAATCGTGAAATGGAAGGAAGCTGAGGCTGCACAGGGCTTTTCATCATTGGGCCTCTCCCCAATCCTGTCTATCACTGCCTCGACATCCAAGTGATCCACGTGCATGAGCATATACAAGGAGGATATAATGCGGGACAACAACATATCGACCAGCAGAAATGATCAAAAAGTCAAGGAGCCAACATAGCTGTCGATCATCACAGAGAGCGAAACAGACTGCCTCAACTTGATGAAATGAAGACGACCAAGAACAGGCAGAATACCAAACCAATGTTGAAGTCTAAAGACTACGCTTCACGACGAGGCGTGATCCAATCAAATGTTGGCAAGCAACGACGACCGTCGAATCGTATCAATTGACTGAACAGGGGTCATTTCTATCTAAAACATATGTTGTGCACATGCATCTGTCCATAACATATCTGCCAGATCATGCATAACATCTTTTTCATGCATGCAGGTACGATCAAAATGAAAATCATCAAGAAAGTACAAGCCTGTCGCTTTCAACCTCACAAATGATCAGAGTGATGGCTTTTGCGGCATAGTACGTGGACGATGTTGGTGGGAGATCCGGGACAGAAGCCGATCACGCATCCCACTTCAAGAAATCCCTCAAAATCAAATCAAAAGAAAAAAGACAAAAAAAAAAAACAAACCCTGGGAAGGGCTAAGATCCGCGCGAACCACAACAAAGATGGTGAGCACCCCTGGGAAGGGCTGATATCCACAAAAAGAAAAAAAGACAAAAAACAACAAACCCTGGGAAGGGCTGAGATCCACGCGAACCACAACAAAGATGGTGAGCACCCCTGGGAAGGGCTGATATCCACAAAAAGAAAAAAAGACAAAAAACAACAAACCCTGGGAAGGGCTGAGATCCAAGCGAACCACGACAAAGATGGTGAGCACCCCTGGGAAGGGCTGATATCCACAAAAAGAAAAAAAGAAAAAAAACAACAAACCCTGGGAAGGGCTGAGATCCAAGCGAACCACGACAAAGATGGTGAGCACCCCTGGGAAGGGCTGATATCCACAAAAAGAAAAAAAAGACAAAAAACAACAAACCCTGGGAAGGGCTGAGATCCAAGCGAACCACGACAAAGATGGTGAGCACCCCTGGGAAGGGCTGATATCCACAAAAAGAAAAAAGACAAAAAACAACAAACCCTGGGAAGGGCTGAGATCCACGCGAACCACAACAAGATGGTGAGCACCCCTGGGAAGGGCTGATATCCACAAAAAGAAAAAAAAAGACAAAAAACAACAAACCCTGGGAAGGGCTGAGATCCACGCGAACCACAACAAGATGGTAAGCAACCCTGGGAAGGGCTGGTATCCACAAAAAAAAAAAAAAAAAAAAAGACAAAAACAACAAACCCTGGGAAGGGCTGAGATCCAAGCAAACCGCGACAGAGTGGTGAGCAAACCTGGGAAGGCATCCAAGCAAACCGCGACAGAGTGGTGAGCAAAACCCTGGGAAGGCATCCAAGCAAACCGCGACAGAGTGGTGAGCAAAACCCTGGGAAGGGCTGGTATCCACAAAAAGAAAAAAGACAAAAACAACAAACCCTGGGAAGGGCTGAGATCCAAGCAAACCGCGACAGAGTGGTGAGCAAACCTGGGAAGGCATCCAAGCAAACCGCGACAGAGTGGTGAGCAAACCCTGGGAAGGGCTGAGATCCACGCGAACCACAACAAGATGGTAAGCAACCCTGGGAAGGGCTGGTATCCACAAAAAGAAAAAAAAGACAAAAACACCAAACCCTGGGAAGGGCTGAGATCCAAGCAAAACCGCGACAGAGTGGTGAGCAAACCTGGGAAGGCATCCAAGCAAACCGCGACAGAGTGGTGAGCAAACCCTGGGAAGGGCTGAGATCCACGCGAACCACAACAAGATGGTAAGCAACCCTGGGAAGGGCTGGTATCCACAAAAAGAAAAAAAGACAAAAACAACAAACCCTGGGAAGGGCTGAGATCCAAGCAAACCGCGACAGAGTGGTGAGCAAACCTGGGAAGGCATCCAAGCAAACCGCGACAGAGTGGTGAGCAAACCCTGGGAAGGGCTGAGATCCACGCGAACCACAACAAGATGGTGAGCAACCCTGGGAAGGGCTGGTATCCACAAAAAGAAAAAAAAAAAAAAGACAAAAACAACAAACCCTGGGAAGGGCTGAGATCCAAGCAAACCGCGACAGAGTGGTGAGCAAACCTGGGAAGGCATCCAAGCAAACCGCGACAGAGTGGTGAGCAAACCCTGGGAAGGGCTGAGATCCACGCGAACCACAACAAGATGGTAAGCAACCCTGGGAAGGGCTGGTATCCACAAAAAAAAAAAAAAGACAAAAACAACAAACCCTGGGAAGGGCTGAGATCCAAGCAAACCGCGACAGAGTGGTGAGCAAACCTGGGAAGGCATCCAAGCAAACCGCGACAGAGTGGTGAGCAAAACCCTGGGAAGGCATCCAAGCAAACCGCGACAGAGTGGTGAGCAAAACCCTGGGAAGGGCTGGTATCCACAAAAAGAAAAAAGACAAAAACAACAAACCCTGGGAAGGGCTGAGATCCACGCAAACCGCGACAGAGTGGTGAGCAAACCTAGGATGGCATCCAACCAAACAACTAACACCTTGGGAAGGGCTGAGATCCAAACTAACACCCTGGGAAGGGCTAAGATCCAAACAAACCACAACCCTGGGAAGGGCTAAGATCCAAACCAACAACAACCCTGGGAAGGGCTGAGATCCAAGCAAATCACGTATGTATTGTCATTCTTGTGCACTGTCATTCATGCATCGAGTGTCTATTCTTTATCCTGTTCATTTCATTCATCATTGCATAAACATGATAAAGAGGGGCAGCTGTAGACACCCGATTTTTGCATTTCCTATACTAACCCTGATAGGAGGGCAAAATCGTCAATTGACCCGGCACACGAGAATAAAGGGTGGACATAAAGACGAACCCTCAAAACCACCACGACGGGATGATATTGAAGCCGACACGACAACAAGCGAATGTCGAGAGTCAGTTACTGATCACTGTGCTTGCCCGGATGACGTGGCACGTTTCCCGACGGGTTCCGGACTGCCGAGCGCAAACCCGTCAGCGGAGACCAACGGTACGACACGAAAATCGAGACGAGGCACGGAAAACGAGAAAATCAGCACAGTTAGCCGCAGATCAATTCGCGGCCAAGGACGGAACTCGAGGCAGCACGGGACTCGAAGCGCACGGGACTCGAGCGCGGCTGGGGGGAGAACCAAGGGCCAGCCGCAGATATATCTGCGGCCAGCCGCAGATAGATCTGCGGCTGCCCTTGGCAGTGCTTTATTAGGCCAGTTCGCATACAGGAAGAAAAAAAAAGGGAGGGGAGAAGCATTCAGCAGCAGCAGCAGCTCGGTAGGAACAAAAAACAGCAGCAAAACAAGAGCAATTAGGAGAGAAAAAGAGTGAAAAAGAGTGAGGAATTGTACCAAATTTGTGAGATTATATTCCATATTCTCTACTCTACTCAATACACAAATTCATACATATTGTGGGGATTAATTGCAAGGTGAAAAAAACCCTTTGTTCTTGGCATTTTGTTATACCATTTTGTTAATCTTTTGGTCATCCGAATCACCTTAAACGTAGTTTTTTTCTTATATGTTATTGTGAAGCCATGGGTTATGGACTATTGGTGAGGGTCTCATCGGAATGAAATTCCCCGTAATAGCCCGATGATATCCGTTTGGTGCAACTCTTAGCTATTATGGTATGGTATCATTCATAGTGTATTTCGATCGTCATTGTAAGATATCCTAGAGTGTTAGGCATCCCGTTGTTGTTTATTTTCGTTATATCCATTTGGTGGTTGTGCAATAAGTTCGGATGTGAGCCTAGGAATGTGACCCCGTGGTCCAAATCCGATGATGGACATTTTTGAATGTATGTAATCGGGTGGATGCATCCGTTATTGTAAATATGTAATCGTCGGGCCTTAAGACGACGCCAAGGCGATAATCGTGCTTAAGGCCCCGAAATAGTGAAACTTGTGATTGTGGGCGTTTGGGGTTATTTTGATGGCTTACATGCCCATGAATAGCTCCGACGCGTGTTTATGCTTGATTTGGTTTATGACACAAAAAAATTGATTTCAAAGCTAAATGATAAGATTTTCATAAAATCAAATCAAACTAGGTTATTAGAATCACGAGGCTAAAATTTGGAATGCTAATGAACGTCGATTCCTATTTAACGAGAAAGCTAAAGAAAAAATCATTTTCAAACATCACAAAAAAGGGTTTTATAAAATAAGAAATGTTTTATTAAATCTTTGTGCATAGGGTGAAAGAGATCCTAGAAATTGCCCATCATTTGAGTTACGAAGGCAACGTATAGATCTCGATTCCTATTTTGACAAAGGTTTAAAACTCTTGTTTTGCCAAAACGACACCTAATGGAAATCTTGCAGTTTTGACAAATTAAAATCAAACCCTTCTCATAGAGCTTTCTCGTGTATGCTGAAAAGACATTCCGAAGCGTTTTCAAATTAAAGCACGACTTTCCCTAAAAATCCAAATGATTCTTTCATACAAACTCACCACAACATTCACATAGGCACACACACACGCGCGCATACACACACACGCATATTTCATGAATTAAAGGATAGGAAAGCATCAAGATTGCGGTAACCGTGTTTCACGGAAGTCGAGGGGTGCCTAACACCTTCCCCTCGCTTAAGCAAGCCCCCGAACTCTATGAATCTCGATTCGCAGACCAATTAATTCGGAGTCACATATGAGCCAGCGATTTATAAAAAATGAAAACTCGGATGAGTTGGTACATCCATTTCAAATATACCAACTGGCGACTCTGGTTAATTGGCTCATCATAAAAAACGATCTTTCAAAACCCCGTCGACATTAATGCCGATCTTTTCTAAAAATCATTCAATCAAAAGGCTAAATTTGGAAAAGACTAACGAGACGAAAAAACCGGCGTCGACATCTAGCATACTTGTTCAATACCAAATTAAACAAGAATTAGAAACTTGATTAATAAATAAATTTAGTAAGGTTAAGGAAACTTGCTTTCAATATATAGAAAGAATGAAGTTAGGGAACTTGCACAATGTAACTTGAGTAGGGTAAGGAACTTGCCTCTTTCGTTGATTAGGCTTAATGTAAATAGCTCTTCAAGTATCCTACACAATTTAATACATATTCACATACCAATTAATCATGTAATGGATACAAATACTAGTTTATACTACTCTAAAATATTTCATTCTTAGATAAATATAGAATATTAAACAAGGTTATACACACTTGTTATGGCATTACGACGCTTGCACGTCCGTACGCCAACCTTGCCTACTCGAATGCCCAAGCGGCACGCACTTACGTGTTCTTAGCACGCCAATTCAATTTATCTAATACCCATATGTTAATGATGAGTATCATTATAATTTATAACATTCATGTTATAGAACTTAGAATACCATCTTATACCGTCGAAAGCATTACACATTGCATAGGCGCATGCCGGACGCCCTCTAATTGCCTTTAAATGCGCAATAGTCCTAAAAATAGTCAATTTAGAATTTCATACATATAATAAATTTCAATTCTAATTAATGAAAGTTGTAGGTCTATCTCTAAGCTTTCTGGATCATCTTTAATCGCCCTAATCGGAGTCCGTATGAGAAAGTTATGACCATTTTCCCAACGGAAGTTGAAGTTGAGTCGGATAGCGCGTGCGGGCGGGCGGGCGGCACTAGGCGCGCGTGGATAGTGACAGGCTATGGGCGCGGGCACGCCAAGGGTCGCGCGGGTGCGCTAGTGTGGCCAGACTTCACGATTTGTTTGACCCTCCTTCACTCCAACCTTCATAACTTCTTCTCTAGACGTCGAAATGAGTCCATTTTGGACTCTATGGACTCCTAAGACTCCGAGCTACAACATACCAGAGTATCTAAGACTTTCAAAAATATTATCTAATTACTAAACTTGACCCCAAACTCAAATTCATGCTCTGTGTTTTGGTGTTCTTAACATGTTTGGATTCAAATCATCATAACTCCCTCATCCGTGAACGAAATGAGGTGATTCCAAAGCCTATGGCTTCGTAACTCAGTGTACTACGACTACACACAAGAATCAGAATCTAACCAACAACACATTAATACCAGAAATCGATACAATAACCATTATTAAACTGTTCTTCATTTTCTAAACACATTTGACCAAAACTCTTACTACAAATTCATTTTAACACCTTTTTACTCCATTCCAATTGGGTTATTCTCATAACCCATGGAATTATAACATCATATCATTAACCAAAATTATCAAACATGAAAAATAACTACAAGGGTCCTCTAAATTCATCCATAACAGTCCATAGTCCATTTTTGTCCATTTTCTTCCTCCTTATGCATCGGTACAAATTTCTTTCATGTTTGTTCCACTTTGATGTTATTAGGAAGGTTTTTTAAGGTCTTAAGAACATCCTTAGTTGTCCTTTGCTGAACAACCAACAAACAACCACAACAACAACCATAACAACAACAAATCCATTCACCAAGCAAACAAGTAAGAAAATAAGAAAAACTTGAAAACTTAGAAGAAATGAGTTTAGATATACTATTTACCTCTCGGATTCTCCTTCTTGTTTGCTAAATGGTTGTTAGAGATATGCTAAAACCTTTCTTCTTCTTCCTTAGGGTCTCCTGAACACCCATGCAAGCTCTTCTTGCTCCACCCACTTGCTTCTCTCTCTAGAATGGTGTCTCTCTCTAGCTTCTTCTTCTTCTTCTTCTCTATAGAAATTTCTTTCTTCTCTTTTCTCTTACCTTCTCCATTAGTTCTCTCTCTCCTCTCTATGCAACTTCTCTCAATTCTCTTCTCTCCTAGTAAGTGAAACTGATGGTTGTTTGGAATGAGGAAGAATGGAGGTCGGATGGGGTTGAATGAGGAAGAATGGGAGTGTAGTGTCCAAGCTCTTGAAATGGGTTTTGAGGAGAATGTTACAATTTGAGTTGTAATTTCTTGGCTTAAGGCTGTGTGTGACGCCCCCAAATTCGAGTCGCAAACACCGGATTTGGTCATCACGATCCAATACAAATCATCCACCTCCAAACAACATACAATAACTAAATGCGGAATATAATAAACATATGTTGTTCATTCAAAAGGTGTTACTAGTCCAAGATTTAATAACCTTAATACAAAAATACAAATATACCCTAATACAGTACTTTAGGGTTTAAATAACAATAGAAAGTTTCTTAACTATGCCTCGATCAAAATACGGACATTAAAAGACTAATACTTCATCTTTTCCTTGCCCTTGGTCTTTTCCTGAGGTCTCGGGCTTAATTGCAATAAGGTTCATGATATAGTAAGGGTGAGCAACTAGTTTGCTTAGCAAGTTTAAATAAACAGCAAGAAATGATATATATAATGATGAACGGAATGTAAATAGAGGAATTCAACAATATGAATATCGGAAGCAAGAATAATAATTTCTTTTAAAACGAATGCTAGTCAAGTAGACTTTGAACAATAAACGTCCAAGGGAGTCAATAGCTAGTTGACCCTTTGGTTATTGGCTCAGAAATAAGTACTCGAGGGGATCAGCCTCTAGCACCCAATGTGTATGCATAACATTTAACTTCTGTTCTTTGTATCTTATATTCTGATACGTGGGGTACTCCCCTATATTTTTAGGGGTGTTCATATAGTCCAAGATTCCGCACCATCAAATGGTTTGGATAGCTTTTAAAATCTATACCGTAAATGTCTAGTGCCGAAAACAATGGCAAAGACTTAACTATATCAGTTCATCCATAACAGAACTTTAAATAAAATACAAGTCAATGTCTGTGCGAAAACAATTGCACGATGTGCGAGTGCCAATAACAACAATGTGGAATAATTGTTAAGTAATTAATCCACTTAGAGCATGCTTGAGGAATTAAAGGTTCAAGCTTAAATATTAACTTGCAATAAATAATATAAGAATGGTTTCAGGGAACTTGTAACAACGTAAGAAGTTTAAGGTTAAGAACTTGCACAAAGTGAAGTTTCGGAAAAAGGGAATTTGTCCTCAATAATACTTGCACAACAATAATATATTTGCACAAATTAATAGAAATCAAGGGAACTTGCACAATTAAAGTTTCGGGATAGAGAACTTGCCTGGTGCGTCTGCTACAATATACTAACACACGCTTCTTAAAATCCTACACAATTAAGTACATATTCGTATAACAATTAGTCACTTATAGACTAGATTTAAAACTGACGTAGCATCATTAAAGTACTTTGATTGCCACTACGACTACCCAGTCGGGGGTCTCGCTCCCCGGTGAGCGAGCGGCTGCCCAGCTTATCGATGAGCTGGCGAGGGTCTAAGGGGGCAGTGCCCCCTGGAAACCAAACGCAAGTTGTAGCCAGGTTAATCAATTTTCGCCTTAAGACAACACTGTTTAATCTTGGTTGTTAACTGGTTACCTAATAGTAATAATCAACTAATTAGCCTTATTTATTATTAATCGGAATAATAAATAATTAATCTTACTGCATTTATTATTACTTAATATTAATTAAATAATAATTATCTAATTGTTAATATTAAAAATTGCACGACCCGACTCGAACTGCCATGATCCGGACCGACCCGACCAAGAGCACGGGGTTAGCGCTGCAGCGAGAGGTCATTAAGATAAGGTTGACGCTGCGGCGTCAAGTCCGTGCCAACTCAGCCTAGCACACGGTCTTCACACTGCGGCGTGAGGCTCCATAGTAAGGCCGACGCTGCGGCGTCAGGCCCTTAACTCGTGATGTTGCGGCGTCGTGCTGCCGCTGCAGCGCGATGACCAATTTGCTGTGACGCTACGGCGTCACTTACTGCCGTTGCGGCGTGACGAACCAGAGTTCGTCTTCTCCGTTTCGTTTTCATGGTTTTCTTCAATTTTAATCCTTAAAACTAATTACCAAGCATGCAAAGCTCAATATTATTCACATATTACTATTAATTGCAAGTTTTATACCCCCAAGTTTCATCCATGCCTACTGTAATAGGAAAATCTTACCTTCCGCTTGACTTAGATGCAGTTCTTCTCCTCCTCCCGCAATAAACTATGTATTCAGAGACCATTCGCTAATTGGCTCCCTCCTTCTGATTCCTTTCCCTTCCAAGCTCTCGATTTCTCTCTCAGTAGATTTCGCATAGTTAGTGTTATTTGAAGGAGGAGCCGAGGTTCTAATTTATAACAAACTAACAACCCAGTCAATGCAATTGCCCAATTTGATTAACCAATGGGAATGGGAAGAAGCTAATGGGTAATGGCCGCAGATATCTTCAGCCACCGATTTCCGGCATGAAATCCCGCACATAATCCATAAGCGGCTGGATGGGATTTTTGTACTGTTCATCCCTATTTGTTTTAATTCGATTTTTCTTTTCCTAAGTTGCAGACCACAGTTGAAATAAAATGGGGTATGTCCCATAATTCCTGTCCCAATTTAATGCTACTAGTTAATTAATTAAATAAATTTAACTAGTCCAATATTATTTACTTATCAATGGGACTATTAATATTATTAATTATATTATCCTTATTAATTAATAGGTAATATTAATTAATTTACTATATTCAAAATAATTGAATATTTAATACTTAATTATTCACAAATTTCTATATATTAAATAACCTAGGGTAGTCCATCAATTTAATAATTCTATTGTTGAGACTCCCTTAAATAATTAAATATCTATTCCCACACTATATTCAATTAAATTGAATACTTAATTAATCAGCACTTTATCGATTCTTTCAATATTAAACCCGTAGGGTTAGTTCACTAATTTAATTAAACTATTAGTGACTCCCTTTAATTAATCCTAACAGTTACGCGAAATCATATAATCACATAACCAATTAAATACATAGGATTTTAAATAATCATACGAAACTAACTCATTAAAAATTAAATTTATATTTAATTAATAATGGAGTTTAAAAATTTATGGTCATTACAAAGGCCCTTTGGCTGACACCTCCTCCCTTGCTAAATTTTCATTGGTTCACATGCTCCCTCCTTAAATCCTATTGGCCATTAAATGTTTCCTTGTCTCCTCATCCTTCTACATATCCGATTATTGCTCTATAAATGCCCAAATTGGTAATACTTCTACCTATAAATCATGTAACGATCGTAAATTCTGAATAACCTTGTAATTCGAGCTTATCAGTATTATAAATTTTTATTATTAATATTATTATGTATTACGTATTTAAAGGTTGTGTGACAACCTAGATTATGTGAATGCATGAATTATATGTGTTGTAATTTCGCATAAGTGAATATATTAATTTCGCGTAATATCGTTAAATTACTATTCACGAGTTACTATTCACGGGTCACTATTCACGCGGCACTATTAATGCCAAAATATTTTTATGCCTTTTTCGAGTTTTGATTAATTTCGTTGAATCGTGTATGTGAAGAGTTAATTTTTTCGAGTGTTGAATTTTATTTTAAGCCCGATGGTAATTTAATTAGAAACCCAAATGTTTAATAAGAGTTGTTATTTTATCCACATTATCAATCTGATTGATGGGAAGAGAAAGAAAATTGACATTATTGATTAAAAGAGGGAGCACTATTATCGGATATAGCAAGTGGAGGGAAGCATTATTATAAAGGAGAGTTAGTAGGTGGGAGTAGACGGAAGTGGATGTAATAATGCAAGTGGCGCATTATTATCAGACGAGGTAAGGGAACATGTGGAATTTTTCTTGCCTGCACTTGTGAATTGTCTGGGCAATGAGAAAGACTAAGGGAACACGTAGATCCCACTAAGCCTCCTCAATTAATTCCTAAGGAGCTCAGTTAACCAAACTCACTCCTTCCTCTCAAAATCATTTTTCATTCGATTCCTTATCTTCCATTTCCAAACACACCTCCAAGCTTAGTTCATTTGTAGAGAGAGTAGAGAGAAACCAACCAAGTTATTCAAGAAGAAAGAGAAGTGGGTACACGGGGAGAACAAAGAAAGAAGAGAAGAAAACCCATCAAACTCCAAACCAAGCTTTTCTTATTTTCTAAGCTTACACAACACCATCTTCATCTTTTTCATCTTCCTCAGTCCTTCCATTAAAAGCTTTAAGCATTCTAGAGAGAGAAAAGCCATTCTAGAGAGAGAAGCAAGTGGGTGAAGAGAAAAAGCTTGAAAGGAGGCTACGGGAGAACTGAAGAAGGTAGAGGAGAGATTTTAGCAAAGCTCTAACAAGTTTTCTAACATCCAAGAAGTAGCTACAAGAGGTAAACAACCTATCCAAACTCATTCCTTCTTAAGTTTTCAAGTTTTCTTATTTTGTAGTTTACTTGCTTGTGGGTTGGATTTGTTGTTGTTATGATTGTTGTTAGTTGTTCATGAATGGTTAAAGATATTGTTAAGACCTTAAAAACCTTCTTAATAACATGAAAGTGAAACAATAATGAAAGAAATATGTACCTATGCATAAAGGAGGAAGATAATGGACATTATGGACTTTGGACTGAACATGGACTGATTTAGAGGACTGGTGCAGTTATTTTTCATGTCTGACAATTTTGTTGACTGTTATCATGTTATACTTCCATGGGTTATGAGAATATCCCAGTTTGAATGGAGTAAAAATGAATTGTAGTAAGAGTTTGGTAAAACATGTTTAGGAAATACAGAATAGATGAATAGTGGTCATTGAGTTGATTTCTGGTATTAATGTATTACTTGTTAAATTCCTATTCTTTTATATGGTTATAGTACACTGAGTTATGAAGCCCTAGGCTTTGGAATCATCCCATTCGGAGTCCGGATGAGGGAGATACAAGAATTTGAAGCAATCATATGAATGGTAGTGAAAAATAGAGTATGAACTTAAGTTTTGGTCAAGGATTGGAGCATGTTTTTGTTAATGGGTGTCTGTTAATTTTCTAGTATATGGTAGCTTTGTGTCTTAGGAGTCCATAGAGTCGAAAACTTACTCATTTGGACATTTAGAGAATGAGTTATGAAGATTGGATCGAAGGAGGGTCGAATTGCGTGAAGGAAAAATAGATTCTACATCTGCTACTGATCAGTCGGGTCAGTCGGGTCGACTGGGTCAACCGAGTCAGTCAGGTCAGTCGGGTCGGTTGGGTCAACCGAGTCATCCGGGTCGGCCGGGTTAGCCAGATCAGGCGGATCGGCCGGGTCGGGTCAAGCCCAGTAAAATTTCCCAACATGAACAAAATTTGAATTTGCCTTCAATGATATCATATACCCAATTACAATTTCAATTTTTCTTCAGCGGGCGCTGCCCCCTTGCAACCCCCGCTAGCTCATCGGGGAGCGAGACCCCCGACTACTTTGTCGTAGTGGCAATTAGTCGAACCTGCGATAATATGAGTCATTCCCAACAAAATGTTATAGACACATTACTTATTTATACCCTAACCCCTTTATAAGTCTTAAAGACATGGTTTATGGGTAAGTTTGAATAGAAAGGGAAAACCTTTAAATACCTAGCTTAGAGAGTTGTGTAAATCTATATTTGGTATCTTTTATGTGACTAATTGGTACGTGCTTATGTATTAAATTGTGTAGGACATTTGAAGAGCAATTTACGTTAGGCCTAATCAACGAAAGAGGCAAGTTTCCTATCTTTATTCTTTTGTTGCGTTGAATGCAAGTTTCTTTAACCTTACTCAATTTATTTATTGAGCAAGTTTTTAATTCTTGTTTAATTTGGTATTGAACAAGTATTATAGTCTATTGCAAGTATTTCCATTTTATTCAAGTATCATATTGAAGTTTCATTTCATGCAATACTTATATATTATATGAATTCCAAGTCTATGCAAATAATTTGATAATCGTTCAAGATATCCAGTTACGCTATAATGCATGTTATTAAAGCATTTGAATCCAAATTATGTATGAATGGTTTACGAAGAGGGTCGATGCCATTTGATTCGGCTAGACCAACGTCCATGATTTAGAAAGCGATCCAAACCAATTGCCTTGGTGTGGACTCTTTGCAGAGATGAACAACCCTCTTAGTAGGGGAAAATTATATTTTTGTCGGGGGACCGACATGCACGCAAGTTGAATGTTTAAGGGTTATGCATAACGCCAGGTATTTTAGGCTGATCACCTTTTGTACCTGTTTTTTGTTTTTGGGGTTAATAGTGTAATACTGAAAATTATATTTTTGTTTTTGTTTTTGAATTCATTTGGTAATCATCCATTCTCTAGTGACTCACCAGTGCTAGTGAAGAGTTAAATTGAAACGTCTGAGACTTACCTTGTTTACAATCTACATGCTATTTCTTAAGCTATCATTAATCGTTATAACCTTTAAGATTGTGAAACTTTACTATTGATTATTCTTTATCATTGTTGTTATACTTGCTGGGCAAATTTGTTGCTCACCTTTGCTTTCCTTAAACATTACAGTTGTTACAGAACGTGGCGAGAGCTCAAGAAAGGATAAAGACAAAGGCAAAGCTACAAATTAGTTTTGTCCTCCTATGTTATATTTCTGTTATGTGTTAAGACTTATTTAAGATTATGTATTAAGTGTGTTATATATTCAGACTTATTAGTATGATGTGTAGTTATGTCATGTTCTAGTTATGGTTCTGAGACTTGGGACAAGAATATTTATATTAAATCAATGTAAATATTTTATTATTTCGCAGTAAGTTATTGTTAGAATGATGTATGAGTTGCACAGTGATGCACCGAATACGTGGATAAGGTAACCCGAATTTGGGGGCATTACAAATCACATGGGTCAAGTAATGGGTTTAGGTCATGGGTTTTAGGTCACCCTTAAAATCTCTTGGGCTTCTAATTAAATCACCATTAGGCTTCTAATTAAAATTCTAATACTTGGAAAAATTAACTCTTCGCATACACGCTATGACAAAATTAATAGAAATTGAAAAAGACGTTAAAAATATTTGGCGTGAGTAGTAACTTAGCAATATTGTGTGAAATCAATATATTCACTTGTATGAAGCTACAACACATAAAATTCATGCATTCATTAAACCTAGGTTGTCACGCAACCTTTAACCATGAAGCACATAATAATATTAATAAAAATTATTATAATCAAAAATATTCATAAGCTCGAATTACAAGGCTATCCAGAAATCACGATCGTTACATTCTCTCCCCATTATAAGGATTCTGTCCCCAGAATCACCATAAAAGGTTAAACAAAAAGTTGAGGGTAATTCTTTTTTATTTTATCTTCTAACTCTCACGTAGCCTCCTCGGCATTGTGGTTTCGCCAAACTACCTTTACAGAAGGTATAACTTTATTCCTTAAAACCTGCTCCTTCCTATAAATTATCTGAATAGGAATTTCCTCATATGTTAGATCTTTCTCTATTTGAACGGGCTCATAGGATATAACGTGCTTATAATCGGGCTTGTATGGTTGTAGCATTGAGACATGGAACACATTGTGGATATGCTCCAGTTCGGGAGGTAAAGCTACCTCGTATGCCACTTCACTTACTCTTCTCAAAATTTCAAGTGGTCTTATGAACCTCAGACTCAACTTTCCCTTCTTCCCAATTCGGATCTTCCCCTTCTAGGGAGATACATTCAAAAACACAAAATTACCGCTTTCAAAATCTCGGCTTTATCGGTGCAAATTTGCGTACTTCTTTTGTCGGTCTTGAGTTGCTACTAGTCTAGCCCTTATTATTTTTATGATATCCGTCGTCTACTAAACTAGTTCTAGTCCCAACAGTCATCTCTCTCCGACTTCATCCCAACACAGCGGTGTTTTGCACTTTCTCCTGTAGAGGGCCTCATACGGCGGCATACCGATACTTGCATAGTAGCTATTGTTATAAGCAAATTCAACGAGGGGTAAATTGTCATCCCAGTTTCCCTTGATATCCATCACACAATATGACGCCCCCAAATTCGGGTTTCCAAATACCCGGATCCGGTCATCACGATCCAACATAAACATCCACCTATAACAACATATGGTATCTAAAATGCGGAATAAAATAAACATACGTTGTTCATTACAAAGTGTTACTAGTCCCAGAATACGATTAACCTTAAACATTTACACAATCCATACCCTAAAAAGCTATCAGGGTTTAAATTACATTAACAGAAATTAACTAACACATGAATCTAAAGTCTGCTACAAGAAGTCTATCATTTCATCTTTTCTTTCCCTTTGTTCTTCCCTGACGTCTCGGGTTTAGCTGCAATGAAGTCATGATATAGCAAGGATGAGCAACGAGTTTGCCCAGCAAGTTTAAGGTGCAACAATAAAAATATATCATGATGAAGGGATATTAAAGGGATTTCAAAAATAGAATAATCAGAAGCAAGAACATTAAATGCTTTTAGAACAATTGATAGTCAAATAGACTTTGAACGATAACTTCCAGAGGAGTCAATAGCTAACTGACCCTCTGGTTACTGGCTACAGAATAACGTACTTGAGGGGATCAGCCTCGCGTACCCTATGTATATGCATAACATTTAATTCTGCTGTTTGTACCTTATATACGGTACGTGGGGTACTCCCCTATAAATAAAGGGGTGTTCATACAGTCTAAGAATCCTTACCATTGATTGGTTCGGATAGCTTTTATAAATTCTCGCATAATTGTCTGACCGAACAAGGGTTCAGACTTAACCATGAATGGTTTATAATTTCCTGAATTTAAATACACGAATTTCAAATGCACGAGTGCGAATGTCAATAAATATACAGATGTGGAATAATTTTAAAAGTAATTAGACCACTTAAAGCGTGCTCGGAAATAAGATTCAAGCTTAAGGAATAACTTGCAACAATATATACCTTTTTGCATGAATTAAAATACTGCATAAGGTTTTAAAAGTATTGCTCAATGTAAAAGTTGGGTAAGGAAGAACTTGCAATAATGTAAGGAGTTTAGGGTTAGGAACTTGCCTGTTCGCTCAGCTACAATTTAAATCTTAGCTTTAATTACTTGACCTTGGATAACCTATCAGCTGGTAGAGTTGGTTTATCCATTAGCATTGCGTAATTATACCCACTTATGCTATTTATTTAGCAGATAAACAATTCACCGAATACATTAAATTACTACCTAGCCATCAGCTAAACAGAATTTAGTTTTAATGGCCTCTAGCTATTATTTAAAATAAACAATAGTAAATCATGGTTGCCTATCGTTTGAGTACCCTTCTAACTGTGGGTTAAAATTCCTTATTATCAGTTACAAGATAATTAATGAATTTAACATGATTTGTTAACAACTAAATAGTAGTTGATCTTTTACTTCGTCTTTTATTTACTTAATTACTATTCACCTTAAGGGCAATTGAGTAATTATTACACTTGGTTCCTTATTCAACAATAATTAAATATTCAATGAATAAATTCTACACACACTTAATTATTAATAAATATTTATTGAATAATTATTGAGTGCTTGTTATCTTTATTTATTAAGGGCCACAACTAATTAACTTATTAATCTCCCTCATACTTAATCATCATTCCATTGATGATTAAGTACTTACCATCCTTATTATTTCGTAACTTCATTTTTTACTTAATTATTATTATTATTAAATAATAATTAAATACTTAGTACCTTTATTTACTATTTAATAAATAATAAATAATTATTTTATTAACTTTATTCATATTTGATTATTATTATTATTAAATAATAATTAAATATTTATTATCTTTATTTATTATTTATTAATAAATAATAAATAATTATTTTATTAACTTTATTTATATTTAATTATTATTATTATTAATTAATAATTAAATATTTATTATCTTTATTTATTATTTATTAATAAATAATAAATAATTATTTTATTTATTCATATTTAATTATTATTATTATTAAATAATAATTAAATATTTATTATCTTTATTTATTATTTATTAATAAATAATAAATAATTATTTTATTAACTTTTATTTATATTTAATTATTATTATTATTAATTAATAATTAAATATTTATTATCTTTATTTATCATTTATTAATAAATAATAAATAATTATTTTATTAACTTTATTTATATTTAATTATTATTATTATTATTTAATAATTAAATATTTATTATCTTTATTTATTATTTATTAATAAATAATAAATAATTATTTTATTAACTTTATTTATATTTAATTATTATTATTATTATTTAATAATTAAATATTTATTATCTTTATTTATTATTTATTAATAAATAATAAATAATTATTTTATTAACTTTATTCATATTTAATTATTATTATTATTAAATAATAATTAAATATTTATTATCTTTATTTATTATTTATGGATAACTAATAAACAATTATTTGTTCACCTAGTTCATAATTAATCATTAGATATTTATTATTAAACTTTATTATTAATAATAATTAAAATATTTATTATCCTTATTATTTATTGAAAATAAATAATTATTTAATTAACTTTATTATTTAATATTAATTAAATAATAATTAGAATATTTATTATCTTTATTAGTGATAATAAATAAATAATTATTTTTGTTAATTTTATTTATTAACATAATACTAATTAGTTTGCAATGTACTATTAACTTCAAATCAGTAACCTATATTTGGGTCGGTGATAGTACAGCTGCAACCCAACCCAATGAAAACATCATAACACCTTATATATTATAACAACACAGAAGGGAACTTACAAACCATCAGTGTGTTACAATATCATACTTGTCAATTCCAGTAACGCATATAAACACTAATTTCACTCGGCTGCTAGAACCCACACAAGCCTAAATCAATTTATCCCAACACAAGAAACAAACTGCCCAATTCGGCGAAACAATACTACAATACAGAGGAGAAAACGAAACAGCAACCCAGATTCCTAAATCAAATAACCCAACTCAGTACACTAACATACCTGTTGACCTAAACAAGAACAACATAATACCAGTTTTCTCCGAATCAAAACCAACCAGGTTATTAACAATTTATTACCAGATTTTAAATCCAAAAATTTTAATACAATGTTCTGGGTTTTCAAACCAAAGCAATACCCAAAACTAAATCCCAATACAGAGACATATTCAATACCATACATACAGTCCACAACCCAATTCGAGCCTGGAGAAGGAAAAATTTCATACACAACTTAAACAAATTTATCACAGTGGTTGAATAACCCATTTTTATACCTTGAACTCGATCGCGTTGCGACTCTTCTCCTCCTACCGAAATACGAAATCAAGTTGGACATCCACAGCGAGCTGAAATCGAAATCCCCAATTGGTTACCCCTGTTTCCCCCTCTCTGATTAAACTCTCTATTTCTAACTTGGAACCCTAACTTCTAACTGGGGACTCCCAAAACAGGGGAACTTCGGCAGCTAGGGCCTTCAATTTATAGGGAATTGGTTACCCCATTTCTGGGTATTACATCACCTGCTCGAGCAATAACCAACGGTAGAAAGTGTAGGCTGTCAATTGCACATGTCAACCCATCAATTCAAGCTGCGATTTGCCGGCAACCCTCGAGCTGTGAAACCCCACCAGTCACGTCGCCGCACGCCCTAACCCGTTGGTCCGTTCGTCGTGTGTCCAGTCGCCCGTGGCGAAACTCGCTTCGCCTGCTGGTTCTTCTTCACGCCGTCGGTCGATTCAAGCCTTTCGCCGGCGCCTTTTCCCCCGTTCTTTACTCGACTGATGGATTGAAGCTTTGACAGAGGGTTTGACTGATTTGCTGATGGATCGCTTCGGTCTTGCTCGGCTGTTTGCCTTGAGGGCTTGAGGGTTTTGGCTTTCTCTCTCGGTTATCCCCAATTTGGTTTCACCGGTCAAAGCATTTCCCCAATTTGGCTACAGATATATGACCCTAAGAGAAACGGACCCAACCCGGCAAGAATAGGAAAATGGGTCGACCCGGAAGGAAAGGGAATTGGGCTCGCCAAATTCGGAGTTGGGCCGGCTGAAGTTAAATAAAAGTGGCCCAATAGGAAATAAAAGGAAATTTGGCCCAAATAAAATAAAAGGAAAATGGGTCCATTAACTTAACACCCTTATTAAATAATTAATTCCACTAATTACTTATTTAAGATATTTGTTTCCAATAATACCTCATTCGATTTATTTAATCCAATAATAGTGAAATGAATTTATTAATTAATTTTTCTTCCAAATTTCTTGCAAATTAAATCTTAGGGTTACTCACAAATTTAAATCACACTATTAATGAGCCCCTTTTTAATGCAAGAAAATTATTGGACCGTATAATTATAGTTAAATAATAATTCTCACGTGGATCCAATTAAAATTCATAGAATTATATAAAATGAATTTTATTTATCAAAATAAATTTGATACAATGTTTTAAAAATTTCCTGGACATTACATCCTCTCCCCCTTATAAAAATTCCGTCCTCGGAATTTCAATCTAAGGTTACTCGAATAACTGAGGGTAATTTGCTCTCATCTTCTCTTCGAGCTCCCACGTGGCTTCTTCCACCGCGTGATTTCTCCAGAGAACTTTCACCGAGTGAATGATTTTATTCCTCAGCTTCTGCTCTTTCCTATCCAGTATTTGAACAGGAATCTCCTCGTACGATAAATCCTTATCGACTTGAATTGGTTCATAGGAAATAACATGCTTGTAATCTGGCTTATACGGACGCAACACTGATACGTGGAACACGTTGTGGATGTGCTCAAGTTCAGGAGGTAATGCTACCTCGTACGCCACTTCACCTATTCTTCTCAATATTTCAAAAGGTCCTATGAACCTAGGGCTCAATTTGCCCTTCTTTCCGAAATGGATTTTCCCTTTCCAGGGAGATACCTTCAGAAACACAAAACTACCAACTTCAAACTCTCGTTTCTGACGATGTAAGTCGGCATACTTCTTCTGGCGATCCTGAGCTGCTACTAACCGCTGTCTTATTACCTTAATAATTCCCACGGTTTGTTGTACCAATTCTGGTCCCAACAATCTCCGTTCACCAACTTCATCCCAACACAACGGTGTTCGACACTTCCTTCCATACAATGCTTCGTACGGTGGCATACCAATGCTAGCATGGTAGCTATTATTGTAGGCGAACTCTACTAGCGGCAAGTGATCGTCCCAGCTGCCACTTAAGTCCATCACAACTGCCCGAAGCATATCCTCTAAGGTCTGGATTGTTCGCTCACTTTGACCATCAGTCTGAGGATGATATGCCGTACTCATTCTTAACTGTGTTCCCAGTCTCTCCTGTAGACTTCTCCAAAAATTTGACGTGAAGCGCGGATCTCTGTCAGACACGATAGATACCGGCACTCCATGACGTGATACTATTTCCTTTACGTAAAGTTTCACCAGCTGTTCCAATTTGTACCTGATCTTGATCGGTAGAAAATGGGCAGACTTGGTCAACGGATCTACGATCACCCAGATGGCGTCTAGACCCTTTTGAGTTGTCGGGAGTCCTACCACAAAATCCATAGTAATGTGCTCCCACTTCCATTCTGGAATTTCCAAGGGTTGCAACAATCCGCTCGGCCGTTGGTGCTCAGCCTTGATCCGTTGACAGGTCAAACACCGGCTAACGAACTCTGCAACTTCCCCTTTCAAATGCGGCCACCAATAATGTTGACGAAGATCTTGATACATCTTGGTGCTTCCTGGATGTACCGAAAACCTTGTATTATGGGCCTCCTGCAAAATATCTTCCCTTAAGTCTGGTACGTAGGGTATCCAGACCCTCCCCTCGAATCTCAGCAATCCTGTGCTGTTAACCTTATACTTCGAGGCTTTTCCCTCCGATAACTGTTTCTTAATGTCAATGCATTCCTCGTCAAATTCTTGAGCCTCCTGTATCTTATCCAGTAGAGTTGGACCTACCGTCACGGCGAACACCTTTTCGTCCACCTCCATTGGATACCTAACTTCCAGCTCCAGACGTTCAAAGTCCCGTATCAACTCCTCCTGGACTGTCAGTTGCATCAATTTCACCTTGCCTTTCCTACTTAAGGCATCAGCCACTACATTTGCTTTGCCCGGATGGTACAAAATTTCACAATCGTAGTCCTTAATCAATTCTAACCATCGGCGCTGCCTCATGTTCAGCTCCTTTTGAGTGAAGATATATTTCAGACTTTTGTGATCCGTATATATCTCGCACTTCTCACCATATAGGTAGTGCCTCCAAATCTTCAAGGCGAAAACTACCGCTGCTAACTCCAAGTCATGAGTCGGACAACCCTTCTCATAATCCTTCAGCTGACGCGATGCGTACGCCACGACCTTGCCGTGTTGCATCGGTACACAGCCAAGACCCTTGTGTGATGCATCGCTATACACTACGAAACCCCCAGTGTTGTCTGGTAAGGTCAACACCGGTGCTTGGCTAAGTCTCTTCTTCAATTCCATGAAACTTTCTTCACACTTCTCCGACCAAACAAATTTAACTGTTTTCCTGGTGAGATTGGTCAATGGCGATGCTATCTTGGAAAAATCCTGAATGAATCTTCGATAGTATCCCGCTAATCCCAAGAAACTCCTGATCTCTGTTGGGGTTTTCGGTTGCTCCCAATTGATAACTGCTTCTACTTTTGCTGGGTCCACCGAAACACCGTTTTTGTCGATGACGTGACCCAGAAACTGTACCCTCTGCAACCAAAACTCACACTTAGAAAACTTCGCATACAACTTCTCCTTCCTGAGAGCTTCTAATACAATCTTTAAATGTTCAGCATGCTCCTCCTCTGTTTCTGAATACACCAGAATGTCATCAATGAATACGACTACGAACTTGTCCAAGTACTGCTTGAACACTCTGTTCATCATATCCATGAATGCTGCTGGTGCATTCGTCAATCCAAAAGACATTACCAGAAACTCGAAGTGCCCGTAACGAGTTCTGAATGCAGTCTTCGGGATATCTTCTTGCCTCACCTTCAGCTGATGATAGCCTGTTCTTAAGTCGATCTTTGAAAAGTACTTCGCTCCCTTAAGTTGATCAAACAGATCGTCGATTCTAGGAAGCGGATACCTATTCTTAATCGTAACTTTGTTCAACTCCCGGTAGTCGATACAAAGTCGCATAGAACCATCTTTCTTCTTTACAAACAGAACTGGCGCTCCCCACGGGGACACGCTCGGTCTGATATAACCTTTATCTAACAGCTCCTGCAGTTGCACCATCAACTCCTTCATCTCTATAGGTGCCATTCGATACGACGGCTTCGATATTGGTGCGGTTCCCGGTGCCAAATCGATAACGAACTCGGTTTCCCTATCCGGCGGCAGTCCCGGAAGTTCCTCGGGAAAGACATCGGTGAAATCTCTCACGACTGGTATTTGACTCATCTCATCTCCGACCTGACGAGTATCGACCACATGGGCCAAATAACACTCGCATCCTTTCTTCAGTAATCTCCTTGTTTGCATCATAGTAAGACAACAAGATGGTTTTGGTGATTTGCTGCCATAAAATACCACCTTCGACTTATTAGAAGTCTTTAGGTGTATACATTTCTTCTTACAGTCAACAACTGCTCCGTGGGTTGATAGCCAATCCATTCCCAAGATTACATCGAACTCTCCTAGTCGAATTGGTATCAAATCCACATTGAGTTTAAATCCTCGCAATTCAGCACAACAATTCCTATGAATGCATTCTACGAGGATAATTTCCTTGTTGGCTACTTCTACATTCATAGGGTGTTCTAACTTTTCACAAGGTACATTTAATTGACTAGCAAATTCTTCGGAAACAAAAGAGCAAGTAGCACCCGAATCAAATAGCACATATGCATTTATATCATTGATTGGGATGATACCTGACACCACGTCCTTGGATTCCATAGCATCCTGCACAGTCATGTTGAACGTGCGGGCTGTTGGCCTGTTGGCTTGACTGGATGGTGGTCCGTAGTTCAATCGGTTGCTGTTTCCACTGTTGTTGTTGTTTCGGTTGCCACTCCTGGCGTCGCTTTTCTTCTTCGGACAATCCCTCATTTGGTGGTCGGGTGCTCCACATGAAAAACATCCCCCCTTTGGCTTATTCTGACATTGGGGAGCCATGTGCCCCGGTTGCCCACACCGGTAACAAACACTCTTTCCCTTCATACATTCCCCGGTGTGGTTCTTGCCGCAATTATTGCACCTGCCTGGTTTCTTTGCCTCCCCTCCAGACTGGTTTCCTCCGGGTTTATTGCTCCCGAAAGATTGGCTCTCACTCCATTTGCGTTTATTGGGGTTGCTGCCCCCGCTGCTCCCTGTCTTCGGGCCCTCATGTCCTTTCTTCTTCTCTTGGTTGTATTTGGCCAAAGCCTCACTGCCACCCTCTGCAATGATTGCCCTCTCCATCAATTCTGCAAATGTTCTGATTTTCAATACCGCCACAGAACGGTATAAACCATGGTTTCAACCCTTGCTCAAACCTACGAGCTTTCCTTTCCTCGGTGCTGACTTGGTGAGCTGCAAACCGTGCCAACTCATTAAACTTAGCTGCGTACTCAGCCACAGACATGTTCCCTTGTTTTAGTTCCAGGAACTTGATCTCCATCTCCTGCTTCATGCTCTCTGGAAAGTAATTTTCCAAGAACATTTCCTTAAAACGATCCCAAGCGACAGTGCCTTCTTCCACTCGGCCTCTGTTGGCCTTCCACCAGTAGTTTGCCTCACCCTTTAACATGAAGGTAGCAAAACTTGTTTTCTGTTCCTCTGCCACCCTTGCCACTTCAAAGACCTTCTCTATTTCTTCTATCCAGGTCTGCGCTTCGATTGGGTTAAGAGTTCCCTTGAACTCGGGTGGTCCGACCAATTTGAAATCTTTAAAGTTTGCCAGATGATGCGCTGGCTCGGCTGCGGCTTGGGTTCTTCCAGGTGGCGGTCTTGATTGCATGGCCTCTGCCAGCATTTCCGCAAACATTCTCATGGGGTTGGTTTGGTCTCCAACCTCACTTTCTGATTCCTCAACTCGCTGGTTACGTGGCCTTCCTCTCGGCATGGTTTGAATAAGGAGACTGATGACTTTTACCTATAGATTTACATTTTACACGTCATGTTATTAAAATAAGCAATCAAAGGTAAAATATCTATCAACACATTTGATTTAAGTGAAACATCTGCATTTATATTCATATACCACCGTTTGTTACAAGACGAAACCTGTGGCATACTGCTATAAATGCGCCAATGTGTCCTACCAATCATCCCCTAAAACAAAAAGTGGGGAATGATACTGCCCATCCTCTAAGGCAACAAAAGTTGGGGTTTGACTACTACCCCAACAAGAAAGCAAGTAAAATGTTTCACAATACAAATATGCATACGTCCCTAATATAACAAAAGATGGGACTGACTGTACTAGCAACTAAACAACCATCCTATCCCATCACTATACATCATGACGGATCCGAGCCTGCTGACCAGAAAATGCTCCATCCCCGACCCTGCGACGAACAGAGCGACCGGACTCCCCTATCTCAGTCCGGGGTCTCCTGTAGGCTGCATCTAGGGCGTGGCCTAGGGTCTCTATCCTCACAGATCTGGCCTCCAGCTGGTCCTCTAGCTGATCAACCCTCCTGGCCTCCCTGGCCCAGGCCTCCCTGACGCGCATCCTCGCAGCCACCTCCAATCCAGCCTCGAACCTCATAGCCTCCTGTTTCGCCCTCAGGTGGGCGATCTGTAAATCCCTCTGCTCCAGTCTCTCCCTCAACTCAGCGTTTCGGGCCACTAACTGATGTAGCAGTGGTCCGACCTGCTGTGCTGAGGTCTCGTAGCCCTGCAGCTGTACCTTAGCCAACCCTAAGTCATGCTCGAGCTGGTAGGCTAGGTCTCTGTACTGGTCCTCCATAAACTGATGAGTCTGGTTTTGCTCCTCCAAATGAGCAATCCGAGCCTCCAACTCCTCATTTCTGTCAGTCAATCCCTCGATGATGTCATCAGCAGTGGACCCCATGCCATCAATATCAGCAGGTGGCTCCTCCCCCTCGGCCTCGGAATCCTCCTCCTCAGTATCAGGGTCCTGACTACCGGACCTCATCACCCCACCTACTACTGGCTCTGGTAGCTCCCTGTGATAGTCCTCCTCCGGCTCGGACTCCTCCTGTAACAATCCCGGGGCAATAGGAGCATAGCCCACCAGCTGCTCTGCCACTACCGGTATGTCTATAAATACCTCCTCCTCACGGGCTCCACTGGTCTCCCCTACGGCAGCCATCCTACAAACACACAAAAACTAACATTAGTACAGCAATAAAATATATTCATTGAAGAAATGAAATTATATTTCATTGGGTACTACTCGACTCGATGAATTCCCCAATTCATCAAAACCACATATGATAAATCTCCTCGATTTATCTCCTAACACTCAATACGAGTTTACTATGAAGGTTATAACCTAGGTTTCGCGATCCTAAAGTTTATAACCTACAGCTTTGATACCAACCTGTGACGCCCCCAAATTCGGGTTTCCAAATACCCGGATCCGGTCATCACGATCCAACATAAACATCCACCTATAACAACATATGGTATCTAAAATGCAGAATAAAATAAACATACGTTGTTCATTACAAAGTGTTACTAGTCCCAGAATACGATTAACCTTAAACATTTACACAATCCATACCCTAAAAAGCTATCAGGGTTTAAATTACATTAACAGAAATTAACTAACACATGAATCTAAAGTCTGCTACAAGAAGTCTATCATTTCATCTTTTCTTTCCCTTTGTTCTTCCCTGACGTCTCGGGTTTAGCTGCAATGAAGTCATGATATAGCAAGGATGAGCAACGAGTTTGCCCAGCAAGTTTAAGGTGCAACAGTAAAAATATATCATGATGAAGGGATATTAAAGGGATTTCAAAAATAGAATAATCAGAAGCAAGAACATTAAATGCTTTTAGAACAATTGATAGTCAAATAGACTTTGAACGATAACTTCCAGAGGAGTCAATAGCTAGCTGACCCTCTGGTTACTGGCTACAGAATAACGTACTTGAGGGGATCAGCCTCGCGTACCCTATGTATATGCATAACATTTAATTCTGCTGTTTGTACCTTATATACGGTACGTGGGGTACTCCCCTATAAATAAAGGGGTGTTCATACAGTCTAAGAATCCTTACCATTGATTGGTTCGGATAGCTTTTATAAATTCTCGCATAATTGTCTGACCGAACAAGGGTTCAGACTTAACCATGAATGGTTTATAATTTCCTGAATTTAAATACACGAATTTCAAATGCACGAGTGCGAATGTCAATAAATATACAGATGTGGAATAATTTTAAAAGTAATTAGACCACTTAAAGCGTGCTCGGAAATAAGATTCAAGCTTAAGGAATAACTTGCAACAATATATACCTTTTTGCATGAATTAAAATACTGCATAAGGTTTTAGAAGTATTGCTCAATGTAAAAGTTGGGTAAGGAAGAACTTGCAATAATGTAAGGAGTTTAGGGTTAGGAATTTGCCTGTTCGCTCAGCTACAATTTAAATCTTAGCTTTAATTACTTGACCTTGGATAACCTATCAGCTGGTAGAGTTGGTTTATCCATTAGCATTGCGTAATTATACCCACTTATGCTATTTATTTAGCAGATAAACAATTCACCGAATACATTAAATTACTACCTAGCCATCAGCTAAACAGAATTTAGTTTTAATGGCCTCTAGCTATTATTTAAAATAAACAATAGTAAATCATGGTTGCCTATCGTTTGAGTACCCTTCTAACTGTGGGTTAAAATTCCTTATTATCAGTTACAAGATAATTAATGAATTTAACATGATTTGTTAACAACTAAATAGTAGTTGATCTTTTACTTCGTCTTTTATTTACTTAATTACTATTCACCTTAAGGGCAATTGAGTAATTATTACACTTGGTTCCTTATTCAACAATAATTAAATATTCAATGAATAAATTCTACACACACTTAATTATTAATAAATATTTATTGAATAATTATTGAGTGCTTGTTATCTTTATTTATTAAGGGCCACAACTAATTAACTTATTAATCTCCCTCATACTTAATCATCATTCCATTGATGATTAAGTACTTACCATCCTTATTATTTCGTAACTTCATTTTTTACTTAATTATTATTATTATTAAATAATAATTAAATACTTAGTACCTTTATTTACTATTTAATAAATAATAAATAATTATTTTATTAACTTTATTCATATTTGATTATTATTATTATTAAATAATAATTAAATATTTATTATCTTTATTTATTATTTATTAATAAATAATAAATAATTATTTTATTAACTTTATTTATATTTAATTATTATTATTATTAATTAATAATTAAATATTTATTATCTTTATTTATTATTTATTAATAAATAATAAATAATTATTTTATTTATTCATATTTAATTATTATTATTATTAAATAATAATTAAATATTTATTATCTTTATTTATTATTTATTAATAAATAATAAATAATTATTTTATTAACTTTATTTATATTTAATTATTATTATTATTAATTAATAATTAAATATTTATTATCTTTATTTATCATTTATTAATAAATAATAAATAATTATTTTATTAACTTTATTTATATTTAATTATTATTATTATTATTATTTAATAATTAAATATTTATTATCTTTATTTATTATTTATTAATAAATAATAAATAATTATTTTATTAACTTTATTCATATTTAATTATTATTATTATTAAAATAATAATTAAATATTTATTATCTTTATTTATTATTTATGGATAACTAATAAACAATTATTTGTTCACCTAGTTCATAATTAATCATTAGATATTTATTATTAAACTTTATTATTAATAATAATTAAAATATTTATTATCCTTATTATTTATTGAAAATAAATAATTATTTAATTAACTTTATTATTTAATATTAATTAAATAATAATTAGAATATTTATTATCTTTATTAGTGATAATAAATAAATAATTATTTTTGTTAATTTTATTTATTAACATAATACTAATTAGTTTGCAATGTACTATTAACTTCAAATCAGTAACCTATATTTTGGGTCGGTGATAGTACAGCTGCAACCCAACCCAATGAAAACATCATAACACCTTATATATTATAACAACACAGAAGGGAACTTACAAACCATCAGTGTGTTACAATATCATACTTGTCAATTCCAGTAACGCATATAAACACTAATTTCACTCGGCTGCTAGAACCCACACAAGCCTAAATCAATTTATCCCAACACAAGAAACAAACTGCCCAATTCGGCGAAACAATACTACAATACAGAGGAGAAAACGAAACAGCAACCCAGATTCCTAACTCAAATAACCCAACTCAGTACACTAACATACCTGTTGACCTAAACAAGAACAACATAATACCAGTTTTCTCCGAATCAAAACCAACTAGGTTATTAACAATTTATTACCAGATTTTAAATCCAAAAATTTTAATACAATGTTCTGGGTTTTCAAACCAAAGCAATACCCAAAACTAAATCCCAATACAGAGACATATTCAATACCATACATACAGTCCACAACCCAATTCGAGCCTGGAGAAGGAAAAATTTCATACACAACTTAAACAAATTTATCACAGTGGTTGAATAACCCATTTTTATACCTTGAACTCGATCGCGTTGCGACTCTTCTCCTCCTACCGAAATACGAAATCAAGTTGGACATCCACAGCGAGCTGAAATCGAAATCCCCAATTGGTTACCCCTGTTTCCCCCTCTCTGATTAAACTCTCTATTTCTAACTTGGAACCCTAACTTCTAACTGGGGACTCCCAAAACAGGGGAACTTCGGCAGCTAGGGCCTTCAATTTATAGGGAATTGGTTACCCCATTTCTGGGTATTACATCACCTGCTCGAGCAATAACCAACGGTAGAAAGTGTAGGCTGTCAATTGCACATGTCAAACCCATCAATTCAAGCTGCGATTTGCCGGCAACCCTCGAGCTGTGAAACCCCACCAGTCACGTCGCCGCACGCCCTAACCCGTTGGTCCGTTCGTCGTGTGTCCAGTCGCCCGTGGCGAAACTCGCTTCGCCTGCTGGTTCTTCTTCACGCCGTCGGTCGATTCAAGCCTTTCGCCGGCGCCTTTTCCCCCGTTCTTTACTCGACTGATGGATTGAAGCTTTGACAGAGGGTTTGACTGATTTGCTGATGGATCGCTTCGGTCTTGCTCGACTGTTTGCCTTGAGGGCTTGAGGGTTTTGGCTTTCTCTCTCGGTTATCCCCAATTTGGTTTCACCGGTCAAAGCATTTCCCCAATTTGGCTACAGATATATGACCCTAAGAGAAACGGACCCAACCCGGCAAGAATAGGAAAATGGGTCGACCCGGAAGGAAAGGGAATTGGGCTCGCCAAATTCGGAGTTGGGCCGGCTGAAGTTAAATAAAAGTGGCCCAATAGGAAATAAAAGGAAATTTGGCCCAAATAAAATAAAAGGAAAATGGGTCCATTAACTTAACACCCTTATTAAATAATTAATTCCACTAATTACTTATTTAAGATATTTGTTTCCAATAATACCTCATTCGATTTATTTAATCCAATAATAGTGAAATGAATTTATTAATTAATTTTTCTTCCAAATTTCTTGCAAATTAAATCTTAGGGTTACTCACAAATTTAAATCACACTATTAATGAGCCCCTTTTTAATGCAAGAAAATTATTGGACCGTATAATTATAGTTAAATAATAATTCTCACGTGGATCCAATTAAAATTCATAGAATTATATAAAATGAATTTTATTTATCAAAATAAATTTGATACAATGTTTTAAAAATTTCCTAGACATTACACACAAGCTCTAAGCATATCTTCTAGTGTTTGTATTGTCCGCTCGCTCTGTCCGTTAGTTTGAAGATGATATGCAGTACTTAGCCTCAGTTACGTCCCCATTATTTCCTGTAAGCTCTTCTAGAAATTTGACGTGAAGCGCATATCTCAATCTGAAAGAATTGACACCGGCACTCCATGTCGCCAAACAATTTCCTTTATATATAACTTTGTTAACTGATTTAAATTTAATCGGATCCTTATTGGTAGAAAGTGTGCTGACTTTGTCAATCGGTTCACAATAACCCAAATTACATCGTAGCCCTTTTGTGTGCTTGGAAGTCCCACTACAAAATTCATCGCGATGTGCTCCCATTTCCATTATGGTATCTTCAGTGGTTGGAGTAGTCCACTCGGTCTTTGCTGCTTTGCTTTGACTCGTTGACATGTGAGACACTTACTGACCCACTATACCACATTCCGCTTCAAATTGGGCCACCAAAAATGCTGACGAAGATCCGTGTACATTTTTGTGCTTCCTGGGTGAATAAAATATGGTGAATTATGTGCCTCATGCAAGATTTCCTCTCTTAGTTCGGTCATAGCTGGCACCCACACATGTTCTTCGAATCTCAAGACACCATCTTTATCCAACCTGAACTGTTTCCCATCGTTTTCGGCTATTCTTTTCTTTATCCTTTCACCGTCCTCATCATTTTCCTGCGCCTCCTTTACTTTGTCTAGCAACGTCGGGCGAGCTTCCATTACGAATAACCACTCTGCTGCCCCTTTCGGACTTTTTACTTCTATCTCCAGTCGCGCCATTTCCTTCACTAGCTCCTCCTGTGTCGTTAACCTAAACAAGCTCTCCCTTCCTTTTCTACTCAACACATCTGCTACTACATTTGCCTTCCCCGGGTGATAAAAAATTTCGCAGTCGTAATCTTTGATTAATTCTAACCACCTCCTTTGTCGCATATTGAGCTCCTTCTGTGTGAAGATATATTTCAGACTTTTGTGGTCCGTATATATCTCACATTTCTCCCCATAAAGATAGTGCCTCCAAATCTTCAATGTAAAAACTACCGCAGCTAACTCTAAGTCGTGGGTAGGGTACCGTTTTTCATAGTCCTTCAATTGATACGTAATTACCTTGTCATGCTGCATTAGAACACAACCAAGACCTCGGTGCGACGCATCACTATACACTACAAAACCTCCCGTATCATCCGGTAGAGATAATAAAGGCGCCTCGCTCAACCTCTTCTTTAACTCCTTGAAACTTCCTTCGCACTTTTTCGTCCAAATGAACTTCACGGTCTTTTTCGTTAGATTGGTCAACGGGACGCTATCTTAGAAAAATCTTGGATAAATCTTAGGTAGTACTCGGCTAATCCTAAGAAACTCCGTACTTCAGTCGGTGTCCTCGGTTGTTCCCAGTTACTCACCGCCTCCACCTTCGCAGGATCCACTAAGATTCTATCTTTGTTTATCACGTGCCCTAAAAATTGTACCATTTCCATCCAGAATTCGCATTTAGAAAATTTCGCGTACAACTTCTCCCTTCTCAGTGTTTCTAGTATTGCCTTGAGATGGACAACGTGCTCCTCTTTGGTCTTTAAATAAATTAGGATGTCGTCGATGAAAACTACTACAAACTTGTCTAAGTATGGCTTGAGAATTCAATTCATCAAATCCATAAATGCTGCTGACGCATTTGTCAAACCGAAAGACATCACCAAAAATTCGTAGTGATCATATCTCGTACAGAATGCAGTTGTAGGCACATCCTCCTTCCTTACCTTTAACTGGTGATATCCGGTCTGTAGACACCCAAATTTTGCGTTTCCTTCTACTAATCATGACAGGAGGGCAAAATCGTCAATTGAACCAGCTTGCGGGAGCAAAGGAGCGGGCACAAGGGCGAGCGCCCGGCACCGCCGCAATGTTTTGGGCAACCCAAGTTTACGTGACAATAAAGCCGTCCGAAGCAGGCACTTCCAAATGAGGTGGCACGTCTCCCGGAAATTCCCGGACTGCAGAACACGAGCCTGTCAACGAAAACCGACGTTGCGGCACGAAAATCGAGGCGTGGCACGAAAATCGAGAAAGTCAAGCCCGCCAGCCGCGGATAGATCTGCGGCCAAGTGGGTGCGCCAGCACGGAAACCAGGAAATCAGCACTACCAGCTGAGTGCGATGGGAGGCGTGCCAGCTGGCCAGCCGCAGATCCATCTGCGGCCAGCCGCAGATAGATCTGCGGCTGGCTCTGGCCAGCCTATTTAAGCCGCTTCGGGCAGCATACAGGAGGTTCAGCAAGTTCAGCAATTGTGGAGAAGAAGGAAATTCCAGCAGCAACATAAGCACGGAAATAGAGAGAAAATAGTGAGATTTTGCTACAAAAATAGAAGAGAAAGTGAGAAAAAAAGAGAGGAATATTATTCTTGTGATTTGATTGTATCACATAATACTTTTTTCTCCTATTCAATACACAAGTTCACATCCATTTGGATATCAATTGCAAGGTGAAATCTCTTTTATTATACCAATTCCTATCATGTCATTTGATTGAGTTAAATGTAGATTTCATGTAAATTATTGTGGAATAATGGATTAGGAATTATTAGAGAGGGTTCCATCGGAACCAAGTTCTTCCTAATAATCCGATGATATCCATTGGGTGAGGTGTTGCTCGTTCATATCGATATATACATTAGATGGAATTGATCTATGTAGATTGTTAATTTTGGATCCTTGTGGGGCGTTAAGCAATCCGTTGTTAGTTATGTTGTTGTATCTATTTGATGTTTGTGATAAATTGTGGATGTGAGCCTAGGAGCGTGACACCATGGTCCGAATCCGATGATGGACAAATTTTGACGTATGTATTTAGGAACAATGTAATCCTTCGTTGTAAACATGTAACCGTCGGGCCTTAAAATGACGCTAAGGCGAGAATCGGGTTTAAGGCCCCGAAATAGTGAAAGTTGTGATTGTTGGCGTTCGGGGACATTTTGATGGCTTACATGCCCATGAATAGCCCCGACGCGTGTTTATGCTTGATTTGATTTATGACACGAAATCGATTTCAAAGCTAAATGATAAGATTTTCATAAAATCAATCAAAGTAGGATATTAGAATCACGAGGTTAAAATTTGAGCAATGTTAATGAATGTCGATTCCTATCTAACGAGAAAGCTAAGGAAAGATCGTTTTCCAAAACATCACACAAAAATGATTTTTACAAATAAAATGACGTTTTATTAAACCGTTGTATATAGGGTTAAAGAGGTTCTAGAAATTGCCCATCATTTTATGAAGGCAACGTATAGATCTCGATTCCTATTTTAGACGAAGGTTTAAAAACTCTTGTTTTGCCAAAACGACACTTAATGAAAATCTCATAGTTTCGGACAATTAAAATCAAACCTTTCTCATAAAGAATAAAGCTTTCTCGTGTATACCGAAAAGGCATTCCGAAGCGTTCTCAAATTAAAGCACGATTTTCCCTAAAATCCAAATGACTCTTTCATACAAACTCACCACAACATTCACATAGGCACACATACACACACACACACACGCACCTACACACACACATTCATGAATTAAAGGATAGGAAAGCATCAAGATTGCGGTAACCGTGCTTCACGGAAGTCGAGGGGTGCCTAACACCTTCCCCTCACTTAAGCAAGCCCCCGAACTCTATGAATCTCGATTCGCAGACCAATTAATTCGGAGTCACATATGAGCCAGCGATTTATAAAAAATGAAAACTCGGATGAGTTGGTACATCCATTTCAAATATACCAACTGGCGACTCTGGTTAAATTGGCTCATCATAAAAACAAATCTTTAAAAAACCCCGTCGACATCAATGCCGATATTTTCCAAAGAATCATTAAATCGAAAGGTTAAAATTGGAAAAGACTAAAAGACCAAGAGAAAGAGAAAACCCGGCGTCGACAGCTGGCGACTCTGCTGGGGACTGCTAGAGGGCTTAAGCCGCGTCAGGTCTTGATGTTATCCTATCCTTTAAAATTTATAAATGTGTATGTGCGTGCGACATTTTGACTTCTTTTTATTGTTATGTGAATGTGTATTGTTGTCCAATGAATGAATGATTGAATGGGTTTGCTTTACTTCAAAGTAATCATTTGCATACGGTGAGGACGATGAATGTGAATGTATGTTGAGAGAGTACCTCCTCCTGAGGCGAACCCGTCGGTTGCTTATTACTGGACTCGATGGGGCTGCTCCCCGGAGATGGCTCAGGAAACGCACCACTCAAATCCGCTCCAATCGAAAGGGCTCAAACGAGTAGATTGCGAAGATTTGGGAACCTTCATGCCGAAAAGCCCGCGAGAGTAACCCTAGGGTAGGTCAGCCTCAGATTAACCCAACGCAAGAAAAGTCTCTTCATGCCTTTTTACGTTTATATGTCTAAATGTCATGATCTCATTCAATATTCATACATCCCTTTTTCTGTGTCGAAAGAGATTACTAACCGCTGTGAATTGCAGGGAATAGTTGGGGGAGCATAATAAAGCATGTTTGGCATTGGTTATGGCACTAAAGGACTACTAACTTTCTGTTTTACAGGGAAAGATTAAAAAACCCAAAAAACACACAAAAAAATTTACAGTTTTAGCATGCATCCATGTTTTCATTTCCCCGGGACTAAACTTCGAACCGTTGTCTCTGTAGGATTGCTCCTCAAACCCGTTCGCAGTCTAAGAAAGCCCAAAATTCTACATCTGAAATGGCTGATATTCCTAATCATAGTTCCATATCTCGGGAAGAGTTTGATGATTTTAAAAGACAGATGATGGAAATGGCCACAATGTTAAAGGAACAGTTCTTAATCAGACAAGATCCGGTAAACCAGGGATCGCATAATATTCCACCACCAGGGGATGATCAGAATCCTCCTAAAAATGGTACAAACTTGCTTAAAGAGGACCAACCCCGACTCAAGGACGAACCAGTCATCCCGAAGGCCGCTCCCATACATAGCAGGACAGTGATTACTATCCCAGAAGAAGGGGACAATGACGACCTTCGGAGAAAAATGAAACACATGGAGGAGACCATCCAATCTCTAAGGGGCATAGGTTCCTTGGGCAGGGTTAATTATTCGGATCTATGTGTTTTCCCCGGAGCCAGATATCCCGAAAAGTTCAAGGTCCCCGAGTTTGAAAAGTACAATGGAAAGGGAGACCCCTATACACACTTGAAAATATACATTGGAGAGCTCGGGTCTTATGCCGAAGACGAGGGGTTAAGAATGCAACTATTCCAGAAAAGCTTAACAGGGGAGGCAAGAATCTGGTATGCTCGCCTCGACAACGCCCGAATCCACAACTGGGAGGAATTGGCCCATACTTTCTTAACCCAATACAGCTTTCAGGCCCAGATGGCTCTTGACAGGTACCAAATGACAAAGGTTAAAAAACAGCCTAGGGAATCCTTCAGGGAATATGCGCAACGATGGAGGGGCATGGCTGCACAGGTAACTCCCCCGATGAGTGAATCAGAGATGGTAATGACCTTTGTAGACATTCAGGAGGCACCGTATTATGAGCGGGTCATCTCGGGGATTGGAAGACCCTTTGCTGAAATGATTAAACATGGAGAGATGGTTGACATGGGGTTGAAATCGGGTAAAATCCGGGATCTTACTGCTTTAGAAACTGCTGCCGAGCAAATACAGAATGGAAACTATGGCAGCACTTCCCGGAGGGTCCAAAAGAAGAAGGAAGAGGATGTTTCCCTCATCTTACAGGGGTCATCCAGAAAAACAGAAAGCCATCTTCCGGTTCAGGTACAGAGGGGAGAGCCATCCCGTCAGCCAAACTTCACAGATCAAAGGACAGAGGGGCGAAGAAGATATGAGGCCTCGCAAAACCGAGTGTTCACCCCGCTCGGGGAGCCGCTTGAACGGGTACTAGCGGTATTAGTAGCCCAAAAGAAGATTGTTGGTTTGGCACCACCGAGTGACCCAAAGGGTAGAAGATTTGACCCGAGCAAGCGATGTGCATACCACTCCAGTTCCCCTGGCCATGATACTCAAGATTGTTGGACGTTGAAGCATCGAATCCAAAACATGATAGACAGTGGGGAAATTGTGGTGGAACAACCGGACTCCCCGAATGTTAAAGCAAATCCCCTGCCAAGACATGATGGAGGGGGAGTTAATGTGACGGAGGCAAGTGAGGCTGGGGGGCCGCCAAGGTTGAACTATGTGCAGAAAATTGAGGAATTGATCAACGTGATACATGATCATGGGAGCGCACGGGGAGCACCCATCAGGTTGATAGGGATAAGTACAAATGGCGTGGAAAGACCTGTCAAGTTGACAGCCCCGAGGCCCATCATACTTGTAGCAAGGCCACAACTCCTTATCAGTAGTCTGAAGACTGTACCCTGGAATTATGGGGGAATACCAGAGGAAGCGACCAGTTGTGCTTCCGTGACGACCAAGGGGAACCCCTTATATCTTCCCGGGCGAGTCCTTGAGAGCCAAAAGAGGAAAAATGAAGAGGTTTCCGAGGAAAGGGCCATAGAGTTTTTGAAAAGGATGGATCACCCAGAAACGAGGGGGATCCAGATTTTAAGTGAGGAATCAACCCTAACATCAGTCATGGACTTGGTGTTGTCATCCAATGAGCATTGCAAAACCATGATGAAGGTTCTGGAGGAGGCATTTGTGTCCAAAGAAATTAGTGAGGAGGTTTTCGGCCAGCTGATAGGCCACTTATTGGAAACCGATGCAATATCCTTTACGGAGGAGGACATTCCCAAAGAGGGAAGGGGGCACCGAAAACCGCTACACATCGCGGTAATCTCCTCAGGATATGTCATGAATGGGGTGCTGATCGACGGGGGATCGGCATTGAATATATGTCCTCTCAGCACGCTGAAGAAAATGAACATCAGTCCCAAGCGCCTACGGGCCAGTCATGTGGTGGTTCGGGCTTTTGACGGATCCCGGAGGGATACCATCAGAGAGATAGAATTGCCAGTGGAGATAGGGCCCTGTACTTTTGATATATCCTTCCAAGTCCTAGATATTACGACAAGCTACAACCTGCTGTTAGGGAGGCCGTGGATACACATGGCCGGGGCAGTTCCTTCCACGCTCCACCAACAAATCAAGTCGATCATCGATGGGAATCTGGTAACAATCTCGGCCGAATGTGATGACCCTTCTCCTCCCAGGAGTGGCCTACCAGTAATCAATGTGGATGAGACAGCGGCGCCTGCCAGCTTTCAAGCACTAGAGATTAGCACTCCCCATTATAGATGCCTGGGGGCTCCAGCTGTGAAACCAAGGGTCTCTCCGGAACTCACCTTTGTGGCGAGGGAAATGATTAAAATGAACTTCCAACCTGGACAGGGACTAGGGAAAAGCAGTCAAGGAATCACCGAGCCCATCCACCTACCACAGCAGATAGGCAAAACAGGATTGGGATACCGTGTGGACGCAGTACGGGGACACCGTCAGGGTGCGACTCCGATTCGACTAGTTGGCAGTCCAGTGACCAAAGTCGACAATAGGCAGGGGATCAGCGGACCTGTGATTGGGGCAGGGAATGAAGAGTTAACCCCCACATGTAATGAGTCGGCCCGGAGGGAAAGTTTCCTGCGGGAGGTCGCAAAAGAGTTCGAAACCAAATGCTATATCCCCGGACAATCAACAAGCAGTAAGGAGGGGACGAATGTTATCACACCACCGGGAGCCCAACAAGTTGTACCTGTCATCGATTGGGCAGGGCTGATTATTCCTGGAGAAGATATGGAGAAGGACTCGGGTGACGTATCCGTAATCATCGGGGAGGTGTCCGATGTGAGGCCCTCCTTTATCCAGCGCATTTCATCTGACCTGACTATCGATAATTGGACCCGGAAACCAGTGATATCCAAACAGGGGTAAAGCTCGACGTCAGGGTGGTTAACCCTAGAGGATGGGGGAATGAAGAAGTTTTATTTTATTTCTGCATAATTGTGTCGTTTCTTCGTGTTATTTGAAATTGCGATCGTCGTGAAAAATGATTTATATATGACAAGTACTTTGTTTTATGTCAGGTGTACCAATTTGAGTATTCCTTGCCTAACAAACGATCTTTCAAATTTGAATGGTGATTATGATTTTGACATTGAGCTGGATTTCGATTTGATGGGCATTGAGCAAGACGAGACAGATTACGACGACGCACCTGATGAGATCAAAGGATGGGTCGAAGATAAACCCAAACCCAATTTGGACCAAACCATCACTATAGATATCGGAACCCCTGACAATCCAAGAGAACTCAAGATAGGGACAGACCTTACCCCCAGCCAAAAAGCAGAAATAATTGAGTTACTAAGCCAATATGAGGATGTCTTTGCCTGGTCGCACGAGGATATGATCGGATTGTCCACCGACATTGTGGTGCACCGGTTACCCATAAAGGAGGGTTTCAGGCCTGTCAAGCAGAAACTAAGAAAGTTGAAACCTGAGTGGAACTTAAAAGTGAAGGAAGAGATCATCAAACAGTTCAGGGCGGGAATCATTATGGTATCCACTTATCCTGAATGGTTATCCAATGTGGTCCCGGTAGCTAAGCCTGGAGGAAAGGTGAGGGTATGTGTAGACTACAGAGATCTAAACAAGGCCAGTCTCAAGGACAACTTCCCGGTGCCTTTCATACACATCCTGGTGGATAACACACACAGCCCAGTACGAAATGTATTCTTTTGTGGATTGCTTTGCGGGATAATCATCAGATAATGGTGGCGGAAGAAGACCGGGAAAAGACCGCATTCATCACCCCCTGGGGCACTTTCTGCTATAGACGACTGGCTTTCGGTCTCACAAATGCAGGGGCTACTTATCAGAGAGCCATGATGGCCTTGTTCCACGATATGATGCACAAGGAGATAGAGGTCTACGTGGACGACATTATTGTGAAATCGAAGGTAGAGTCCGATCATATAACTCATCTCAAAAGGCTATTCGATCGGCTCAGGAAGTATAATTTGAAACTCAATCCAGCCAAGTGTGCTTTCGGAGTACAATCGGGCAAGCTCTTGGGTTTCCTGGTTAGTGATCGGGGCATTGAGTTGGACCCAGCAAAGATTAAGGCCATTGTGGATATGCCAGCACCTCGCACAGAGAAGGAGATAAGGGGATTCCTGGGGAGAATAAACTTCATCAGCCGTTTTATATCTCACTTGACGACTACATGTGAGCCGATTTTTAAATTCTTAAGAAAGGGTGCTTCCCAAGAATGGAATGAGCAGTGTCAGGGGGCTTTTCAGATCATTAAGAAACAACTGACGGAGGCACCAGTGCTGGATACCGTACCCCCGAAGGATGGGATCCCTTTGTTTATGTATATATCCGTCAACACCATCGCGATGGGATGTATGTTGGGACAGAAAAATGAGGCGGGTAAAGAGCAGGCCATCTATTACCTCAGCAAAAGATTTAGCCAATGTGAGCAGAATTACACTCCCATCGAGAAGACTTGTTGTGCTCTGGCCTGGGCCGCAGGGAGATTACAGCACTACCTCCATGGGCATACAACGTACCTGATATCAAGAATGGATCCCCTAAAATATATTTTTGAAAGGCCCATGCTGAATTGTCGATTATCCAGATGGTAGTTAATCTTACAACAGTTTGACATGGTGTACGTGACCCAGAAGGCCATGAAAGGGCAGGGAATTGCAGATCAGTTGGCAGAAACCCCGTCAGGAGGGACAATTCTGGAAGCTGTATTTTGATGGTGCCATGAATGCCGAGGGGGCAGGAGCCGGAGCGGTCCTAGTCTCTATCACCGGAGAACAATACCCCGTGGCCACTAAACTTCGTTTCAGCAATTCGAACAACACCGCTGAATACGAGGGGTGTATCTTGGGACTCCGATTGGCCCGTGACATGGAAGTAAAAAGACTAGCGGTGTTCGGGGATTCAGAATTGGTAATCAGACAAGCAATCGGGGTATACAACACTAAGGAGCTTCGGTTACTTCCATACCATCGTTGTGTCACCCAGCTTATGCAAGAGTTCGAAGATATCGCCTTCCGCCATATTCCTCGGGACGAAATGATTTTGCCGATGCATTGGCGACTTTGGCTTCCTTAATCCACGTGATCAAGAGTAGGGACAGTCCACAGATTGAGATCACCGTACAGAATGCCCCGGCATATGAGGAAAATGTGGCAGTGTGTTATCAAACGAGGTGGTGTTGACGAGGCAGCCCTGGTATCACGACATAAGGGAATATCTGAGAGACAGATCCCTTCCCGATCAGGCAAATCGGACTGAAAGGATGAGAATTCAAAAGATGGCGATGAAGTTTTACCTGAGTGGCGATTCACTTTACAAAAGGGATGCCGGGTTGGGACTGTTGCAATGCGTAGACGAAACGCAATCCCAAAGGATTATGAATGAAATCCATGGCGGGGTGTGTGGGCCACATATGAGTGGACCGATGTTGGCCAAAAAGATCTTGAGGACAGGGTATTATTGGTTAACGCTGAAGGCCGATTGCGATGATCATGTCAAACGGTGTTATCAATGCCAGGCGCACGGTAATGTGATCCATACACCTCCCAATGAACTGCACTGTATGACCTCCCCATGGCCATTTTCAATGTGGGGAATGGATGTAATCAGACCAATAGAGCCCAAAGCGAGCAACGGGCACCGGTTCATTTTCGTCATGATCGATTATTTCACCAAATGGGTAGAGGCAGCTTCTTTCCCTAAAGTAACTCAGGAGGTCATCGTCAGCTTCATCCGGAATAATGTCATTTGCCGATATGGGCAACCTGAGGTTGTAGTCTCCGACAATGCCAAGAATTTAAACAACGCCCTCATGAAAGGACTGTGTGACCAGTTCAAGATTAAGCATCTCAATTCCGTCATTTACCGTCCCAAAATGAATGGGGCAGTGGAGGCGGCCAATAAGAACATCAAGAAGATCATGGCGAAAATGTCTGCTAATCATCGGGGATGGCCGGATCTGTTACCCCTCACCCTGCTGGCATACCGAACATCCACGCGTACTTCTACGGGGGCAACCCCTTACGCCTTGGTATATGGAATGGAGGCTGTCCTGCCAGTTGAAGTTGAGATGGCGTCCCTCAGAATAGTGATCGATGCTCAGATAAGCGAGGAGGATTGGATGCAAAGTCGATACGACCAATTGGCCCTAATTGATGAAAGGAGGGTGGCTGCCGTTTGGCATGGCCAGCTATATCAACAGAGGATCTCCCGATCATACGACAAAAGGATCAGGCCTCGGAAATTCAAGGAGAATGACCTGGTGCTAAAGAGAGTCATGTCTTGTCAAGACGAAGCCAAGGGGAAGTTTGCCCCGAATTGGGGAGGACCATTCATGATTAAGAAAGTGCTATCCGGAGGAGCCCTCATATTGCAAGAAATGGATGGTGAGGTATTTCCACAACCCCTCAATTCCGACTCGGTGAAGCGGTTCTACGCTTGAATCATCAATTCTCCTTTTTCTTTGAAGGAGCGAACTACGTAGGACCTGATCTCTCAACTTGTGGGGGTACGTAGGCAGCCATCATGGCGCGGTCCGATCTTTTAAAAAAATAATCCTTTCCCTAACCAAAACCAATTTTCGATAGCCAGATAAAACCTTCCTACACCCTCAAAACCTTCCCGAAACCAACTGCCTAACCAGTTTCATCCCAGAATACATACCCTGATCCAACCCAAACAGTGATCCAAAATCTGAGATTCAATCCGACGAAATCAAAAGGTGTGCGGCAATATCTGTCAAATCTCCATCAAGTCTTGAGGAAAGAAAGAAGGCGAAATGTCAAAATCATGGTCAGTTGGATAAAATGATGATCCAATGGATGGCAATGATACGACAAAAGGGGAAAATGGCTAAATTTAAATGCATGTCTATATATATAAGTCGTTTTTATTACAAGATTTCTCTTTCAATAACTGATGAAACCAACATAGTCTATGCAGGAAATAAAATAATCTACAAATCTGAAACTAGCCGGAGCAGGATGGACAGGGTGGTGGATAGATCTGAAGCATCAGCATCTCCTGCAATCTGCTGCCCCATCATATCAATACGATCCAGTAAAGCAGTAGCTCGGCTGACAGTCCCAAAATGAGCGTCTACCACTGCCCTGGTCTGAAATACAATGGCCTCTCTGTCAGCAATGGCAGCATCTCTAGCCCGAATGGCCTCATCTCTCTCGGCAAGGGCAGCATCCCTCTCGGCTTCAGTAGTAATCAGGGCCAGGCGGAGTCGGGAATCCCCAGCGGCCCGACTCGGGGCAGAATCGGCTGAGATGGAATGGTCTGTGGTATCTTCTGTGAAAATCACTCCAGAGTCATCAAAGGGCCCAGTCCGACTCAAACTAGCCGAATCCAGGTCTCCACGCAACCACTGTACGTAGGCAAATGTCTGGATGTGACAGCTCGCACTATATTCGGCAAAGATCCTGCGATCCCAAAGCTCGTATACCTGCAATAGATCCCTCTCTGTACAGGATGATATAAGGAATCGGTATGCGGCTGCACCCGCGAAGGGGTGTAAATCCTGTGTCTGATCAAACTGCCCCATAATGATAGGTCGTCACGCCCCTTAACCCAGCAATGGGAATGAAATCCATGCCAGGCACATGAGTCAAGAAGCTCATGAAGGAGCAATAGCCCGAGTAAACCAATAGATGAAAGGGGTCCTCAATGATAGACAAAAATGATGTCCAGGAGGCCACATCAGTACAACTCGCAGGACGAAGCGAAAATTGCGTGGTTATGTCATGGCTGAAGCAAAACCCTTGGCGACGGAAATGGCCGATGGGACTAAGATGACTCATGAACTACATATACAATAAGGTCGAACTCCCTCGGAAGAATCTCCCTCGGAAGGACTGGCAATATGTGGCCGACATATAGGTATCCGCCAATATCATGGGGAGAATGGTGTGATCCTCCTGAAGGGCCCCAACAGCCGCAACAATCCGCATGTCCAAATGATCGGATCCTGCAGGCAAATACAAAACTGAGATGACACAGGCCATCAGAACGCCCACTCTCAAGGCATCCCAGCGCTCCTCGGACATGGAAAAATCACCGAGGAAAAGACGGAAACTGTCAGGTGAGCCAAATCGGTCAATCAAGAATTGAAGAGGAACCATATGGTCTGATGTGATTCCCGGTAATAAGACAGGCCTCCGCAAACCGGTGAAAGTCAATAATTGACGGCGCATGGAACCAACGGTAACCCTAGCACAGGGACCATCCAACGGCAAGCCAGTGAAGCGAGCATACTCCTCAAGGGTGGGGGTCAGCTCTACTGTCCCAAACCTAAACACCTGACGGGCAGGGATCCAATAGCTCAAAAGACCATCCACAAAGCCCACTGGCACCCGGAAGGTTAATAAGGACCAAGAATGTCCCAAAAGACCATCTGCGATAATCCTGTCTGCCGGCAGTAAACTGTCCAACCAGCGGAAGAGGCTGCCGACCAACCCTGTGGGAGGAATGGAATCCAAACGAGTCACGGCATCCGAGGACGACATCTGAAAAAATAGTATCAAAAAGACTGTACAGGGGTCATTCTCTATCCATAAATAAAAGCATGCATCATACAGTTAATAATAAAGCAGGTGAATTCCATAGAGATGAAAAAGAACTGTGCGTAAATAAATAAATGAGTTCAGTACATAGTGCATAAATGAAAAAGAAATCTAAGCAGGTGCCGATGCAAAAGGCCCTATCCTATCCTGGTCTAAATAAAATCAGTATCATCTATGAAAGCAGGATCCTCGAACTGATCCCCTGGAGTCGTCGAGCTGTGGCATCAGATGAACTCGGGCCTGCATCATAACCTGCACCGTCAGGATCGTAGGTGTAAGCCTCCTCCGGGGCCCGGCCCAACCCCCGAATAAACAGCGACAACTGATCTACCTGACGGGTCAATGAGGCGATCTGCTCAGCGTGGGTAGGGGTCCGAACACAGGCAGCCCAATCGGTCATCGTCACCGAGCCTGGAACCATATCTCCAAGAAAGAAAGTGGCCCGAGTCTGAGGACCGATGGTACGGGGCACCCACCATGTACGGAATGCATCACTCGTAGTGGGACCCGTGGAAAGCATCCGACCATCCTCCCCGGCGAGCATGATCTCCGAGGGCTGAGAATCCAGCGGCCAGAAAGTAGTGAAAGAAAGGGAGTGCGGGATGCGGATCTCTCCAGTGACGCATCTGAATGCGCGCTCTCCCAGATACATCACCCAGCCTCCAACACTCTGCAAAGTGAGGCGACGGGTGGAAAGCTCGAACTCCGGGCCGGAAGGATGCCCGTCAGCAAACCCCACAGTCAGATGCTCGGAGAGGTAGGGAATCCAGACGACGTCGGCAGCCGTGATCAACTCCAGCTGAATACGACAATGTGCAAAGCTGCCCGACACGGGGACCTCCTCCAGAGTACTGTGATGCCATCGACGACCCCGAGGATAAGTGTTCGGGCCCAGAGTAGTGATAGGCCTCAGACATGGCAGCCGTTCGTAAGCCCAGAACTGTGAATAGAAACAAGGCAAGGCATGAGTCACTATCAAATACAGAAAAGAGATGAAAGGAAAAGAAATACAGTAAGAGAGAGGAGGAGGGGACTCACCAACAGAAAATGGTAGAAGCCGAGCCAGGCATCAGTCTGTCCCTCTGAGCGTAGACGCATGCCATGGAGGAAATAGGCAAAGGTGAATGACCCCCAGTCATAATCACCGATGCGGTCCACGTCTCTGACCGCTCCTACGACGCTGAAATGAATGGTGGAGGAGTTGTTCCCCAGAAAACAACCCCTCATGATGGTCAGGAACAGGCGTCGTAGCAGAATGTCCCTGGTGCCCTGATCTGCTGGAATAGGCAGCGCATAGAGACCCCCGACTGCATCGACAGCCAAAGCACCAGATCGGATACTGCGGGCCTTAAAGACCCGGTCCTCAGCAGCGAAGCCCAGCAAAGCTCGAACCTCCACAGGAGTGATATCAAGATCCAAGGGGACGCGGGACCCGGTAAACTCAATGCCGGTAATGTACCTCCAGTCCCATGGGGTCAACACGACCTCGCAGTCGAGGAGATGAAGAGACTGCGTCTGGTGGAACCATCGCTCGGATAAAGCCCTCATGTAACCCCAGGGGCACTGGACGGGGAATGATAGTGAAGAAGTGTCGAAAGCCCCAAGAGTCCACCATCGCCCGATAATCACTGTGCAGGGCCGCGTAAAGGGAGTAGATGTTGAACCAGTTACCCCTCGGCTGGGTAAACTCAGGCACCTGTGAAAATCACCAATGGGTCAATCCAGATAGAACCAGAAATTGAGAAATCAAGAACAAATGAAAAGCCGAATCGAGGATACCTCATTAGCCACGAGAGATGCCGAGGGATGACGACTGAGATCCCGACCCAATAGATCGGGTATCTGGACAGAAGCGCCAGATAAGGCGCGACGAGTGGGGGGAGCTGATGTGCTGGAATACGGCTCCTCCACCGCAACCTCCGGAGGAGCAACCTCCTCAACGGCCGGGTGATCAGGACGGATGACAGACTCCGCCAAGCGACGAGCCTGACGGGTACGAGGGGGAATAGGGGCAGGTGCAGCCCTACGACGACGAACACCCGAAGTCCGAGAGGCGGAGGAGCTACTGGGCGCATCACGATCCATAGCTGGAATAGAACGGGCGAGAAAGAAGGTAAGTTCCCTTTTAAAATTATGTAATGAAACATTCTAAATATCTAGCCTCATCATATGATTAATGCAACATGATGCATGTCAAAAAAAAAAAAAAAAAAAAAAAAAAATCGGCAGAGTTCCGTTTGTAAAATGGACGTCCCAGGCCTAAGCCAAACATGTTTTCCATCAATCAAAGCCTCAAACAGATCTAAATTGCATTCATATATGTAATTACAGCATGTAATGCATGATTTTTTTGCAGAAAGGGAATAACAATATGTGGGACCGCCTCATGAACATAAAATAGGACTCATATAGTTGATACATAGCATGTATATAGGATGGTACATTACATAGCATTGTAAAGCATACATTTTATCTCTAAACATGCCAATAGTCAAATGTATAGCAAAGCATTGACGAAATTGAAAAGTGACCGGTCAAAGTGTTACCTGTAGCGTGTAGATCAATCCTACCGGAACAGTTTTTGCAGGAAAGTTGAAAAATCGACGAAAAGCCCTTGCGAACAAGCAAAAATCGCAAGGAATATGTGTGAGTTGGAAGTTGAAAGTGACAGATCTAGAAGCAGGAGGCCGCTTATAAGCCCGATCTTGGCCGCAGATGTATCTGCGGCTGGCCGCAGATCCATCTGCGGCTGGCCTTGGTGGGCCCCAACTTGCTCCCTTGAAGCCATTTGACGTGTTGAAGTGAAAAGGTTACGAGATGGGTGACCGGCGACGATACCCGGCCCCGAGAGACGATCAACCGGCGACGATAACCGGCGATCACGAGATGGATGACCGGCGACGATAACCGGCTCCGACAAGATAACCAACCGGCGACGATAACCGGGGGTTACGAGATGGGCGACCGGCGACGATACCCGGCCCCGACATGACGATCGACCGGCGACGATAACTGGCGATCACGAGATGGATGTCCGGCGACGATAACCGGCTCCGACAAGATAACCAACCGGCGACGATAACCGGGGGTTACGAGATGGGCGACCGGCGACGATTCCCGGCCCCGACATGACGATCGACCGGCGACGATAACCGGCGATCACGAGATGGATGTCCGGCGACGATAACCGGCTCCGACAAGATAACCAACCGGCGACGATAACCGGGGGTTACGAGATGGGCGACCGGCGACGATACCCCGGCCCCGACATGACGATCGACCGGCGACGATAACCGGCGATCACGAGATGGATGTCCGGCGACGATAACCGGCTCCGACAAGATAACCAACCGGCGACGATAACCGGGGGTTACGAGATGGGCGACCGGCGACGATACCCGGCCCCGACATGACGATCGACCGGCGACGATAACCGGCGATCATGAGATGGATGTCCGGCGACGATAACCGGCTCCGACAAGATAACCAACCGGCGACGATAACCGGGGGTTACGAGATGGGCGACCGGCGACGATACCCGGCCCCGACGAAACGATCGACCGGCGACGATAACCGGCGATCACGAGATGGATGATCGAGGCGTGGCACGAAAATCGAGAAAGTCAAGCCCGCCAGCCGCGGATAGATCTGCGGCCAAGTGGGTGCGCCAGCACGGAAACTAGGAAATCAGCACTACCAGCTGAGTGCGATGGGAGGCGTGCCAGCTGGCCAGCCGCAGATCCATCTGCGGCCAGCCGCAGATAGATCTGCGGCTGGCTCTGGCCAGCCTATTTAAGCCGCTTCGGGCAGCATACAGGAGGTTCAGCAAGTTCAGCAATTGTGGAGAAGAAGGAAATTCCAGCAGCAACATAAGCACGGAAATAGAGAGAAAATAGTGAGATTTTGCTACAAAAATAGAAGAGAAAGTGAGAAAAAAAGAGAGGAATATTATTCTTGTGATTTGATTGTATCACATAATACTTTTTTCTCCTATTCAATACACAAGTTCACATCCATTTGGATATCAATTGCAAGGTGAAATCTCTTTTATTATACCAATTCCTATCAATGTCATTTGATTGAGTTAAATGTAGATTTCATGTAAATTATTGTGGAACAATGGATTAGGAATTATTAGAGAGGGTTCCATCGGAACCAAGTTCTTCCTAATAATCCGATGATATCCATTGGGTGAGGTGTTTGCTCGTTCATATCGATATATACATTAGATTGGAATTGATCTATGTAGATTGTTAATTTTGGATCCTTGTGGGGCGTTAAGCAATCCGTTGTTAGTTATGTTGTTGTATCTATTTGATGTTTGTGATAAATTGTGGATGTGAGCCTAGGAGCGTGACACCATGGTCCGAATCCGATGATGGACAAATTTTGACGTATGTATTTAGGAACAATGTAATCCTTCGTTGTAAACATGTAACCGTCGGGCCTTAAAATGACGCTAAGGCGAGAATCGGGTTTAAGGCCCCGAAATAGTGAAAGTTGTGATTGTTGGCGTTCGGGGACATTTTGATGGCTTACATGCCCATGAATAGCCCCGACGCGTGTTTATGCTTGATTTGATTTATGACACGAAATCGATTTCAAAGCTAAATGATAAGATTTTCATAAAATCAATCAAAGTAGGATATTAGAATCACGAGGTTAAAATTTGAGCAATGTTAATGAATGTCGATTCCTATCTAACGAGAAAGCTAAGGAAAGATCGTTTTCCAAAACATCACACAAAAATGATTTTTACAAATAAAATGATGTTTTATTAAACCGTTGTATATAGGGTTAAAGAGGTTCTAGAAATTGCCCATCATTTTATGAAGGCAACGTATAGATCTCGATTCCTATTTTAGACGAAGGTTTAAAAACTCTTGTTTTGCCAAAACGACACTTAATGAAAATCTCATAGTTTCGGACAATTAAAATCAAACCTTTCTCATAAAGAATAAAGCTTTCTCGTGTATACCGAAAAGGCATTCCGAAGCGTTCTCAAATTAAAGCACGATTTTCCCTAAAATCCAAATGACTCTTTCATACAAACTCACCACAACATTCACATAGGCACACATACACACACACACACGCACACCTACACACACACATTCATGAATTAAAGGATAGGAAAGCATCAAGATTGCGGTAACCGTGCTTCACGGAAGTCGAGGGGTGCCTAACACCTTCCCCTCACTTAAGCAAGCCCCCGAACTCTATGAATCTCGATTCGCAGACCCTTTGGAGTTCGGAGTCACATATGAGCCAGCGATTTATAAAAAATGAAAACTCGGATGAGTTGGTACATCCATTTCAAATATACCAACTGGCGACTCTGGTTAAATTGGCTCATCATAAAAACAAATCTTTAAAAAACCCCGTCGACATCAATGCCGATCTTTTCCAAAGAATCATTAAATCGAAAGGTTAAAATTGGAAAAGACTAAAAGACCAAGAGAAAGAGAAAACCCGGCGTCGACACGGTCCTCAAATCTATTTTCGAGAAATATCTTACTCTTTGCAGTTGGTTGAAAAGGTCATCGATTCTTGGCAATGGATACTTGTTATTGATTGTTGCCTTATTCAACTCTCGGTAGTCAATACACAGTCTCATCGATCCGTCCTTCTTTTTGATGAACAAAACTGGTGCTCCCCATAGGGACACATTGTGACAACCTAAAAATTTATAAGATTTAATAATAAAATCTTGAATGATTAAATAAAGGTTAAAGAATAAAACCTGGATTGGAATTAGAGGATTGATTAAAATTTTTGAAAAGAACCTATATGGTTTAATATTTGAAAGAATGTGACGTTTCAAATTTTTGAAATATACTAAATTAAGAATTTAAATAAATAAAATTCTTATGAAATGATATGTTATCGTGATATTGTGTTGCATACGTACATAAGGACTATGCAATATGTGGACTTTTTATGCTTAATAAATATATTATTTTTATATATTTATTATATGTAAGAATAAATTGTAGGGGCAATTTATTTTAAAAAAAGGATTATGGGTAATTTAAATTAATCTATCGATGTAAGTTAAATAATTTATAAATTATTTTTAAATTGGTGGCATTAAAATTATACTTAAGGTATAACCACCAATTTTATTAAAGAAATCATGTATTACGTTTATTGGATGTGATGTATGTATGTTTTTAATGTAGTAAGTATATTATTATATTTATTACAGTTAAATTATTGGGAACAATTTATAGAAGGGAAAAGAAAATCATTAGTTTAGTATACGAAAATATTGTATACTTTAAATAAAGGATATTAAAATAAATTCTAGCATTGAATTATTTTAATAAAGAGAGAATATTATGTTAATTGTAATATCTTATTTACTAAATAAATTTCCATTTGTATGGGAATATGAGTGAATATGTGTTATGTGAATTAAATAAGTTAGTTAATTTATTTAATTTAAGTGACTAAAAAATGGAAAGGAAAGCTATGTAACATATTTATAAATATTATAAATATGAGGAGTTAATAAACTTAAGTGTTATATTAATAGTCTAACTAATAAATAAATAGTAGTGGATTAGTCCAATTGGTTAAATAACCAAGCCCACTCATTTAATTGATTATGGACTTGGATAATTAATATATAAACTTACTAACTTAGCCCAATTGGAATGTTTGCCAAAAGATTTAATAAACCAGTAGCCCGAGTGATGGTCTAATAATGCTTGAATACTAGTGGCCCAAATAATTTTAAATAAAAGTCTAATTAATGGCCTTTTTTGGTGTAGACTTTTTAGTAAGTTAATTATTCTAATAATGAAATATATAAAAAAAGAAAGTTTGGTAGCCTAATGTTATAAATTAGGTATTGGAATGAAATAGCCTAAAGGGTTATTTTTATTTAGTGGTCTTAGTATTTTAATTATATACTAGTGACCTAATCTAAGAGATTTATTTTATGATCTCAATGTATTAAATTATTTTGTATGAATATGTAAGTAAATGAATATGAATATTATGTGATTGTTCATATTTGTTTATTATATAATAAACAAATAAAAGGAATCTAGAGTAACCTACTTATATATTAGGTACGAAATTAAATAACCTAAAGGGTTATGGTATGGGAGAATAATATTATTTAAAATAAATACCAACCCTAAGAGATTTATTTTATATATCTCAACTAATTAATTTTATAACCTAATTAAAGTAAGATTAATTGGGTTAAGAAATTAAATGTACATGAGTAAGGATTTAAATTACAAATGAATGGACTAGAAATCCTAATTAAATACATAGGGTAATATAGAATTAATGTATTGGACCTATGTTATTTTTATGGCCCAAATGAATTAATTAGAGAACCCAAACACTTCAATGAATGCCCCAAATTTAGCCCAACTTTGGAAGGACATTTAAGTCATTTGACTAAACAAATTTGGCAAAAGGAGGGGGTAGTACACGGATGGGAAAGGAGGGAGTAATTGGCATGTGCTATAATCATTACATTGTCACAGTTACTTACACACACAAGCTTAGGTGTCACGCTTTCATTTGGCCACCATATTTTTATCCAAGATTGCAAGTATAAAGAGATAAGATAGAGAGAGGAGATGGAAGATATTGGGAGATTATGTATAGATATAGGTATTATATGTATACAATTTCTCCGATTCTAGTTAATCTTCTTTTTTGGAAAAAACAAAAGTACACTTCACATTTTATTTCTCATTCTCCAAAAAGCTAGAAAGAGAAATAGAAAAGAGAGAGAGAGGTAAATCCATAAGTTATAGGAGAGGAAGAGAGAGAGAGAGTGTTTTTGTAAAACTCCATAGCCATTTTGGGAAGAAGAAGAAGGATCACATAAAAGGTATAACATATAACTATATATAAACTAGTTTATTCCTTCTATTTAATTTGTTTTGATGAAATAAAGATCTAAGATCTCAAACTTAAAAACTCTTGATTTACATGTTAATAAATGTTTTATGTTTAGATCTAACCCTTTTGAATGTCAAAAGTTGAATCAAAAGAAAGAAAAGTAAAACTAGTTTCTAAAAGGGCTAGAAAATCCTAAATTTCTGTCACTTTATTACGGAGTTACCATTTGAAATCTATTATACTTCTTTTTTGTGATCCGTCAAAGAGAGGTGTTAGATATATAAGTTAAGTATTAAACTCAAGTGGTAGAACTAAAAAATAATGAGTACAAAATTCGTAGGGACTATTTTAACTAAAAACTGTCCAGATTTTTCAAAAAGAGGAAAAAATGGGCTGCTACAGGTTAGTCCCTTCCAGGAGGGGCAGTTTTTTGTCATTTATTTTTTGCTCTAAAAATTGGTAGGAAAATTTTGAATGATAATATGAGATGTTATGTGAGTCCTGTAAAAATTTGAGAATTGTTTGACCAAGTAGAATGAGAGATATAGATTTTATGGTAAAGGATTACTATTACAAGTATACCCGAATAACTCTCTGTGGTTAACTCCAAAAATTATGAAATATTTATTAAAAGTATATTTATATGTTAGGGTCATACCCTGAAAAGTTTAGAATTGTCTGGCAAATTTTCGATTTATGATAAATGTTGTAATATTTTGGCGGTTTTAGAATATTTAAATATAGTAAATGGATTTTAAAAATTCCAAAAATAATATATGTTTATAAGGGTGACATATTCTGTCAAATCCCAGAAAAGAAATATTTTTAGTGATGATTTGATAGTTTTCATGGAAATGGTTTAGTTATAAATAAATGGATTAAATTAGTTATGTGATGTTGAAAATTTGGAAAATAAGATTTTATGGCTTGAGAACCCTAGATATGCTATATGCAGATTTTTGAAGGGTATTTTATTCAGTGTTGATGAGATATTATGGTTGTGGCATTTTAAGTTGAATTGAAAATTCAAAACGTTTAAACAGGAATTGCAGTTTGAATCCAGCTTGCTGGATTGTGGTATTCGGTTTGCTGAATTGTTGAATCCGACTTGTTAAATTAGTGAATATGGTTTGCTGAATTAATGAATCCGGTTTTGCTAAATTAATGAATTCTAGCTATGCTGGATTATAGGATAGTTTTGAATCCAGGTTACTAGATTGTATGTCAGTTAGAATTCAGTTTGCTGGATTGGTATGTTTGGATAATCCAACATATTGGATTAGGTATTCAAGCTTAATGGATTATAAAGAAAACTTATAAAATGAAAGACTTAGTGTTAAGTCATAAGGTTTTATGATAATGTAGTGGTACAGTCGTGCTCTTTAATAGTTGATGTATAGTAGTTGGGCTAAACGATTCTTTCAGGGAGCAGAGGTATATACGAACTAGCAACCGATCTAACTCTCTGTAAAAATAGTGTAGACGAGACGAAAACTAGTTTGTTGGTTGTTTGTGAGAAACCACTCAGCATACTATATTGAACACTGTTAAAGACTCGATGTGTGCTAGTTTGAGAATTATGAATGCGTTTGGTGCTAAGGTGTTATCTAATATTTGATTATGTGGTTAAATGTTAGATTAATTTTTACTTATAAAAGAAATGATATGTATAAGGTGATATATGTGATTTGAAAGATTAATCTTATAACTGATAGGTCTTTCATAAAAGATTAAGTTAGATTTACGTAGCAAGTAATCAACGGTACATGCAAAGTTTTTTCTTAACCTTAACTCAAGTTTATATTAAGCAAGTTTCCTCTTTAACTTAAACTTGAGTTGTTATATTTCAAGCATGCTAGTGGTTTAATTTCTTTATAATTATTCCACCTCCTTAAATTATTGATTCGCACATAGGGCATGTTGCATATGTTCATCAGGTACGGAAAGACTGATCCACCTTCATTACCATAAAGTTCAGTTAAATTGTTCATGGTCATTATTGATACCCCTATATGATTGAATTCTGTCCATTCAATCATTGAAAATTATGATTCATGCTCTTTCACAATTATTATATTGGTCGTTGAAAAATTCAAAAGCTTATTTTTTCTTTCAATCATTGATATATCTTTATTGTTATTTAAACTTGCTGAGCAAAGTAGTTGCTCACCCTTGCTATATCATGATAACAAATTTCAGATTAATACGAATGTTCGAGGAAAGACAAAGACAGAAGTAAAGGACAAGATTTATAGGTGTTATGCATGATAACCAAATTAGTTATTTGATGTAAGTTAATTGGTGTACACCTTTTTGTGAATCTAAAGGTAAAAATGTAATTAAAATAAAGGTTATAGACCTTGGTGTGTATATGTGAGTAGAGTTTATTGTATAAACAATTTATGTTTATATCTTTTCGCAAGTAGTTGTAAAATATGATGTATCGTGATGCACCAGGTTTGACGTTCAAGGGACCTGGGTTTAGGGGCGTTACAAACACTCAGTTGAATATACCTCTTGTCTAACAATTCTTGAAGTTGTATCATCAATTCTTTCATTTCCATTGGTGTCATGCGATACGGGGCTTTCGAAATCGGAGTCGTCCTGGCAGTAAATCTATCACGAATTCAATTTTTCCTGTTCTGGCGGCAGACCATGGTACCAGGTAAATCGTCCGGAAACACATCTTAAAAATTTCCTTACGATCGGTATGTTCCTCATTTCTACTCCCACTTTCTTCGTATCTATAATATAGGCTAAATAGCCTATGTATCCTTTCTTTAACAATTTTATTGGCCTGCATCATCGTAAGACGACATGATTGTCTAAGCGTTGCTACCAGAAAACACTACCCTAGACCGATTCGGGGTCTAAAGGTTCACACTTTTGTTCTGACAGTCAATTATTATTGCATGGTCATACAACCAGTCAATTCCTAGTATCACATCGAACTCTCCCAACTTAATCGGGATCAAATTTACAGTTAGGTTATGACCCCCTAATTTCAGCCACAACAATTACGGTATATGAACTTTATGGGGATTACCTCCTCATTAGCAATTTTCTACGCCCAAGGGATGTTTTTAGCCGCTCTTGGGGTAAGTTTAATCGTCTAGCAAATTCTTCAGACACCAAACGAGTAGGTGGCACCCGTATCCAATAATACGTAAGTATTTATATCATTGATTAGAATAATACCTTGATACCACGTCCCTTAAAGCTATGGCCATCCTGGGCAGTCATGTTGAATGTCCTGGCGGTTGGTCCGACTAAGCTAAGCAGGTCCACCAGTCATTGGCTTATTGTTTCCTCATTTGTAACTACTTCGTCCGCTATTTCTTTTCTGGGGGCAATCCTTGATCCGGTGCTTGACCGATCCACACGCAAAACATCCACAGACTTTCTTTGGATTTGGGCATTTTGGTGCTATATGTCCCTCATGGCCGTAGTTATAGGAGACACTACGTCCCTTCCAGCATTCTCCCAGGTGATTCTTCCCACATTTTGGACATGCCTCAATTCTCTTTCTGAATCCTCCTTGATTGCTTTCGGTTGGATTGGTGTTGGTACTATTGTTGTTGTCGCTTTCCCACTTTCTCTGTCCCAGGTTACTTCCCCCACTACTAATTCCTCCATGATGGTCACCTCCGCTTTACTTATTCTTCCTTTCCCTGTTTGTATTGACTCAAGGCCTCACTCCCACCTTTAGCAATGATGGCCTTTTCTAGTAGTTCGTTAAAAGTCTCGATCTGGAGGACGGGCACCTTATTGTACACCCATGGCTTCAGCCATTGTTTGAACCGTTGTGCCTTCCGCTCTTCTATATCAACTTGATGTGGCGCAAAGCGTGCGAGTTCATTAAATTTGGCAGCGTACTATGCCACCGAGACATAATCCCCCTTGCTTCAGTTCTAGAAACTTTACTTCCATCCGACTTTTCATGCTCTTCGGAAAGTAATTCTCGAAAAATAGTTCCTTGAATCTTTCCCATGGTACAACCCCTTCTCCGGCCCGTTGTTGATTAGCCTCCCACTAATAGTATGCCTCTCCCTTCATCATTGATAAGTAAGTTTTATACCTACGAATCAGATGCCAATGAACGCGAATTATTGTTTATTTCCATGGTTTGTAGTTACTTTTCATGCATTTTATGGGTTTTGTAGGTTGCACATGTTGGGAATTGGTTTAATGAGAGTTGGATGGATTTTGCTGATACAGTTGCTGAGAAATTGGTGCAGCGCGGCCGAGCCCAAAATGAACTAGGAGACAGTGCGGCCGCGCCTGTCTCGAGTACTTGAAAAAATTTAGCTACCAGGGTAGCACGACCGCGCGCCATACAAGCCTTTTCCAAGCGCGACCGCGCCGGTTCGAGAAGGGGCAAAGTTGTCTTTTTCAGCACTTTAAGTGAATTTGATTTGTTATGGGATTTGATACTCTGTAATTAATGAGGGTTTTTTATCAGATACTATTTATAGTTGTTTTAAGTTAATTTCAAGGTTGTTGAACTTATTATTAGAAAACCCTAGTTTAGAGCAATTGGAGAAGATTTGAAGCAAGCTAATAGCAGGAAGCAAGGAGGAGCAAGTTAGAGATTCAAGGATTACTTTACTGTGTTTTATTCTTTTCTCTTTTGTATGCTATTAAACTTGTGGATGATGAATTCTAGTTTAATTATGAAACTAAATTTCTTTTAAGGCTATAATGGATCTTAAATGCGTAATTTTGAATGACATGCTTCCTGGAATATTATGACTAGTTACTTATATAATTGTCTATTATGGTTTATGCTGAATTATTTAATTTTCTTGCCAATAATTACTGGGATAATCTATATAAATTCGAGAGATGAAGTATAGATTTAGATCTGACCATAATAGCATGTGATTGTGTATTCTGCTGTCGATGGAATTCATAATTTGTGTTTAGGATAGAGATATACCTATTCACCGCATGTAATCTAACAGGAAACCTGGACTTTAAATCCTCTTTAATTGTAATTCATATAGAAATATAGTGAATTAGTTATTTAGGGTGATTAACTTGAGTCTATCAATTGTGGATTTAAGTTGAGTTGTTTATGAAACATTGAGAGATGGTCATAAATAGTGATGAGTTCTTGGTTAACAATCTGAAATAACTAGCATAATCCAAAGGGGAGTGTGTCGAGCAAAATAAAGTATTAAGTGAAATTATAGTCTTAAGGTCTTTAAAAATCTGTTTTCAAATTAGTAGTAGATAATTTAATTTAGAATTAATTAGTTAAATTCAAAACTTCAAAAATCATCGATTATTTGTTTAACAAAATTGCTTTGATTGAGAATTGAAAATTGTCATTATAACTCAATTTTTCTCTGTGGGACTGTAATATTCCGAACCCTAATTAGATCAAAAAATTTTTTTTCGCCCAAGCAGGTGTGTCGTGCTAAAACGGACCAAAATGATTTGTCGTGCTTCCGACAATTTCACCGAGAAGCGTCTCGAACAAAATTATTTTTGTAAGCTGCTATGTCGTGCTTAGAAATGACGAAGTGCTTTGTCGTGCTTCGGAGTTTAATATTATATTATATTAACTGATAAAATTCTAAAATAAGTTTAATTAGGGTTTAGAATGTTAAACTGAATTAAAAACCCTAATTAAGAAACCCTAATTGGTAAAAATTATCCAAATTGTTCAATTAAAACCCTAATTACTGTATAAAAATCTTAATTGATATAATTAAGATCTAAGTAATGAATCATCATATTAATTAAGAATTTTTTGAACTTTATATTAAAACCCTAAATTGAAGGATTAAAACCCTAATTGTAAAATTGAAAACCCTAAACCCTAATTTGAAAACCCTAAAAACCCTAATTTGATTCAATAACACTAAATTATGTAATGATAAACCTTAATTTATGATTATATTATCTTAATTAAAGTATTACTAAACATGATTAAACACCTTAATCATGATTAACAAAAATCTAGGTTTAATTAGTAAGTAAATAAATCAAAAATCAAAATTTAAACCAATCAAAATAGGATAAGAACACAAATCAGATATTTTCTTATCTCCAGCACAAGTAGGACATTTAGATCAAATCGGAGTAGTAGCACAAGTAACAAGGCTAGGATATTTTAGAAGGGCAAAAATGGGAAAAAGGGCTTAAGAAATCCTAATTTGAAGTTCCTATAAATAGAACATCATTCTGATCATTAGGCCATGAAATTTTTGAAGCTTAAACACTTATTTATCAAACCAAAACAAGCCTTTGCAGTAGCAAGATCAGAATCAGAAAGAAGAAATAAAAATTTGTCAAAAAGGTGTAAAAACCCTAACTTTACATTAGATCTTTAAAACTTTGTTAGATGTTATGTTTAAATGTTTAAAGATATGTAATAATATGTTTATTTAGTGATCTGAGTTGGTTAAACAAGGATCCATAACATTTAAATTGGTCAAAATTGATGAAAAACATGAACTGACTTTGGCAGCCCAAAATGGTCTGACAGGCTACTTTTGTCAGACATTTTGATCGGCTTAAATTGGTCGTTTGATCTGTTTTTAAAGTTTGTATATGTAGTATGCTATGTTAACTATAATATCCAATTGGTTAGAATAGTAAACAAATGTCTAGGATGGAAAGTTATTAAATGGTCAAAACCCGTTGACCGCTCATGAATGGCTGATTCTGGGCAACCCAGAAAATTCTAAGTATATAACTCACAGTCGTCTGACAAGATTTGACCACCTTTAATCTTGCTTATATGATGTTAGTAAATGTTATTTATTGGCTTAAAACAATGTTCTATGCCATGTATACTACAACCCTGAATTCATTAAATCACATAAACAAATAACGACCAATGAAAGTTATTAACGGTCAAACATGGTTGACCGACCATGACCAGCATGTTTCTGGGCAACCCAGAAACTTCAAGAACAACATGAACTAGGTAGTTTGACCATGAATTATCTAGCATCAATTGATGTTGTTTATGCTTAAATTTCATATGTCGTTATACCTTGCCATGCCCTACTATAACAACAAACAAAAATTCCAACACCAAAATATTAACCAACTGGAATTAATTTGAGGTCAAAAGTCCCAATTGGACCATGACCGACTGTTCTTCATGAAGAAAACCTTTAGCGACAAAATTCATACTTAAACCCAAAAACCTAGAAACCCTATGAAGACTGTCGCTAAAGCCTTTTGCGACGGTTTTAAATAAAAATTAATAAAAATAATTAAATAAATTATATAAAATTATAAATAAATATTAAAAATTCATATTAATTAATAATAAATATTAAAAAATTCATTTTTAATTATATTTAATATTTTTATATATTCTGATAAATACTTTTATATAATTATTTAATTTAATTAAATATTAAATTACTTAATAAATATTTTAAATAAATGATTTAAAAATGATATTAAATGTATTTAAAATATTTTAAATGATAATTAATTCATTTAAAAAATATTACCAACTTTCCAAAAATTATTTTAAATAATAAATAAAATTATTTAAAATAAAATATTAAATATTTAATAATATTATAAATGATAAATAAATCATTTAAATATTAAACTAAGTTTTAAAAATTATTATATATAATAATAATTATATCATTTTAAATGAATAAAATAAATTCTAAATATATTATTAATGATAAAATATATCATTTAAATGATTATTCTATCATTCTAAAAATATTATAAATGATAAATAAATTATTTAAATAATATTTTAGGTATCTAAAAAATATTTCTAAGTGTCAAATAAATTATTTAAATAACATATTAATGTTTTAAAAATATTCTAAATGATAATTAAATCATTTAAAAATATTCCTAAGCTTTGTAAAATTATTTAAAAATATTTTCAAGGTTATAAAAATTATTCTAAATGATAAACAAATCATTTTAAATAACATAGTAAATGTTTTTAAGAAGATTCTAAATGATAACTAAATCATTTAAAAATATTCCCAAGATTGTAAAATTATTTAAAAATATTTCTAAGCTTATAAAAAATTATTTAAAAATAATATTAAGTTTCTAAAAATATTATAAATGATAATTAAATTATCTAAGCTAATATTTAAGCTTCCAAATGAAGTTTTATCGAATAACCTATATGTTTAGCTGTCTAATGACGCGACCGAGACACCGAATCGACGTTGAACCTTTGTGTAACTTGTCTAGTTTAATTAGATAAGTATTATTATAGATTCTAATGTTTATTATTGATATGAATGTAGACACCCAAATTTTGCGTTTCCTTCTACTAACCATGACAGGAGGGCAAAATCGTCAATTGAACCAGCTTGCGGGAGCAAAGGAGCGGGCACAAGGGCGAGCGCCCGGCACCGCCGCGATGTTTTGGGCAAACCAAGTTTACGTGACAATAAAGCCGTCCGAGGCAGGCATTTCCGAATGAGGTGGCACGTCTCCCGGAAATTCCCGGACTGCAGAACACGAGCCTGTCAACGAAAACCGACGTTTGCGGCACGAAAATCGAGGCGTGGCACGAAAATCGAGAAAGTCAAGCCCGCCCGCAGCCGCGGATTAGATCTGCGGCCCAAGTGGGTGCGCCCAGGCACGGAAACCAGGAAATCAGCACTACCAGCTGAGTGCGATGGGAGGCGTGCCAGCTGGCCAGCCGCAGATCCATCTGCGACCAGCCGCAGATAGATCTGCGGCTGGCTCTGGCCCAGCCTATTTTTAAGCCAGCTTCAGGCAGCATACAGGAGGTTCAGCAAAATATTTGAAAGAGGAAGAATTCCAGCGGAAAACAGCAGCAAAAACCGGAAATAGAGAGGAAAAAACACCATAATTTTGCAACAAAATAGGAGAGAAAGGAAGGAAAAAGTGAGGATTAATATCTCTTGAGTTGATTGTATCACATATACTTCTCCTTCTATTCGAATACATCAAATTCACATCCATTTGGATATCAATTGCAAGGTGAAATCTCTTTTGTTATATCAATTTCTATCATATTATTTGATTGAATTAAATGTAGATTTCATGAAAATTATTGTGGAACAATGGATTAGGAATTATTAGAGAGGGTTCCATCGGAACAAAGTTCTTCCTAATAATCCGATGATATCCATTGGGTGAGGTGTTGCTCGTTCATATCGATATATACATTAGATGGAATTGATCTATGTAGATTGTTAATTTTGGATCCTTGTGGGGCGTTAAGAAATCCGTTGTTAGTTATGTTATTGTATCTATTTGATGTTTGTGATAAATTGTGGATGTGAGCCTAGGAGCGTGACACCATGGTCCGAATCCGATGATGGACAAATTTTGACGTATGTATGTAGGAACAATGTAAATTTTCATTGTAAATATGTAATCGTTGGGCCTTAAAACGACGCTAAGGCGAGAATCGTGCTTAAGGCCCCGAAATAGTGAAATTTGTGATTGTTGGCGTTCGGGGACATTTTGATGGCTTACATGCCCATGAATAGCCCCGACGCCTATTTATGCCTGATTTGATTTATGACACGAAATTGGTTTCAAAGCTAAATGATAAGATTTTCATAAAATCGATCAAAGTAGGATATTAGAATCACGAGGTTAAAATTTGAGAAATGTTAATGAATGTCGATTCCTATCTAACGAGAAAGCTAAAGAAAAATCGTTTTCCAAAACATCACACAAAATGATTTTATAAATAAAATGACGTTTTACTAAACCTTGATACGTAGGGCGAAAGAGATTCTAGAAATTGCCTACCATTTATGAAAGCAACGTATAAATCTCGATTCCTATTTTGGCCAAGGTTTAACAAACTAGTGTTTTACCAAAATGACACCTAATGAAAATCTCATAGTTTTGACAATTAAAATCAAACCTTTCTTATAAAGAATCAAGCTTTCTCGTATAAATCAAAAGACATTCCGAAGCGTTCTCAAATTAAAGCACGACTTTCCCTAAAAAATCCAAATGATTCTTTCATACAAACTCACCACAACATTCATATAGGCACACACACACACACGCGCGCACACACACACATTTCATGAATTAAAGGATAGAAAAGCATCAAGATTGCGGTAACCGTGTTTCACGGAAGTCGAGGGGTGCCTAACACCTTCCCCTCACTTAAGCAAGCCCCCGAACTCTATGAATTTCGATTCGCAGACCAATTAATTCGGAGTCACATATGAGCCAGCGATTTATAAAACACGAAAACTCGGATGAGTTGGTACATCCATTTCAAATATACCAACTGGCGACTCTGGTTAATTGGCTCATCATAAAAACGATCTTTCAAAACCCCGTCGACATCAATGCCGACCTTTTCCAAAAATCATTAAATCAAAAGGCTAAAAATTTGGAAGAGACAAAGAGAAAGAGAAAACCCGGCGTCGACAGCTGGCGACTCTGCTGGGGAACATTAGAGGGCTTAAGCCGCGTTCAAATCTTGATGTTGTCCTATCCTTTAAAATTCATAAAATGTGTGTGTGTGCGATATTTTGATTTTTTACTTTTGTTGTGCGAATGTGTGTTGTTGTCCAATGAATGAATGATTGAATGGGTTTGCTTTACTTCAAAGTAATCATTTGCATACGGTGAGGACGATGAATGTGAATGTATGTTGAGAGAGTACCTCCTCCTGAGGCGAACCCGTCGGTTGCTTATTACTGGACTCGATGGGGCTGCTCCCCGGAGATGGCTCAGGAAACGCACCACTCAAATCCGCTCCAATCGAAAGGGCTCAAACGAGTAGATTGCGAAGATTTGGGAACCTTCATGCCGAAAAGCCCGCGAGAGTAACCCTAGGGTAGGTCAGCCTCAGATTAACCCAACGCAGGAAAAGTCTCTTCATGCCTTTTTACGTTTATATGTCTAAATGTCATGATCTCATTCAAATATTCATACATCCCTTTTTTTCTGTGTCGAAAGAGATTACTAACCGCTGTGAATTGCAGGGAATAGTTGGGGGAGCATAATAAAGCATGTTTGGCATTGGTTATGGCACTAAAGGACTACTAACTTTCTGTTTTACAGGGAAAGATTAAAAAACCCAAAAAACACACAAATTTTTTTTACAGTTTTAGCATGCATCCATGTTTTCATTTCCCCGGGACTAAACTTCGAACCGTTGTCTCTGTAGGATTGCTCCTCAAACCCGTTCGCAGTCTAAGAAAGCCCAAAATTCTACATCTGAAATGGCTGATATTCCTAATCATGGTTCCATATCTCGGGAAGAGTTTGATGACTTCAAAAAACAGATGATGGAAATGGCCACGATGTTAAAGGAACAGTTCTTAATCAGACAGGATCCGGTAAGCCAAGGACCACATAATATTCCACCACCAGGGGGTGACCAGAATCCTCCTAAAAATGTTGTAAACCTGGGTAAGGATGACCAACCCCAACTCAAGGACGAGCCAGTCATTACAAAGGCCGCTCCCATACATAGCAGGACAGTGATTACTATCCCAGAAGAAGGGGACAATGACGACCTTCGGAGAAAAATGAAACACATGGAGGAGACCATCCAATCTCTAAGGGGCATAGGCTCCCTGGGCAGGGTTAATTATTCGGATCTATGTGTTTTCCCCGGAGCCAGATATCCAGAAAAGTTCAAAGTTCCCGAGTTTGAAAAGCACAATGGAAAGGGAGACCCCTATACACACTTGAAAATATACATTGGAGAACTCGGGTCTTATGCCGAAGACGAGGGGTTGAGAATGCAACTATTCTAGAAAAGCTTAACAGGGGAGGCAAGAATCTGGTATGCTCGCCTCGACAACGCCCGAATCCACAACTGGGAGGAATTGGCCCATACTTTCTTAACCCAATACAGCTTTCAGGCCCAGATGGCTCTTGACAGGTACCAAATGACAAAGGTTAAAAAACAGCCTAGGGAATCCTTCAGGGAATATGCGCAAAGATGGAGGGGCATGGCTGCACAGGTAACTCCCCCGATGAGCGAATCAGAGATGGTAATGACCTTTGTAGACATTCAGGAGGCACCGTATTATGAGAGGGTCATCTCGGGGATTGGAAGACCCTTTGCTGAAATGATTAAACATGGAGAGATGGTTGACATGGGGTTGAAATCGGGTAAAATCCGGGATCTTACTGCTTTAGAAACTGCTGCCGAGCAAATACAGAATGGAAACTATGGCAGCACTTCCCGGAGGGTCCAAAAGAAGAAGGAAGAGGATGTTTCCCTCATCTTACAGGGGTCATCCAGAAAAACAGAAAGTCATCTTCCGGTTCAGGTACAGAGGGGAGGGCCATCCCGTCAGCCAAACTTCACAGATCAAAGGACAGAGGGGCGAAGAAGATATGAGGCCTCGCAAAACCGAGTGTTCACCCCGCTCGGGGAGCCGCTTGAACGAGTATTAGCGGTATTAGTAGCCCAAAAGAAGATTGTTGGTTTGGCACCCCCGAGTGACCCAAAGGGTAGAAGATTTGACCCGAGCAAGCGATGTGCATACCACTCCAGTTCCCCTGGCCATGATACTCAAGATTGTTGGACGTTGAAGCATCGAATTCAAAACATGATAGACAGTGGAGAGATTGTGGTGGAACAACCGGACTCCCCGAATGTTAAGGCAAATCCCTTGCCAAGACATGATGGGGGGGAGTTAATGTGACGGAGGCAAGTGAAGCTGGGGGGCCGCCAAGGTTGAACTATGTGCAGAAAATTGAGGAATTGATCAACGTGATACATGATCATGGGAGCGCACGGGGAGCGCCCATCAGGTTGATAGGGATAAGTACAAATGGCATGGAAAGACCTGTCAAGTTGACAGCCCCGAGGCCCATCATACTTGCAGCAAGGCCGCAACTCCCTATCAGTAGTCTGAAGACTGTACCCTGGAATTATGGGGGGATACCAGAGGAAGCGCCCAGTTGTGCTTCCGTGACGACCAAGGGGAACCCCTTATATCTTCCCGGGCGAGTCCTTGAGAGCCAAAAGAGAAAAAATGAAGAGGTTTCCGAGGAAAGGGCCATAGAGTTTTTGAAAAGGATGGATCACCCAGAAACGAGGGGGATCCAGATTTTAAGTGAGGAATCAACCCTAACATCAGTCATGGACTTGGTGTTGTCATCCAGTGAGCATTGCAAGACCCTGATGAAGGTTCTGGAGGAGGCATTTGTGTCCAAAGAAATTAGTGAGGAGGGTTTCGGCCGGCTGATAGGCCACTTATTGGAAACCGATGCAATATCCTTTACGGAGGAGGACATTCCCAAAGAGGGAAGGGGGCACCGAAAACCGCTACACATCGCGGTAATCTCCTCAGGATATGTCATGAATGGGGTGCTGATCGACGGGGGGATCGGCATTGAATATATGTCCTCTCAGCACGCTGAAGAAAATGAACATCAGTCCCAAGCGCCTACGGGCCAGTCATGTGGTGGTTCGGGCTTTTGACGGATCCCGGAGGGATACCATCGGAGAGATAGAATTGCCAGTGGAGATAGGGCCCTGTACTTTTGATATATCCTTCCAAGTCCTAGATATTACGGCAAGCTACAACCTGCTGTTAGGGAGGCCGTGGATACACATGGCCGGTTGCAGTTCCTTCCACGCTCCACCAACAAATCAAGTTGATCATCGATGGGAATCTTGGTAACAATCTCGGCCGAATGTGATGACCCTTCTCCTCCTAGGAGTGGTCCTACCAGTAATCAATGTGGATGAGTCAGCGGCGCCTGCCAGCTTTCAAGCACTAGAGATTAGCACTCCCCCATTATAGATGCCTGGGGGCTCCAGCTGTGAAACCAAGGGTCTCTCCGGAACTCACCTTTATGGCACGGGAAATGATTAAAATGAACTTCCAACCTGGACAGGGACTAGGGAAAAGCAGTCAGGGAATCACCGAGCCCATCCACCTACCACAGCAGATAGGCAAAGCAGGATTGGGATACCATGTGGGCGCAGTACGAGGACACCGTCAGGGTGCGACTCCGATTCGACTAGTTGGCAGTCCAGTGACCAAAGTCGACAATAAGCAGGGGATCAGCGGACCTGTGATTGGGGCAGGGAATGAAGAGTTAACCCCCACATGTAATGAGTCGGCCCGGAGGGAAAGTTTCCTGCGGGAGGTCGCAAAAGAGTTCGAAACCAAATGCTATATCCCCGGACAATCAACAAGCAGTAAGGAGGGGACGAATGTTATCACACCACCGGGAGCCCAACAAGTTGTACCTGTCATCGATTGGGCAGGGCTGATTATTCCTGGAGAAGATATGGAGAAGGACTCGGGTGACGTATCCGTAATCATCGGGGAGGTGTCCGATGTGAGGCCCTCCTTTATCCAGCGCATTATATCTGACCTGACTATCGATAATTGGACCCGGAAACCAGTGATATCCAAACAAGGGTAAAACTCGACGTCAGGGTGGTTAACCCTAGAGGATGGGGGAATGAAGAAGTTTTATTTTGTTGTTGTTTTATTTCTGCATAATTGTGTCGTTTCTTCGTGTTATTTGAAATTGCGATCGGTCGTGGAAAAATGATTTATATATGACAAGTACTTTGTTTTATGTCAGGTGTACCAATTTGAGTATTCCTTGCCTAACAAACGATTCTTTCAAATTTGAATGGTGATTATGATTTTGACATTGAGCTGGATTTCGATTTGATGGGCATTGAGCAAGACGGAGACAGATTACGACGACGCACCTGATGAGATCAAAGGATGGGTCGAAGATAAACCCAAACCCAATTTGGACCAAACCAATCACTATAGATATCGGAACCCCTGACAATCCAAAAGAACTCAAGATAGGGACAGACCTTACCCCCAGCCAAAAAGCAGAAATAATTGAGTTACTAAGACAATATGAGGATGTCTTTGCCTGGTCGCACGAGGATATGATCGGATTGTCCACCGACATTGTGGTGCACCGGTTACCCATCAAGGAGGGTTTCAGGCCTGTCAAGCAGAAACTAAGAAAGTTGAAACCTGAGTGGAGCTTAAAAGTGAAGGAAGAGATCATCAAGCAGTTCAGGGCGGGAATCATTATGGTGTCCACTTACCCAGAATGGCTATCCATTGTGGTCCCAGTGGCTAAACCTGGAGGAAAGGTGAGGGTATGTGTAGACTACAGAGATCTAAACAAGGCCAGTCTCAAGGATAACTTCTCGGTGCCTTTCATACACATCCTGGTGGATAACACAGCCCAGTACGAAATGTACTCTTTTGTGGATTGCTTCGCAGGATATCATCAGATAATGGTGGCGGAGGAAGATCGGGAAAAGACCGCATTCATCACCCCCTGGGGCACTTTCTGCTATAGACGACTGGCTTTTGGCCTCACAAACGCGGGGGCTACTTATCAGAGAGCCATGATGGCCTTGTTCCACGATATGATGCACAAGGAGATAGAGGTCTACGTGGATGACATTATTGTGAAATCAAAGGTAGAATCCGATCATATAACTCATCTTAAAAAGCTATTCGATCGGCTCAGAAAGTATAATTTGAAACTCAATCCAGCCAAGTGTGCTTTCGGAGTACAATCGGGCAAGCTCTTGGGTTTCCTGGTTAGTGATCGGGGGCATTGAGTTGGACCCAGCAAAGATTAAGGCCATTGTGGATATGCCAGCACCTCGCACAGAGAAGGAGATAAGGGGATTCCTGGGGAGAATAAACTTCATCAGCCGTTTTATATCTCACTTGACGACTACATGTGAGCCGATTTTTAAATTGTTAAGAAAGGGTGCTTCCCAAGAATGGAATGAGCAGTGTCAGAGGGCTTTTCAGATCATTAAGAAACAACTGACGGAGGCACCAGTGCTGGTACCCCCGAAGGATGGGATCCCTTTGTTTATGTATATATCCGTCAACACCATCGCGATGGGATGTATGTTGGGACAGAAAAATGAGGCGGGTAAAGAGCAGGCCATCTATTACCTCAGCAAAAGATTTAGCCAATGTGAGCAGAATTACACTCCCATCGAGAAGACTTGTTGTGCTCTGGCCTGGGCCGCAGGGAGATTACAGCACTACCTCCATGGGTATACAACGTACCTGATATCAAGAATGGATCCCCTAAAATATATTTTTGAAAGGCCCATGCTGAATTGTCGATTATCCAGATGGCAGTTAATCTTACAACAGTTTGACATGGTGTACGTGACCCAGAAGGCCATGAAAGGGCAGGGAATTGCAGATCAGTTGGCAGAAACCCCGTCAGGAGGGACGGAGCCTTTAGAAATTCCTCTTCCGGGCGAGGATATATTTTGGGTATCGCACGAAAAATGTGATGACGAGGGACAATTCTGGAAGCTGTATTTTGATGGTGCCATGAATGCCGAGGGGGCAGGAGCCGGAGCGGTCCTAGTCTCTATCACCGGAGAAGAACAATACCCCGTGGCCACTAAACTTCGTTTCAGCAATTCGAACAACACCGCTGAATACGAGGGGTGTATCTTGGGACTCCGATTGGCCCGTGACATGGGAGTAAAAAGACTAGCGGTGTTCGGGGATTCAGAATTGGTAATCAGACAAGCAATCGGGGTATACAACACTAAGGAGCTTCGGTTACTTCCATACCATCGTTGTGTCACCCAGCTTATGCAAGAGTTCGAAGATATCGCTTTCCGCCATATTCCTCGGGGACGAAATGATTTTGCCGATGCTATTGGCGACTTTGGCTTCCTTAATCCACGTGATCAAGAGTAGGGACAGTCCACAGATTGAGATCACCGTACAGAATGCCCCGGCATATGAGGAAAATGTGGCAGTGTTATCAAACGAGGTGGTGTTGACGAGGCAGCCCTGGTATCACGACATAAGGGAATATCTGAGAGACAGATCCCTTCCCGATCAGGCAAATCGGGACTGAAAGGATGAGAATTTAAAAGATGGCGATGAAGTTTTACCTGAGTGGCGATTCACTTTACAAAAGGGATGCCGGGTTGGGACTGTTGCAATGCGTAGACGAAACGCAATCCCAAAGGATTATGAATGAAATCCATGGCGGCGTGTGTGGGCCACATATGAGTGGACCGATGTTGGCCAAAAAGATCTTGAGGACAGGGTATTATTGGTTAACGCTGAAGGCCGATTGCGATGATCATGTCAAACGATGTTATCAATGTCAGGCGCACGGTAATGTGATCCATACGCCTCCCAATGAACTGCACTGTATGACCTCCCCGTGGCCATTTTCGATGTGGGGAATGGATGTAATCGGACCAATAGAGCCCAAAGCAAGCAACGGGCATCGATTCATCTTCGTCATGATCGATTATTTCACCAAATGGGTAGAGGCATCTTCTTTCCCTAAAGTAACTCAGGAGGTCATCGTCAGCTTCATCAGGAATAATGTCATTTGTCGATATGGGCAACCTGAGGTTTTGGTCTCCGACAATGCCAAGAATTTAAACAACGCCCTCATGAAGGAACTGTGTGACCAGTTCAGGATTAAGCATCTCAATTCCGTCATTTACCGTCCTAAGATGAATGGGGCAGTGGAGGCTGCAAATAAGAACATCAAGAAGATCATGGCGAAAATGTCTGCTAATCATCGGGGATGGCCGGATCTGTTACCCCTCACCCTGCTGGCATACCGAACATCAACGCGTACTTCTACAGGGGCAACCCCTTACGCTTTGGTGTATGGAATGGAGGCTGTCCTGCCAGTTGAAGTTGAGATGGCGTCCCTCAGAATAGTGATCGATGCTCAGATAAGCGAGGAGGATTGGATGCAAAGTCGATACGACCAATTGGCCCTAATTGATGAAAGGAGGGTGGCTGCTGTTTGGCACGGCCAGCTATATCAACAGAGGATCTCCCGATCATACGACAAAAGGATCAGACCTCGGAAATTCAAGGAGAATGACCTGGTGCTAAAGAGAGTCATGTCTTGTCAGGACGAAGCCAGGGGGAAGTTTGCCCCGAATTGGGGAGGACCATTCGTGATTAAGAAAGTGCTGTCCGGAGGAGCCCTCATATTGCAAGAAATGGATGGTGAGGTATTTCCACAACCCCTCAATGCTGACTCGGTGAAGCGGTTCTACGCTTAAATCATCATTTCTGTTTTTTCCTTCGAGAGCGAACTACGTAGGACCTGATCTCCCAGCTTGTGGGGGTACGTAGGCAGCCATCATGGCGCGGTCCGATCCTTTAAAAAATAATCCTTTCCCTAACCAAAACCAATTTTCGATAGCCAGATAAAACCTTCCTACACCCTCAAAACCTTCCCGAAACCAACTGACTAACCAATGTCATCCCAGAATACATACCCTGATCCAACCCAAACAGTTATCCAAAATCTGAGATTCAATCCGACGAAATCAAAAGGTGTGCGGCAATATCTGTCAAATCTCCATCAAGTCTTGAGGAAAGAAAGAAGGCGAAATGTCAAAATCATGGTCAGTTGGATAAAATGATGATCCAATGGAGGGCAATGATACGACAAAAGGGGAAAATGACTAAATTCAAATGCATGTCTATATATATAAGTCGTTTTATTACAAGATTTCTCTTTCAATAACTGATGAAACCAACATAGTCTATGCAGGAAATAAAATAATCTACAAATCTGAAACTAGCCGAAGCAGGATGGACAGGGTAGTGGATAGATCTGAAGCATCAGCATCTCCTACAATCTGCTGCCCCATCATATCAATACGATCCAGCAAAGCAGTAGCTCGGCTGACAGTCCCAAAATGAGCATCTACCACTGCCCTGGTCTGAAATACAATGGCCTCTCTATCAGCAATGGCAGCATCTCTAGCCCGAATGGCCTCATCTCTCTCGGCAAGGGCGGCATCCCTCTCGGCTTCAGTAGTAATCAGGGCCAGGCGGAGTCGGGAATCCTCAGCGACCCGACTCGGGGCAGAATCGGCTGAAATGGAAGGGTCTGCGGTATCTTCTGTGAAAATCACTCCAGAGTCATCAAAGGCCCCCGTCCGACTCAAACTAGCCGAAACCAGGTCTCCACGCAACCACTGTACGTAGGCAAATGTCTGGATGTGACAGCTCGCACTATATTCGGCAAAGATCCTGCGATCCCAAAGCTCGTATACCTGCAATAGATCCCTCTCTGTACAGAATGATATAAGGAATCGGTATGCGGCTGCACCCACGAAGGAGTGTAAATCCTGTGTCTGATCAAACTGCCCCATAACCGCCAGGGGATGATAGGTCGTCACGCCCCTTAACCCAGCAATGGGAATGAAATCCATGCCAGGCACATGAGTCAAGAAGCTCATGAAGGAGCAATAGCCCGAGTAAACCAATAGATGAAAGGGGTCCTCAATGATAGACAAAAATGATGTCCAGGAGGCCACATCAGTACAACTCATGGGACGAAACGAAAACTGCGCGGCTATGTTGTGACTGAAGCAAAACCCTTGGCGGCGGAAGTGGCCGATGGGACTAAGATGACTCATGAACCACACATACAGCAAAGTCGAGCTCCCTCTGAAGGCTCTGCCTCGGAAGGACTGGCAATATGTGGCTGACATATAGGTATCCGCCAATATCATAGGAAGAATGGTATGATCCTCCCGGAGGGCTCGAACGGCCGCCACAATCCGCATATCCAAATGATCGGGTCCTACAGGCAAATACAAAATTGAGATAACACAGGCCATCAGAACGTCCACTCTCAAGGCATCCCAACGCTCCTCGGACACGGAAAAATCACCGAGGAAAATACGGAAACTGTCAGGTGAGCCAAATCGGTCAATCAAGAATTGAAGAGGAACCATATGGTCCGATATAATTACCGGTAATAAGACAGCCCTCCGCAAACCGGTGAAAGTCAAGAATTGACGGCGCATGGAACCAACTGTGACCCTGGCACAAGGGCCGTCCAACGGCAAGTTGGTAAAGCGAGCATACTCCTCAAGGGTGGGGGTTAGCTCTACGGTCCCTAACCTAAACACCTGACGAGCAGGGGCCCAATAGCTCAGAAGACCATCCACAAAGCCCGCTGGCACCTGAAAGGCCAGTAAGGACCAAGAATGTCCCAAAAGACCATCTGCGATAATCTTGTCTGCCGGCAGTAAACTGTCCAACCAGCGGAAGAGGCTGCCGACCAACCCTGTGGGAGGAATGGAATCCAAACGAGTCACAGCATCCGAGGATGACATCTGAAAAAATAGTATCAAAAAGACTGTACAGGGGTCATTCTCTATCCATAAATAAAAGCATGCATCATACAGTTAATAATAAAACAGGTGAATCCCATAAAATGAAAAAGAAAACTGTGCATAAATAAATAAATGAGTTCAGTACATAGTGCATAAATGAAAAAGAAATCTAAGCAGGTGCCGATACAAAAGGCCCTATCCTATCCTGGTCTAAATAAAATCAGTATCATCTATGAAAGCAGGATCCTCGAACTGATCCCCTGGAGTCGTCGAGCTCGGAGGACCAAAGTTCATATCAGGGATGTAGGGATGCGCTGTGGCATCAGATGAACTCGGGCCTGCATCATAACCTGCACCGTCAGGATCGTAGGTGTAAGCCTCCTCCGGGGCCCGGCCCAACCCCCGAATAAACAGCGACAACTGATCTACCTGACGGGTCAATGAGGCGATCTGCTCAGCGTGGGTAGGGGTCCGAACACAGGCAGCCCAATCGGTCATCGTCACCGAGCCTGGAACCATATCTCCAAGAAAGAAAGTGGCCCGAGTCTGAGGACCGATGGTACGGGGCACCCACCATGTACGGAATGCATCACTCGTAGTAGGACCCGTGGAAAGCATCCGACCGTCCTCCCCGGCGAGCATGATCTCCGAGGGCTGAGAATCCAGCGGCCAGAAAGTAGTGAAAGAAAGGGAGTGCGGGATGCGGATCTCTCCAGTGACGCATCTGAATGCGCGCTCTCCCAGATACATCACCCAGCCTCCAACACTCTGCAAAGTGAGGCGACGGGTGGAAAGCTCGAACTCCGGGCCGGAAGGATGCCCGTCAGCAAACCCCACAGTCAGATGCTCGGAGAGGTAGGGAATCCAGACAACGTCGGCAGCCGTGATCAACTCCAGCTGAATACGACAATGTGCAAAGCTGCCCGACACGGGGACCTCCTCCAGAGTGCTGTGATGCCATCGCCGACCCCGAGGATAAGTGTCCGGGCCCAGAGTAGTGATAGGCCTCAGACATGGCAGCCGCTCGTAAGCCCAGAACTGTGAATAGAAACAAGGCAAGGCATGAGTCACTATCAAATACAGAAAAGAGATGAAAGGAAAAGAAATACAGTAAGAGAGAGGAGGAGGGGACTCACCAACAGAAAGTGGTAGAAGCCGAGCCAGGCATCAGTCTGTCCCTCTGAGCGTAGACGCAGACCGTGGAGGAAATAAGCAAAAGTGAATGACCCCCAATCGTATTCACCAATCCGGCCTACATCTCTGACCGCTCCTACGACGCTGAAATGAATGGTGGAGGAGTTGTTCCCCAGAAAACAACCCCTCATGATGGTCAGGAACAGGCGTCGTAGCAGAATGTCCCTGGTGCCCTGATCTGCTGGAATAGGCAGCGCATAGAGACCCCCGACTGCATCGACAGCCAAAGCACCAGGATCGGATACTGCGGGCCTTAAAAGACCCGGTCCTCAGCAGCGAAGCCCAGCAAAGCTCGAACCTCCACAGGAGTGATATCAAGATCCAAGGGGACGCGGGACCCGGTAAACTCAATGCCGGTAATGTACCTCCAGTCCCATGGGGTCAACACGACCTCGCAGTCGAGGAGATGAAGAGACTGCGTCTGGTGGAACCATCGCTCGGATAAAGCCCTCATGTAACCCCAGGGGCACTGGCGGGGGATGATGGTGAAGAAATGTCGAAAGCCCCAAGAGTCCACCATCGCCCGATAATCACTGTGCAGGGCCGCGTAAAGGGAGTAGATGTTGAACCAGTTACCCCTCGGCTGGGTAAACTCAGGCACCTGTGAAAATCACCAATGGGTCAATCCAGATAAAACCGGAAATTGAGAAATCAAGAACAAAATGAAAAGCCGAATCGAGGATACCTCATTAGCCACAAGAGATGCCGAGGGATGACGACTGAGATCCCGACCCAATAGATCGGGTATCTGGACAGAAGCGCCAGATAAGGTGCGATGAGTGGGGGGAGCTGATGTGCTGGAAGACGGCTCCTCCACCGCAACCTCCGGAGGAGCAACCTCCTCAACGTCCGGGTGATCAGGACGGATGACAGACTCCGCCAAGCGACGAGCCTGACGGATACGAGGGGGAATAGGGGCAGGTGCAGCCCTACGACGGCGAACACCCGAAGTCCGAGAGGCGGAGGAGCTACTGGGCGCATCACGATCCATAACTGGAATAGAACGGGCGAGAAAGAAGGTAAGTTCCCTTTTTAAAATTATGTAATGAACATTCTAAATTTATAGCCTCATCATATGATTAATGCAACATGATGCATGGTTAAAAAAAAAAAAAAAAAAAAAAAAAAAAAAAAAAAAAAAAAAAAAAAAAAAAAAATCGGCAGAGTTCCGTTTGTAAATTGGACATCCCAGGCATAAGCCAAATGGGTTTTCCATCAATCAAAGCCTCAAACAGATCTAAATTGCATTCATATATGTAATTATAGCATGTAATGCATGATTTTATTGCAGAAAAGGAATAACAATATGTGGGACCGCCTCATGAACATAAAATAGGACTCACATAGTTGATACATAGCATGTATATAGGATGGTACATTACATAGCATTGTAAAGCATACATTTTATCTCTAAACATGCCAATAGTCAAATGTATAGCAAAACATTGACGAAATTGAAAAGTGACCGGTCAAAGTGTTACCTGTAGCGTGTAGATCAATCCTACCGGAACAGTTTTTGCAGGAAAGTTGAAGAATCGACAAAAGACCCTTGCGAACAAGAAAAATCGAGAGAATCTCTGATGAGTGCAAGTTGAAAGTGACAGATCTGGAGGAAGCGCGTTGGTTATAAGGCCCGATCTTGGCCGCAGATGTATCTGCGGCTGGCCGCAGATCAATCTGCGGCTAGCCGCAGATCCATCCGCGGCTGGCCCTGATGGGTCCCACCTTGCTCCCTTGCAGCCATTTGACGTGTTAAGTGACGCGATGGGTGACCGGCGACGATACCCGGCCCCGACATGACGATCGACCGGCGACGATAACCGGCGATCACGAGATGGATAACCGGCGACGATAACCGGCTCCGACAGATAACCAACCGACGACGATAACCGGGGGTTACGAGATGGGCAACCGGCGACGATACCCGGCCCCGACGAGACGATCGACCGGCGACGATAACCGGTGATCACGAGATGGATGACCGGCGACGATAACCGGCTCCGACAGATAACCAACCGGCGACGATAACCGGGGGTTACGAGATGGGCGACCGGCGACGATACCCGGCCCCGACATGACGATCGACCGGCGACGATAACCGGCGATCACGAGATGGATAACCGGCGACGATAACCGGCTCCGACAGATAACCAACCGGCGACGATAACCGGGGGTTACGAGATGGGCAACCGGCGACGATACCCGGCCCCGACGAGACGATCGACCGGCGACGATAACCGGCGATCACGAGATGGATGACCGGCGACGATAACCGGCTCCGACAGATAACCAACCGGCGACGATAACCGGGGGTTACGAGATGGGCGACCGGCGACGATACCCGGCCCCGACATGACGATCGACCGGCGACGATAACCGGCGATCACGAGATGGATGACCGGCGACGATAACCGGCTCCGACAAGATACCCAACCGGCGACGATAACCGGGGGTTACGAGATGGGCGACCGGCGACGATACCCGGCCCCGACGAGACGATCGACCGGCGACGATAACCGGCGATCACGAGATGGATGACCGGCGACGATAACCGGCTCCGACAGATAACCAACCGGCGACGATAACCGGGGGTTACGAGATGGGCAACCGGCGACGATACCCGGCCCCGACGAGACGATCGACCGGCGACGATAACCGGCGATCACGAGAGACGATCGACCGGCGACGATAACCGGCGATCACGAGATGGATGACCGGCGACGATAACCGGCTCCGACAAGATAACCAACCGGCGACGATAACCGGGGGTTACGAGATGGGTGACCGGCGACGATACCCGGCCCCGAACGAGACGATAGATTGAAAGAGTGAACCCAAAGACTAACAAACACGGTCAAGGGGTTGATACATTGACAGTCTTACGAATGTCTTGCATGCATTGCATCTTATGTTGCATCATAAGCTATATGTGTGAGGCATCATGTATGCACTGTCATTCTTACACACTGTCATTCATGCATCGAGTGTCTATTCTTTATCCTGTTCATTTCATTTATCATTTCATAAACATGATAAAGAGGGGCAGCTGTAGACACCCAAATTTTGCGTTTCCTTCTACTAACCATGACAGGAGGGCAAAATCGTCAATTGAACCAGCTTGCGGGAGCAAAGGAGCGGGCACAAGGGCGAGCGCCCGGCACCGCCGCGATGTTTTGGGCAAACCAAGTTTACGTGACAATAAAGCCGTCCGAGGCAGGCATTTCCGAATGAGGTGGCACGTCTCCCGGAAATTCCCGGACTGCAGAACACGAGCCTGTCAACGAAAACCGACGTTGCGGCACGAAAATCGAGGCGTGGCACGAAAATCGAGAAAGTCAAGCCCGCCAGCCGCGGATAGATCTGCGGCCAAGTGGGTGCGCCAGCACGGAAACCAGGAAATCAGCACTACCAGCTGAGTGCGATGGGAGGCGTGCCAGCTGGCCAGCCGCAGATCCATCTGCGGCCAGCCGCAGATTGCGGCTGGCTCTGGCCAGCCTATTTAAGCCAGCTTCAGGCAGCATACAGGAGGTTCAGCAAAAAATTTGAAAGAGGAAGAATTCCAGCGGAAAACAGCAGCAAAAAACCGGAAATAGAGAGGAAAAAACACCATAATTTTGCAACAAAATAGGAGAGAAAGGAAGGGAAAAGTGAGGATTAATATCTCTTGAGTTGATTGTATCACATATACTTCTCCTTCTATTCGAATACATCAAATTCACATCCATTTGGATATCAATTGCAAGGTGAAATCTCTTTTGTTATATCAATTTCTATCATATTATTTGATTGAATTAAATGTAGATTTCATGAAAATTATTGTGGAACAATGGATTAGGAATTATTAGAGAGGGTTCCATCGGAACAAAGTTCTTCCTAATAATCCGATGATATCCATTGTGTGAGGTGTTGCTCGTTCATATCGATATATACATTAGATGGAATTGATCTATGTAGATTGTTAATTTTGGATCCTTGTGGGGCGTTAAGAAATCCGTTGTTAGTTATGTTATTGTATCTATTTGATGTTTGTGATAAATTGTGGATGTGAGCCTAGGAGCGTGACACCATGGTCCGAATCCGATGATGGACAAATTTTGACGTATGTATGTAGGAACAATGTAAATTTTCATTGTAAATATGTAATCGTTGGGCCTTAAAACGACGCTAAGGCGAGAATCGTGCTTAAGGCCCCGAAATAGTGAAATTTGTGATTGTTGGCGTTCGGGGACATTTTGATGGCTTACATGCCCATGAATAGCCCCGACGCATGTTTATGCCTGATTTGATTTATGACACGAAATTGGTTTCAAAGCTAAATGATAAGATTTTCATAAAATCGATCAAAGTAGGATATTAGAATCACGAGGTTAAAATTTGAGAAATGTTAATGAATGTCGATTCCTATCTAACGAGAAAGCTAAAGAAAAATCGTTTTCCAAAACATCACACAAAATGATTTTATAAATAAAATGACGTTTTACTAAACCTTGATACATAGGGCGAAAGAGATTCTAGAAATTGCCTACCATTTATGAAAGCAACGTATAAATCTCGATTCCTATTTTGGCCAAGGTTTAACAAACTAGTGTTTTACCAAAACGACACCTAATGAAAATCTCATAGTTTTGACAATTAAAATCAAACCTTTCTTATAAAGAATCAAGCTTTCTCGTATAAATCAAAAGACATTCCGAAGCGTTCTCAAATTAAAGCACGACTTTCCCTAAAAAATCCAAATGATTCTTTCATACAAACTCACCACAACATTCATATAGGCACACACACACACACACGCGCGCGCACACACACACATTTCATGAATTAAAGGATAGAAAAGCATCAAGATTGCGGTAACCGTGTTTCACGGAAGTCGAGGGGTGCCTAACACCTTCCCCTCACTTAAGCAAGCCCCCGAACTCTATGAATCTCGATTCGCAGACCAATTAATTCGGAGTCACATATGAGCCAGCGATTTATAAAACACGAAAACTCGGATGAGTTGGTACATCCATTTCAAATATACCAACTGGCGACTCTGGTTAATTGGCTCATCATAAAAACGATCTTTCAAAACCCCGTCGACATCAATGCCGACCTTTTCCAAAAATCATTAAATCAAAAGGCTAAAAATTTGGAAGAGACAAAGAGAAAGAGAAAACCCGGCGTCGACAATGAATAGACATAAATAGACTACCCAACGTTGATAAACAGCGTAAACTTAACGTGCTACACACTGGCAAGTGTCCTAACTTTTCTCAACTTATATTAAGCAATTCATCTATGTCTTGCTATCAATTATTGCGAAGTTATTGCTACTTGTTCAGCATAACTTAAGAAATGAAATCATTTATTGATTGTTTGAGCTTAAATTTATTATGTCAAGCCAAATTGTTTTGGTATGACATCTATACTGAGTAAAAGGGACACCGTGGATGGAAGATGGTCCGACAAACCTTCAAATAAGGTTTAATTTAGCAATTAAATGAATTGACCAAAATTGACAATTAACTTAAATTGACCAAAAATTTGGTAGGATGATATGCATACTCCTAGGATATTGGTGAGGCTGATCACCTACCAGATATCCGAAACTCAAAAGGTTCTAAGTCATTGAAGACTGACAGAACAAATTGAAATATATGGTTCCGGTACAGAACCCTCAGTATTAGTTATATATCATCTAACATCTTTCAAATCAAACACACTGTGTTTACATTTTTAAATGAACTTGCTGAGCATTTGTAGCTCATTCTTGCGCTATCTTCTTTTGCAGTTGTAAATGGTAATCCCAGCACATCTGGGGTCGATAAAGGGAAAGGACCTGTTAATTAGTTTCATTACTGTTTTGAATACTCTAAGTCTTTTAAAGGCTTTTGTTGTAATAACTTAGTATCGAGAATGATGTAACCGAACCAAATGATATGTAAGATATTATGATCCTTTGCGTTATACTCTGATCTTTACTTTCTTTAGCATAGTTGTACTAAGGAAATACAGTATCTATACGAACTATACATCTGAATGAGGGTATTTGAATGATATTGAGAGTTCTATAAGCTCTGGGGTTACACTTAATGAGCGTCGGTAAGGTGCCATCTTTACCGGAATGCGCCCCTCAGTTCTAGGGACAATCTTATCATTGATACTGTGAATGTCAGATAGATAAGAACTATTGATATGAAAGAGATATCCATAAGATATGAATCTATACATCCAAGTGAGGGTATCCAAACACGGATAACGTTCTGACGAGAACTATTATCTGTTATGGGATACTATGAACCTTGGATAGATAGAAGTCACATTTTATTGAATATTTATAGTTGTATAGTTTCACGTGAGCACTAGATCTGTTACAGGGGAGTGTAGAGATTTGGGGGCGTCATAGGAACGATACTCGACTTTCACTTTATTACTGGTGGACTGCGTATACTTGCGTATTTGTGCTAGTATAGAATTAGGCAAACAAGTTTTTGGCACCGTTGTCGGGGAACAATTGTGTCTATAATTTCAAGTTTTAATTTAATTAATTCAGTTTTAGTTAAACATTGTTTTTCTTGTTACTTCCTGTTTCAGGTGATCTCGGTTCGTTTATGCAAACACGATCAAAGCAGCCGGAACTTGTGCACAGTGAGGATAATCTTGAAAAGAAATTACGTAAGTTAAGAAAGTTTTGCCGTGAGACTATCGAGAGAGAAAAAATGGCTAACGAAGAACAGAAATCATTGAGGGAATATGCCATGCCTAAGATTGATGAAATCAGGTCGAGCATCACGAGGCCAACCATCACTGCTAATTCCTTCGAGATCAAGTTGGGTACAATTCAGATGATTCAGAATGCGGTACAGTATGGGGGATTAGCCAATGATGATCCTAATGAACACTTGGTTAACTTTCTTGAGATTTGTGATACATTCAAATATCCCAATATAACTGATGATGCGGTGAGACTACGTCTGTTTTCATTTAAACTAAGGGATAAAGCAAAGAGTTGGTTGCACTCACTTCCACCGGGGTCCATCACTACTTGGGATGACTTGGCCCAGAAATTCGTAGCAAAATTCTTTCCACCGGCTAAGTCTGCTAAGTTGAGAAACGAGATTTCTACTTTTGAGGAAAGTCATGGAGAGTCACTGTACGAGGCTTGGGAAAGGTTCAAAGAGTTATTGAGAAGATGTCCACATCATGCGTTACCCAAGTGGCTGCAGGTTTAGACATTCTACTATGGGTTGAGTAGTAACACTCGAACAATTATAGATGCAGCTGCGGGAGGAGCACTTATGGATAAGAATTTTGATGAAGCTTTCACCTTGTTAGAGACTATGGCTGCAAATAACTATCAATGGCCGACGTCGAGGATGAATCACCAAAAAGTAGCTGAAATATTGGAAGTCGACGCAGTCACAGCATTAGCGGCTCAGATGGCAGCAATGTCTAAAAAGATCGATGCTATAGCAGATTCAAAAACTCAGCAAGTGCTTTATGCTTGTGAGCTATGCGCAGGTGCACATCCTACAGAATGTTATGCCATTAATCCTGAAGCGGTTCAGTTTGTGGGTAGCTACCAACGTCCTCCAAACCCATACCAAAACACTTATAATCCAGGGGCAAGAAACCATCCAAATTTCTCATGGAGCAATAATCAGAATCAACAACAAGCTCCTAAAGCATCATATCCCCCAGGATTTCATAATCAACATCAGCCGGTAGCTACACAACCGTAAACAGAAAAGAAACCAGATTTGGAAGAGATCTTGATGAAGTATATGGCAAGTAATGATGTGTTGGTAAAGAGTCAAGCAGCTGCCATCAGAAATCTGGAAAAACAAGTGGGACAAATGACCAATATATTGAATAACAGACCTCAAGTATCTTTGCCAAGTAATACGGAAGTTAACCCCAAGAGAGATGGTAAGGAACAATGTCAAGCTGTCACACTTTGAAGTGGGAAACAACTACAGCAGAGCAGCGCGACCACGCCTGAAATACAAGGAGAGACAGCGCGGCCGCGCCCTTCCCCAGTCTCAGCTCCTGTAGAGAAATTGGTAGAAAAAGAAAAGGAAACGGAAACTGAGATGAAAGAAAAGGAGAAAGCAAATCAATCAGTGGTATACCCTCCTGTTCCATATCCGCAGAGATTTCAAAAGCAGAAATTGGACAAACAGTTCTCCAAATTCCTTGAAGTCTTTAAGAAGCTTCAAATCAACATACCGTTTGTGGAGGCTTTAGAGCAGATGGCAAGCTATGCCAAGTTCATGAAAGGAATTTTGTCGAGGAAGAAAAAGCTGGAGGATTATGAAACAGTTGCGTTAACTGAAGAGTGTAGTGCTATATTGCAAAAGAAGTTGCCACCGAAATTAAAGGATCCTGGTAGTTTCACTATCCCTTGCACCATTGGCATCTTATCAATCAACAGATGTTTGTGTGATTTGGGTGCTAGCATCAACCTTATGCCTTTATCGATATATGTCCAGCTGGGCCTACCTGCACCGAAACCAGCCAACATCTCTCTCCAGCTTGCAGATAGGTCGGTCACATATCCTAGAGGTATTATGGAAGACATCTTGGTAAAAGTGGATAAATTCATATTCTCAGCTGATTTCATCATTTTGGACTATGAAGAGGACAAAGATTATTCCTATCATACTTGGGAGACCCTTCTTGGCAACTGGTAGAACACTTATAGATGTGCGAAAAGGCGAAGTGACTTTGAGGGTGCACGACGAAGTAGTGTCTTTTTGTGTGTTCAATGCCATGAAAGTTCCTACGGAATGAGGAAGAGTGTTTTCGGTTGGAAGTGGTAGAAAAAGTGGTGGATGACGAGTTTTTGAGGAAATTGACTGAGGATCCGTTGGAAACTACTTTATTGGGGGAAATTGACATGGATGACCCAGAGATGATGGAGTTTCTTCAAATTCTAGATGCAGTGCCGAGAGTACGCAAATTTCAAATCCCTTTTGAACCGTTGGAACTTACTGACAAATCCTTAGAGCGCTTGAAGCCATCTCTTAAAATACCTCCTACACTTAAACTTAAACCTTTACCTAGCCATCTCAGGTATGCTTATTTGGGTGAATCATCTACTTTGACTATTATTATTGCATCTGTACTTAACGATTTGCAGGAAAGTAAGTTGATACGTGTTCTCCGGGAGTACAAATCAGCAATTGGTTGGACCATTGCAGACATTAAAGGGATTAGCCCATCATTTTGTATGCACAAGATCCTTTTGGAAGACGATGCCAAACCAATAATTGAGCGACAAAGGAGACTGAACCCAATCATTAAAGAGGTGGTGAAGAAGGAAATTTTGAAGTGGCTTGATGCAGGTATCATTTACCCCATCTCCGATAGCAGTTGGGTGAGTCTAGTACAGTGCGTGCCTAAAAAGGGTGGCATGACGGTTGTAGAAAATGAAAACAATGAGTTAATACCAACAAGTACAGTGACTGGATGGAGGGTTTGTATGGACTACAGAAAACTAAACAAGGCGACCCGCAAGGATCACTTTCCTCTACCCTTCATTGATCAGATGTTAGATAGACTGGCTGGAAACGAGTTTTATTGCTTATTGGATGGCTATTCAGGTTATAATCAGATAGTGATTGCCCCCGAAGATCAGGAGAAGACTACCTTCACATGTCCTTATGGTACTTTTACTTTTAGAAGGATATCTTTTGGCTTATGTAATGCACCAGCGACATTCCAAAGATGCATGATGGCTATTTTCTCAGATATGGTCGAACGCAATGTGGAGGTATTCATGGACGATTTTTCAGTGTTTGGTGACTCCTTTGATAATTGTTTGGAAAATCTGGTCCTGGTTCTAAAAAGATGTGTGGAAACCAATTTAGTGTTCAATTGGGAAAAAATGCCACTTTATGGTGCAAGAGGGAATCATTCTTGGGCACAAGGTGTCGTCAAAAGGGTTAGAGGTAGACCGAGCCAAGCTGGAGACAATCGAGAATCTACCTTCCACTAACTACAGTCAAGGGGATACGAAGCTTCTTAGGACATGCCGGATTTTATAGGAGATTCATAAAGGAATTTTCCAAACTCTCTAAGCCTTTATGCAGTCTATTGGAGAAAGATGTTCCCTTCAAGTTTGATGATGAATGTTTCACGGCTTTTAAATTGTTGAGAAAGAAACTGACCACAGCGCCTGTAATAGTAGCACCGGATTGGTCAAAGCCGTTCGAGTTAATGTGTGATGCTAGCGACTATGCTATTGGGGTTGTTTTGGGCCAATGAAAGGAAAAGATTTTTCACGCCATTTATTATGCTAGAAAAACATTGTCCGATGCCCAACTCAACTATACAACCACCGAAAACGAGTTGCTAGCGGTAGTGTATGCATTTGACAAATTCTGGTCCTATTTAATTAGAACTAAAGTGGTGGTGTTCACTAATCATTCTGCCATAAGATATCTGATTTCGAAGAAAGATGCAAAGCCAAGGCTAATTCGATGGATACTTCTACTTCAGGAGTTCGACTTGGATATCCGGGATAGGAAAGGGACAGAAAATCAAGTGGCAGATCATCTCTCGAGATTAGAAAATAATGATCAATGAATTCTTCCCGGATGAACAGTTGTTTGTGATTAATTCAGAAGTTCCATGGTATGCAGATTTTGTCAACTATTTGGTTAGCAACGTACTTCCCCCAAATTTGACCAGCCAACAAAAGAAAAAGTTTCTGCATGATGTAAAAAGGTACATATGGGATGAGTCGTTCCTGTTCAAACATTGTGCCAATCAGATGATTCGACGGTGTGTGCCACAAAGTGAAATAGAGAGTATCTTACATCATAGTCATGATTCGCTATATGGAGGTCATTACGGAGGCGAAAAGACAGTTGCCAAGGTGTTACAGGCAGGATTTTTCTGGCCCACGTTGTTTAAGGACGCCTACCACTTCGTTCAGAGATGTGATAGATGTCAAAGGGTGGGAAATATTTCCAAACGTCATGAGATGCCTTTGATTGCCATTTTAGAAGTTGAAGTCTTCGACCTTAGGGGAATAGATTTCATGGGACATTTCCATCTTCCTTTAACAACTTCTACATCCTTTTGGCGGTCGATTATGTCTCTAAATGGGTGGAAGCAAGTGCTTTGCCGACTAATGATGCCAAGGTGGTTCTAAAATTTCTGCAGAAAAACATCTTCACAGGATTTGGCACCCCAAGGGCAATTATTAGTGATGAAGGGAGCCACTTTTGTAATAAGTATTTCATGGCTCTCTTAGCTAATTATGGGGTAAACCACATAATTGCTACAGCTTATCATCCCCAAACCAGTGGTCAAGCCGAAGTTTCAAATAGAGAAGTGAAGAGAATTCTGGAGAAGATTGTTAATCCGAACAGAAAAGACTAGTCAACATAGTTGGATGATACGCTTTGGGCTTATCGGACAGCTTATAAGACACCCATTGAAATGTCACCATACCAATTAGTCTGTGGCAAGGCGTGCCACCTTCCGGTTGAACTTAAACACAAAGCATATTGGGCCATCAGAAAGTTGAACTTTGATCTCACGGTTGCGGGGGAAAAGAGACTTCTTCAGCTGAATGAACTTGATGAATTTCGTCTACAAGCATATGAGAACTCTAAGCTATACAAGGAAAAAGTCAAGAAGTGGCACGATCGGAAAATCATCAACAGGACGTTTGAGCCGGGCCAAGCAGTGCTTCTATACAACTCTAAATTGAGATTATTTTCAGGGAAACTCAAATCTCGGTGGTCGGGCCCCTTCATTGTCAAACAAGCATTCCCTCATGGCGCCGTTGAAGTTTTTGCGAACAATCCGGAAGAGTCATTCAAAGTCAATAGTCAAAGATTAAAGCATTATTGGGGTGGTGATTTCGATCGCCAGAAAACCTCAATCACTCTTGCCGATTAAAATTTGAAATAGGGAGTAGTCATGCTGAAAGACTTTAAATCAAGCGCTAGTGGGAGGCAACCCAATTTTTAATTACTTTTAGTTAAACTTTTGTGATTTTAAATCAAGGATTGCATATTATGACCTCAAAAAGAAGGGCTGTCAAAATCAAGTTCAAGTTTCTAGGTAAGCGCGGCCGCGCCTAAGTGCACAGTAATACAGCGTCGCCGCGCCCGTCTTCAGGAATCAAACGGCTTCAGCTGGTACCCTAGCGCGACCGCGCCCATATTGTGAAGGAAAGCAGCGCGGTCGCGCCTAACCTCAGTGCTTAAAAACTTTCAGCTGTCACACTAGCGCGGTCGCGCCCAACTCAAGTCAAATGCTAGCGCGGCCGCGCCGCGATCGGATCCCAGACTTTTAAAACCCATTTAAAACCTGACCCGGTGGCTACCTTTTATTTCCTCTCCCACTTGGATTTGTATTATCAGTCCTTTGTCCCCACAAGAATTGGTAACTTCTCTTTTTCTCTCCCTTTTCCAAGTCCAAATCAACTTCCTACCAACATTCACTCCTTCTACAAATCAAACACTTCCAATTTTAAACCCTAGTTCTTATTTCTCTCTTCATCTTCTTTCTTCTCCAATTTTTCACCTTCTACAGTCCACTCCCCTCTACAAACCCTAAAATCCAAAGCATCCAATCATTTAAGTGTGATCCAAGCAGGTTTTTTCAGTGCATTGTAAGGAGATACCAAGGAATTGCAGTGGTTCAGAATAGAGTACGTGCATTGTGGTTTTGGGTTTTGCTTCGTATCAAGGTATTACTTCCAATTGACAGATTTTAGGCTTGGAATTGCATTGTATTGGGAATTTTGATTATACACTTTCAGATATTGTGTTATTATTGTTGGATTGAATTATGCATGCAAGTGTACTGGATTGAGATAGTTTGTTAAATTCAAGTGTGATTTCTATCAAGTTTGGGGGTCTTCACGTTGGTGTGTGTTTGGATTGTATTGTCATGGCTTCTAAGAGACAACGTGGGGAATCATCTAGTGCTCAAGCCCATTCTGAGCCAGTTGAATTCGATAATAGTAGGTTTGTTTCTACAGAGGCCGAGGACTTTTATCACAAGGTTTTGCTTGGGAAAACATTTGTTTTGGAACGGGGGCTAAAGCCCGATCCTGATTTAGATGGTCAAATAATGAGCATGATCCGAGCTAAGGGTTGGTTGTTGTTCGTGGAACCACCTTTGGCGGCCCCGATATCAGTAGTGCAAGAGTTCTATGCAAACGCAAAAATAACTAAGGATGGTACTGCTTTTGTGCGAGGTTGCCAAGTTCCATTTGCCTACTATTCACCACACCGATCCGAAAAGTTTATACTCTACCAATTGGGACACTAAATTGGAGCGCATCAAGAATATTTTGTGCAAGCCGGGTACAGTATGGACAACTAAGCAAGGAACAGATCAAAAACTACACTTTCCTCACACAGCCTTGAGTCGTTATGGAAAGGCCTGGTACAATTTTATTTGTGCCAATCTCATGCCAACCAGGCATCAAAATGACATGACCAAGGATCGTGCTATTTTGTTATATGGAATTGTACAAGGAAAGAAAATCGATGTGGGGTATATCATCCATCAGTCCATACGTAGGTACCTGCAAGGTGGTACGTCAGGAGGACTCCCTCATGCATCGGTGATCAATCGTTTATGCAGTGCTGCTGGGGTGGAATGGGGGTGATGGTGAGCCCGTGCAGCTCCCGATGAACACTATTGATCATGCTACGATTGCCAAGTACAAGGTTTGGACTGGTGCTCCTTCTCATGCTCGTGGGGCAGGATTTCTCTTGGGGGATTACAGTGAGAGTGAGGATGCATCCGATCAGCTGATGACCGAACCTGAACAACCGTTTCATGCATCTCCAGCTAGGTTGGATCAAATGGAGAGGCGTCTGACTCAGCAGATGGATGCTATTCACACAAGTATGGTTGAGCTTCAATATTTCTCTACTCAACTCTCGGACAGTTTTTCGCAAGCCTTTTCTTAATTAGGCATTCAAGTCCAATTCCCAACTTTTGGTGCTCCTTCAGCTTATCCTCCTCCGGATACACCTTCAGATGATGATGGGGAGGCTTCGGAGGATGCTGCTTTGGATTAGGGGAGTTTCTCTTCTTTTTCTTTTTACTGTTTATCCAATGAGGGCATTGTCTGTTTTAAGTTTAGGGGAGTTCTTATAGTTTTTGTTTAGCATATTTGTTAGTTTTGTGCATTATATCTGTTAATATCATTGAGCATATCATTGAGTTTTGCATAGTTGTTTCATGGTTGGTTGTGTTAGGTGCATTTAGTTTGTTTGCATGAATCCAAGTGATTAGTTGGTATGATTTTAGCTCGGCCAATGATGAGATGGGTTTTATTGTGTTAGCTTGGACAGTGTGATGGTCATTAGGGATGATATAATTTTGATCATGAGAATAATTATGCCTTTCTTAACTTGAGTTATCGGATAGCACAAACAATTTGATTAATTTGCTTGCTGGAGTTCAAAGTGTTGCATAATTGACTTTTACATGAGAATTGGGTAAAAAAAATTAAAAAAAATTAGGTGAATTACTAATGAAGGCTGAAATAAGGTAAAAGCTGAGTTTGGGGGTTTCTTTTTATTGAAAAAAAAAATTCAAAAAAAAATATAATAAATGCATTGACTAGTTGGGTTCTGTGGCCTTTGTCATTCGGGTAATTAGATCCTTAGGGGTGTCTTAACACCTAGTGCCCTAAAACCGACTGGTTTGGGAGTCACTGATTGAACGCTCGCTACATGGGTGACTTAGAAAAGCCTAAGAGAGCTTCGCATTGCACAGTTAAGCATAAATACGAGATGGAACGTAAAACACACTCGTAAAAGAATAAAGATATAAAAAAAAGCCTTGTTAGAATCCTCTTACTAAGTATTTGCTTAATTTTGGTTGGATTTGTTGTATTGGCTTGAATTGAATTGAAAATAGATTATTCTTATTATAGAGTTGGTTATGTGGCTATATGTTGAACTTTGGTTAGTAAATTGATTAATGAACACACACACACACAACTTGGGTGACGATAGGTGTATATTGTTTGATTGATTGGGATTATTAGTTCCTATTGACTAGATTTATTGTTTCAAGTTAGTTGTTGATATCTCTGAGGCTAACAGTTACGATTCATACTAGCTATTGGTTGGATTCTTAGGCATGGTAGGTATTAGTGCATTCATGGTCTTGCATTGCATTGTGTTAGTTGTATTGCATTGTGTTGCTTGGGGACGAGAAATAGTTTAAGTTTGGGGGAATTTGATAAGTAGGTTTTATACCTACGAATCGGATGCCAATGAACGCGAATTATTGTTTATTTCCATGGTTTGTAGTTACTTTTCATGCATTTTATATGTTTTTGTAGGTTGCACATGTTGGGAATTGGTTTAATGAGAGTTGGATGGATTTTGCTGATGCAGTTGCTGAGAAATTGGTGCAGCGCGACCGCGCCCAAAATAAACTAGGAGATAGCACGGCCGCGCTTGTCTCCAGTACTTGAAAAAAATTTAGCTGCCAGGGTAGCGCGGCCGCGCGCCATACAAGCCTTTTCCAAGCGCGGCCGCGCCGGTTCGAGAAGGGGCAAAGTTGCCTTTTTCAGCACTTTAAGTGAATTTGATTTGTTATGGGATTTGATACTCTGTAATTAATGAGGGTTGTTTATCAGATACTATTTATAGTTGTTTTAAGTTAATTTCAAGGTTGTTGAACTTATTATTAGAAAACCCTAGTTTAGAGCAATTGGAGAAGATTTGAAGCAAGCTAATAGCAGGAAGCAAGGAGGAGCAAGTTAGAGATTCAAGGATTACTTTACAGTGTTTCTTCTTTTCTCTTTTTTTTTACTCTGAACTTTTGTATGTTATTAAACTTGTGGATGATGAATTCTGTTTAATTATGAACTAAATTTCTTTTAAGGCTATAATGGATCTTAATTCGTAGTTTTGAATGACATGCTTCCTGGAATATTATGACTAGTTACGTATGAATTTTCTATTATGGTTTATGCTGAATTGTTTAATTATCTTGCCAATAATTACTGGGATAATCTATATGAATTCGAGAGATGAAGTATAGATTTAGATCTGACTATAATAGCATGTGATTGTGTATTCTGCTGTCGATGGAATTCATAATTTGTGTTTAGGATAGAGATATACCTATTCACCGCATGTAATCTAACAGGGAACCTGGACTTTAAATACTCTTTAATTGTAATTCATATAGAAATATAGTGAATTAGTTATTTAGGGTGATTAACTTGAGTCTATCACTTGTGGATTTAAGTTGAGTTGTTTATGAAACATTGAGAGATGGTCATAAATAGTGACGAGTTCTTGGTTAACAATCTGAAATAACTAGCATAATCCAAAGGGGAGTGTGTCGAGCAAAATAAAGCATTTAGTGAAATTATAGTCTTAAGTCTTTAAAAATTTGTTTTCAAATTAGTAGTGATAATTTAATTTAGAATTAATTAGTTAAATTCAAAACTTCAAAAATCATTAATTATTTGTTTAACAAAATTGCTTTGATTGAGAATTGAAAATTGTCATTATAACTCAATTTTTCTCTGTGGGACGATACTCGACTTTCACTTTATTACTTGTGGACTGCGTATACTTGCGTATTTGTGCTAGTATAGAATTAGGCAAACAATCATATAGGTGGCAAATGCTATTTTCTGGTCTTTTCCCACGCATGCAATGGTAAAAGCCTTCTCTGTTTCTTTGACCCAAGATTGGGCCTCGATTGGGTCGGTCGTTCCTTTGAACTCTGGGGGTCCCACACTTTTAAAGTTTTTAAAATTTGTTACGGGGACAGTTGGGGAAATGGGGTTTCGGGTCCCGTATTCCGGCCCTGGAATACTCCCTCTAGTAGGTCTGCTAGTCCGTTGCAAAGGGTCTGCCTGGCCTCCTTCATTATTCACCGATCCTTCAGGTGTTTGTGGAACTGGTATTCTACACGAGGTCATCTTCTGTTTAATGGAAGAAAACTTAGTATTATTGTCTCATTATACCCATTAATTATCTATCACAAGTGCGATAATTAAGCAACATGTTTAACAAGAACGTTTTCATTCATACGTTAATAGTCAGTACATCACATATGATTATTCTATAACATGCTGCTATGAACGTCACCATCTATCCCCTATCAAGAACAAAGATTGGGGCATACAAAACTTATCTCACTCATAATAAAAAGGTCGGGATTTATGTAGACACCCAAATTTTGCACTTCCTATACTGACCATGGCAGGAGGGCAAATTCGTCCATTGGGCTGGCCTGCGAGAGCAAGGGATGAGCACCGGAACAAACACTCGACGTCACCGCAACGATTTGCAAATCAAAACCGACGTGACAGCAGGGCCGTCCGAAATGAGCATGCCCGAATGATGTGGCACGTCTCCTAGTGATTCTCGGACTGCAAAATACAAGCCTGTCGGCGAAAACCGACGTCACGACACAAGAAACAAGGTGCGGTTCGGAAAACGAGAAAATCAGCCCACCCAGCCGCGGATTGATCTGCGGCCAAACGATTAAAATAATGGTGGTGCGCACGGGACTCGAAACCAGGAAACCAGCTGAGTGCGATGGGGGGTGGGCCAGCCAGCCGCAGATCAATCTGCGGCTGCCCTAAACCAGGCTATTTCAGCTCATTTCCTGCAGAAGGTTGAAAAAAGAGGAGAGAAGGCAGCGGCGGGAGCAGCTCGGGAAGAACAGCAAAATCAGCAACAATTAAGAGAGAAAAGAGAGAAAAATAGTGAGGAATTGTATCCATTTTGTGAGACTATATATCATATATTTCTACTCTACTCAATACACAAATTCACATATATTGTGTGGATCATTTGCAAAGTGAAAAATCCTTTGTTTTAGCATTTTGTTTTACCATTTTTGTTGAAGTTTTTTTTTGTCATCCGAATTATATTAAATGTAGTTGTTCTTGTATATTGTTGTGAATCCGTGGATTGAGGGCTATTAGTGAGGGTTCCAAATGGAACGAAATTCCTCTTAATGGCCCGATGATATCCATTTGGTGAAATTTTAGCTCGTTATAATGATGTATTGTGCATAGATTGTTTAGATTGCTATTTTCAGGATCTTGTGGGTGTATAGCGATTTTGGATGTGAGCCTAGGAAAGCGACCCCGTGGTCCAAATCCGATGATGGACATCTTTTGATATATGTAATAAATTCGATGTACCTTTCATTGTAAATATGTAATCGTCGGGCCTTAAAACGACGCCAAGGCGAGAATCGTGTTTAAGGCCCCGAAATAGTGAAGCTTGTGATTGTAGGCGTTTGGGGTTATTTTGATGGCTTACATGCCCATGAATAGCCCCGACGCGTGTTTATGCTCGATTTGATTTATGACACGAAATTGATTTCAAAGCTAAACGATAAGATTTTCATAAAATCAATCAAACTAGGTTATTAGCATCGTGAGGCGTAAAAGTTGAAAGTGCAAATGAATGTTGATTCCTCTTTAAACGAGAAGGCAAAGAAAAATCGTTTTCCAAAACATCACACAAAATGATTTTATAAATAAATGACGTTTTATTAAACCGTTGTGCATAGGGTTAAAGAGATCCTAGAAATTGCCCGTCATTTGAGTTACGAAGGCAACGTATAGATCTCGATTCCTATTTTGACGAAGGTTTAAAACTCTTGTTTTGCCAAAACGACACCTAATGGAAATCTTGCAGTTTTGACAATTAAAAATCAAACCTTTCTCATAGAGCTTTCTCGTGTATGCTGAAAAGACATTCCGAAGCGTTTTCAAATTAAAGCACGACTTTCCCTAAAAATCCAAATGATTCTTTCATACAAACTCACCACAACATTCACATAGGCACACACCCACACACGCGCACATACACACACACATTCATGAATTAAAGGATAGGAAAGCATCAAGATTGCGGTAACCGTGTTTCACGGAAGTCGGGGGGTGCCTAACACCTTCCCCTCGCTTAAGCAAGCCCCCGAACTCTATGAATCTCGATTCGCAGACCAATTAATTCGGAGTCACATATGAGCCAGCGATTTATAAAAAACGAAAACTCGGATGAGTTGGTACATCCATTTCAAATATACCAACTGGCGACTCTGGTTAATTGGCTCATCATAAAAAACGATCTTTCAAAACCCCGTCGACATTAATGCCGATCTTTTCTAAAAATCATTCAATCAAAAGACCAAAATTGGAAAAGACCAAATATCGCATAAGCGATAAACCCGGCGTCGACAGCTGGCGACTCTGCTGGGGAAATTAGAGGGCTTAAGCCGCGTTCAAATCTTGATGCTATCCTATCCTTTAAAAATTCATGAATATGTGTGTGCATGCGATATTTTGATCTTTTGTGCTTTTGTTGTGTGAATGCGTGTTTTGTCCAATGAATGAATGATTGAATGGAATGGCTTTACTTTAAAGAAATCATTTGCATACGGTGAGGACGATGAATGTGAATGTATGTTGAGAGAGTACCTCCTCCTGAGGCGAACCTGTCGGTTGCTTATTACTGGACTCGAAGGGGCTGCTCCCCGGAGATGGCTCAGGAAACGCACCACCCAAATCCGCTCCAATCGAAAGGATTCAGACGAGTAGATTGCGAAGATTTGGGGACCTTCATGCCGAAAAGCCCGCGAGAGTAACCCTAGGGTAGGTCAGCCTCTGATAAACCTAACGAAAGGGAAGCTTCTTCATGCCCTTTTACCATTCGGCCGAATAAATAAATGTCATGTAAATGGCATATAACTGTCATACCGGCATCATCGTAATAAATAGGTCCTGTATCATGTGATTACATCACCTGCACATATAAAGAGAATACTGACATGGTTTTGCAGGAAGGCAATCCGTGCCACGTGCCAAGGTTTTCTAAAAACTTCTAAATACTATCCTGTCATCAAACACTGACCTTGTTCTACAGGATAAGATTTAGAGAACCGTGAAAGCGTGGCATAGCGATCACAAAGAACCCGGAGTAGGGGCATATTCGACCACCAAAAAAAAAAATGAATAATAACCAGGCATCAGTGTTGACATGCATCTGCCAACTTGTAACTGGCACAGTACTAAAACTACGGCCCTTGTTTGTTTTGTGAGATTGCCCCTAGGACCCAACTGAGAGGCCGTAAAATCCATACTCCATCCATCCAAATGGCATAAGCCGGTAGCCATGAAAGTACAGTTCTACCACTCCAACAATACGACCGAATATGAGGGATTCATCCTAGAACTGAGATTAGCCCTGGGAATTGTGGTACAGACTTGTCCGGCCTATGAGGATCAGATCGGAGAGATCTCCCATAGTGACGCCCTCCCTGAGGGGGCTTGGTATCAAAACATTAAAAGAGTCCCTTCGAGACAGCTCCTCTCCCGAAAATGCAGGTCTGACCGGGGAAAGAGAATCCAAAGATGGGCAGTGAAATTCTTCCTAAGCTACGGGACTGCTGAGATATCTGGAAAGCCGAAGAAGCCCATAGATTAATGAATGAAGTACATGGTGATGTGTGCGGAGCCGTATGAGCAGAACATTTTGGCAAAAGAAAATCATGTGAACGGGTTACTACTGGCTAACCACGAAAACTGACTGCCATACTCATGTCAAGAAATGCCATCAATGCCAGATCCATGCCAATGCGATCCATGCACCTCCTAATGGGCTCCATTGCTTGACCTCACTGTGGCCAGTTGGACCGTGCAGCAGGTGATATCCGGGAGGGGATAAATCCAGGAATATGGCAGTGAATCCCGGCCAGTAGAAGATCAATGGGTTTTAAAATTCTGAGTTTTATTTTAAATCCCTGCACGCTCATGTCACTTTGTCATGTCCTCCAAAAAGAAGATCATGTGCTAAAATGTTTTATATATATGACAAGCATTTCTGTTTTATTTCAGGTACCTCGATTTGAGGCATTCTAGCCTGACAAAAAATAGGCCAAATTTGAAGGAGGATCACGATTTTGGTATAGAGCTAGATTCCGATCTGATGGGGATCGAGTGGGACGAGGCAGATATCGACAATACGCCTGACGAGATCAAGGGATGGGTCGAAGATAACCCAAACCCGACTTAGACCAAGCCTTCGCCATCAAGCATCAGAACCCCTAACGATCACAAAGAACCCGGAGTAGGGGCAAATTCGACCAGAAAAAAAAAAAATCTCAAAAATCGAAAAATCCCCCAAACCTCTCAAAGGACCGGATCTTTTGTCAGCCCAGCGAGGTACCGAGGCATCCAGTGTGAAGGAGATCACAAGAAAAACAACTTAACACTGGGGCATTTATCAACTACCCAGGAAATGATGACGTGCAGATTGGCACCGATGCAACAATTCCATCAACATGCACCATCATCATCAAATGCTACCTCATGTCAATATTCAACGGTACGATCATCTGGCATTTGTCAAGCATAGTTTTCTCGGGATACGATGACCCGCGTGAAAGGGGGATTTTATTTGACTTGATAGGAATCAGATTGACTCGGACAAGCAATCGTGGAGCACGATCGTGAGTATGATTAGACGAAGAAGGCTATTCCACCTTTTGATCGGGTACAAAGCCTTAATTCAAAGCAACGTTTGTGACAGAATCGACCTCATGTGACAGCCTTCACTTTGCATTTGCACAAGCTTTCAGTTGTGGGGTATAAAGCTATGACGACGTTGATGGCCATTAACACGTAGTCAGACAGTCAATAATTATCAATATCAAAGAGTCAGACGATAAATGATTATCAGGCTAATGTCTCGAATCGTGGCCTGGGTTATTCGAGTAATTAAGCCCGAGGGGTGTCTCTACACCTGGTGCCCTAAAGCTATCTGGTTTGGGAGTCGTGTTGGTCGATTTCGCAATCGATAACACATACGTGCAAGTATACACGGCCCACAAGTAATATATGATAAGATAAGAGTCGAACCCACAGGGAATTGTGACAAATAATAACCAAGTACCAATCGTATATCAATTTGATCTAATTTAAACGATGAAGGTTTGATTGTTTGTTGATTGGTTGAGTTCACAAGTTAAGTAATGAGTAAAATGCGGTAAAAATAACAAGATAGAAAGGTCTAAGATTACAATTTCCCCCAACACGTCATTTAAATCTCCTAACTCTCTCTTTTCAGTCAATTATAACATACGAATTGACAACCGAGAAATCAAAACTACTACATAAGAGCCTCTGTCGATGGTCAATCACGAATCTTCCTAAGCGGTGCATAGGTATATGTCTATCCTATACACTATCAAGAGACTAATTTCAGGAATGATTTATAGACACGTGTCACCAAATCTAATTAATCCTCCCTTCCATTACCAACTTTCACCTCGGAAGTCATTAAGACTAGATTCTCAATAGGTTGCATGCGGTAATTAGGTATATATCTATCCCAACTACTATCAAGATACCTATTATTGCAGATAATTAATAAGACACACGTCACTTAATCCGATTAATAACCCACAACAATCCTATACTCTCGCATGTTATCATAACTAGGTCTCAACCTATAATCCGTTCGTCAAGTTCATATAGGTTCCCACGGTAATTACGGGCCAAGCAATTAATCTAGAAGCAAAGGTTATGACAATCAATTCACAAATGCATAACTAAAATCAATAGAGAGAGAATTCAATTCAAATTAAGTGTTGGGTTCCATTGCAATCTTAGAATAGAAGGTTAGTTCATGATAGCTACAATAAACATCATTTTCAATTGATACATTGTCAAATTCGAATTACAAAGGAGATGGGAAACTAGAAATGAAACCACTTTTGAAGCTATTCAGCTGGTGTTCCTTTGGTTGCTATAGGTTTCTAGCTCTCCTCCTTAGCTTTGCAATTCTTCTTGACTGAGTTCCTTGGCTTTTGGCTTGATTCAGCTTGATTTCCAGCCTTGAACTCTGTTGGTTGATGTATTTTGTAGCCTCCCTCTCTCTAGATGTCTCTTTGACAAGGCTTTCCTTCTTAGTTCTTTAGCTTTTGCTGAGTTTTCCTTGTATTGCAGCACTTTTTCTCTCTATTTTGATGTTTTAGTCTAGCCTCCAAAACCCTAGATATCTGATATGAAGCTTAGAAGAGATTATATATAGCCTCCATCAAGAAACCCTAGCAAAAATCCGACAAAATGGAGCTCAGATCGCACTAAAACTGTGTCAGATCGCACTCAGCACGGCGTTGGCGCGCCCGCACGCCAGCGCGCGCGCCCGCGCCCAGCGCCTGGGCCGCACGCTGGCCGCACGCCCAACGCCGCACGCCCCCGCCGCACGCGCCCCGCACGCCAGCGCGCGCGCCCGCGCCCAGCGCCTGGGACTCACGCTGGCCCCACGCCCAACGCCGAAAGACCAACGCCGCACGCCCACGCCGCGCGCCCGCACGCGCGCGCGCGCGCCCGCGCCCAGCGCCTGGGCCGCACGCTGGCCGCACGCCCAACGCCGCACGCCCCCGCCGCACGCCCATGCCGCGCGCCCGCACGCCAGCGCGCGCGCCCGCGCCCATGCGCCCAGCGCGCCAACACGCCCGCACGCCCAGCGCGCGCGCCCGCACGCCGCGCCCATGCGCCCGCGCCCCAGCGCCTGGGCCACACGCTGGCGCCCCGTCCTGCCGCAGAACCACGCCGTGCCCGCGGCTTGGTCGACGCCGCACGCCGTGCACGCTTTCCAACGCCGTGCACGCCCAACTTCCAAATGTCATCAAATTAAGCCCCGAGCATCGCCAAACATAAATTTCCACCGTGTTATCATTCGGGCACGGATATCTAAGCACGGGCTTGCCCTCGTGGCTTGGTCGACGCCGCACGCCGTGCACGCTTTCCGACGCCGTGCACGCCCAACTACCAAATGTTGTCAAATTAAGCACCGAGCGTCGCCAAGCACAACTTTCCATCATACTACCATTCGGGCACAGACGTCCAGGCATGGACATTGAGTCAATACAAACAACGATCCGAGTGGTCTTTATTTCAATTCCTACAAACATCATGAAAATGCATCAAAGCAACATAAAACATGTAAAAATAACTAAAAACTAATTTATGTAGAAATAAGATAAAAATACATAAAAACCACATAAAATACCTAAAGACTTGCAAATTATCAAGGCCAAAAGTACCCAAATTGTGTGTACAAAACACACTCATCAAATACCCCCAAACTTAAATCTTTGCTTGTCCTCAAGCAAAACAAACCTAAACTAAACAATTCAAAAAAACTTCTAATATAACCTATCTTGAGCAATGAATTAATAAGCCGACAATGGTCTCAAAGGCATCAATACATAGAACTCAAGAGAACAAACAAAGTGTTGCAAGTCTAAAATTTCAGTTAGTTAGTCATACTTTGCTTAAGGCCTCTTCCGTATGTGTGTGTGTGAGTACCCAATAGCACTAAACCAATCAAGCTCGAATGAAACTATGCAACCACATTACCTTGTGAAATAATCAAAATAAACCCCAAAACAACATGCTTAACACAACACTCAATACAAAGGTGTACAAATCACAATTCCAAAAATTTTGAGAACCAAGGGCTCTAGGTGAGTGCATTTTATGCTCCATCTCAATCCTTAAGCACGCTCATATGGGCGAGTGCGTTTTACGCTCAACCTCAACCCCATGCAAAATTTGCAATAAACAAATTTTTTTTTTAATCACAATTATAAGAGAGTGCGTTTTTACGCTCTATCTCTCCTACGCATGTGTCCATGAGTGAGTGCGTTTTTACGCTCCATCTCAACTCACCACATGACCATCAATTCAAACATAACAAAATTGGACCCCTTGGTTCGAGTGATGTTTAAACGAGTTCTAGAGTTTATAGATATTTTCCACAAGCATTCGGTTATAAAAGTCTTCTCTAAGCATACAACTAGCTTAATACTCATGGGTAAGTGCATGAAAGTGAAAAGACGCATAAGCAAAATAATAACCAATAAACGATAAGCACAAAGACTAAGCAACAATTGTCTACTTCTCATGAGTTAGAATTTCTTCGAACAAGTCATTATCATAGACCATGGATTATAGTTCAAATCAAATTAAAACAATGCTCAAGGGACACATCCTAAAAATAAATAAATTATTTTTTTTGAATGAAAAGAAAAACATACTTAAATCACACAAAAACTAAATTAAACACACAAATACGCAAATAGGAAGTACTACCCCCAAACTTAAATTTGACTACCACACAGCACAACACGACTAGACAGACAAGGATAACTCAAATAAACTACCAACACCCCCAAACTTAAAACAAACATAGTCCTCGATGTTTATAATAGACAGAATTAAAATAGAGAACTTCACTGAGGGTAATCAAGCAACATCATTATAGTGTGGTGTCGCTTGGACGCTTTCGGACTAACAAAATTCTTGTCATGGTCTATGATTGGCTTGGACGATGAAGCTTCGCCCCATTTGTTTCTTGGAAGCTATACCAGAACAATGCCTCATGAAGAACAGCCCATATTAGCAAAGAAACTCTCTCAGGCCAAATATCAAACACGTGGCGTGCACCTCCCAAAATCTCAGATGTCAGTGCGGTTGGGAAGCAGGGATAGCCCTCCACAAAGTCTTGCAATGGGAGAATTGGAGTGTTCCTGCAATAAAACTCAACCTAAGCACAGTCCCAAGCAAGTAAAATTTGAAATTAACAGACCTTGTTACCTTTTCTTGGAAAACTAATGGAAAGCCATGGGAATTCTTTAAAATCTGCTAAATCCTTGTTGAATTTCAAGTTAGAAGATGACAATGCTGATGGATTGCAGAGATTGGATGCCCAATTAAAGTGATGGAGCACGAATTTGAGTTTGGGAAAAATGCATGTAAGTTGGCTTTGGAGTGGGAGGAGAGAGATATAAGTTGGACTATAGAAATGAGCTGATGGGTGCATATAAGCTGCTGGTGGCTGTCATGGCTAGCATGCGCGTTGCTGAGTGTGCTGCTGCTGTGCTGCATGGGCTGCTGATGTTGTGCTCCTCCTATAGTTTTCAATGGTGGTCTTAAGCATCAAACTGCAGCAAGAAATATTACACACATTAAACACAATTAAACATAAAATCATAAACAAAACACACCAAACTTTTTTTTTTTTTTTGGAGATTAAAATAAAAAAAAATAAAAACAAAATAGCTCAAAAAATAAAATGGAGATTTGGGTTGCCTCCCAAATAGCGCTTGAGTTAAAGTCCTCAGCCTGACTAACTTCCTGTTTCCTTTTAGTCCGGCTCGATTGCAAAAATGACCTTAGCATGCCTTCGTGCTGTCATTTCCATAATTTGCATGGCATGCATGCATACTAGGCGACTCCCAAACTCAGTTTCTTCTATCAGCAAAAAGAAACTTTCTTCATTCGCTTCATCTTTCAGTAGGGGTGAAACATCTGAGGGCATTACTTCGGTGAGGTCCAATGTCTCAAGCTCACCTAGCTTATTGTTCTTATATAAATCCTCCTGTACGAACTGACAGTAGCTAGGGGTCTGCTCTATTGTGTCTATGAATGACATAGTGACATTAAGTTTCTCAAACACAATTGGATCCCTCATCTATCTTTTTATGAACCTCTACTTCATCAATGCCAATGGCTCAAACTGTAAACTAGCTCCCATGTCACATAGAGTTTTGCCCTACGATATGACTACTCAATGGGCACGGGACTGCAAAACCACCCAGTATCCTTGAGCTTTGGAGGAAAAGGTATATGGGATACGCTCGAAATTAGCTCATCATCATCATTGGGGCTTCAAGGCTAGATCCTCGACCTCCTTTTCTTGTTTCCCACATGTCTCTTCCATATCAGAATCATCATTAATTAGCACGTCTGGTTGCAACTTTGGCACGTGAAATCCATCAGTTTCGGGAACCATGTCATTGGGTCGTTCGCCTTGATATATATCGTTGAAGGCGATAATAAGCTGTCCCATCTGGTTCTCAAGATTTTGAATCGACATATGCTGACTTTTCACAATCTCCTCAATCGAAGTTATGGTCTGGGACCCAAGTTCCTTCACATTTGAATTTTTTCTTTTTGGCGGCAATGAAGGTGGACATGAGAATTCTGGTGCATATGCAGGACTCGGAGCATAGTATTGATCTTCATAATTGTAGCTCCATGTAGAATCTGGGTGATACCCCCAATCTTGGTGATAAGCATCGGAACAGTCATAACTGTTGGAGTAATCGCCGACGTTGCTACCATACGATGCCGCCTCGAAATTAATGGTGCATAGATGACTCGGATGGTTTCCATCACAATAATCATAATTCACCGCAACACTTTGAGTACGTTGGGCCACTAGAGCGTTAACATTCCTTGACAGTTCCTCTAAATGAGCCACCACCTCATCAAATCCATCCATCCATGCCGCTCCTGATTGGGTCATTCCCGTGTGAGGCCATTGATAATTATAGTTGGCCATGGTGTACCTCGTAACGAATAAGGAATTAAATAGAAAAAAAAATGTTAAAAAAAATGTATTTACAAGTTTAAATCAAGATCAAATCGATTGAATTTAATATTGGTAAAATTATTAGAACAATTCCCCGGCAACGGCGCCAAAAACTTGTTGGTCGATTTCGCAATCGATAACACATACGTGCAAGTATACACGGCCCACAAGTAATATATGATAAGATAAGAGTCGAACCCACAGGGAATTGTGACAAATAATAACCAAGTACCAATCGTATATCAATTTGATCTAATTTAAACGATGAAGGTTTGATTGTTTGTTGATTGGTTGAGTTCACAAGTTAAGTAATGAGTAAAATGCGGTAAAAATAACAAGATAGAAAGGTCTAAGATTACAATTTCCCCCAACACGTCATTTAAATCTCCTAACTCTCTCTTTTCAGTCAATTATAACATACGAATTGACAACCGAGAATATCAAAACTACATAAGAGCCTCTGTCGATGGTCAATCACGAATCTTCCTAAGCGGTGCATAGGTATATGTCTATCCTATACACTATCAAGAGACTAATTTCAGGAATGATTTATAGACACGTGTCACCAAATCTAATTAATCCTCCCTTCCATTACCAACTTTCACCTCGGAAGTAGTCATTAAGACTAGATTCTCAATAGGTTGCATGCGGTAATTAGGTATATATCTATCCCAACTACTATCAAGATGCCTATTATTGCAGATAATTAATAAGACACACGTCACTTAATCCGGATTAATAACCCACAACCAATCTATACTCTCGCATGTTATCATAACTAGGTCTCAACCTATAATCCGTTCGTCAAGTTCATATAGGTTCCCACGGTAATTACGGGCCAAGCAATTAATCTAGAAGCAAAGGTTATGACAATCAATTCACAAATGCATAACTAAAATCAATAGAGAGAGAATTCAATTCAAATTAAGTGTTGGGTTCCATTGCAATCTTAGAATAGAAGGTTAGTTCATGATAGCTACAATAAACATCATTTTCAATTGATACATTGTCAAATTCGAATTACAAAGGAGATGGGAAACTAGAAATGAAACCACTTTTGAAGCTATTCAGCTGGTGTTTCCTTTGGTTGCTATAGGTTTCTAGCTCTCCTCCTTAGCTTTGCAATTCTTCTTGACTGAGTTCCTTGGCTTTTTTGGCTTGATTCAGCTTGATTTCCCCAGCCTTGAACTCTGTTGGTTGATGTATTTTGTAGCCTCCCTCTCTCTAGATGTCTCTTTGACAAGGCTTTCCTTCTTAGTTCTTTAGCTTTTGCTGAGTTTTCCTTGTATTGCAGCACTTTTTCTCTCTATTTTGATGTTTTAGTCTAGCCTCCAAAACCCTAGATATCTGATATGAAGCTTAGAAGAGATTATATATAGCCTCCATCAAGAAACCCTAGCAAAAATCCGACAAAATGGAGCTCAGATCGCACTAAAACTGTGTCAGATCGCACTCAGCACGGCGTTGGCGCTCCCGCACGCCAGCGCGCGCGCCCGCACGCCAGCGCCTGGGCCGCACGCTGGCCGCACGCCCAAACGCCGCAACGCCCCCGCCGCACGCCCATGCCGCGCGCGCGCACCGCCAACACGCCAGCAGCGCGCGCGCCCGCGCCCATAAGCGCCCAGCGCGCCAACACGCACACGCCCGCACACGCCCAGCGCGCGCTGCCCAGCACGCCGCGCCCATGCGCCCCGCGCCCAGCGCCTGGGCCACACGCTGGCGCCCCCGTCTGCCGCACGCCGTGCCCGCGGCTTGGTCGAACGCCGGCCGCACGCCGTGCACGCTTTCCAACGCCGTGCACGCCCAACTTCCAAATGTCATCAAATTAAGCCCCGAGCATCGCCAAACATAAATTTCCACCGTGTTATCATTCGGGCACGGATATCTAAGCACGGGCTTGCCCTCGTGGCTTGGTCGACGCCGCACGCCGTGCACGCTTTCCGACGCCGTGCACGCCCAACTACCAAATGTTGTCAAATTAAGCACCGAGCGTCGCCAAGCACAACTTTCCATCATACTACCATTCGGGCACAGACGTCCAGGCACGGACATTGAGTCAATACAAACAACGATCCGAGCGGTCTTTATTTCAATTCCTACAAACATCATGAAAATGCATCAAAGCAACATAAAACATGTAAAAATAACTAAAAACTAATTTATGTAGAAATAAGATAAAAATACATAAAAACCACATAAAATACCTAAAGACTTGCAAATTATCAAGGCCAAAAGTACCCAAATTGTGTGTACAAAATACACTCATCAAGTCGCTGGCCCAACACTCGTTACATGGGTAACTCAGAGCCTAAGAAAACGAGCATTACAGTAGAGGAGGCCCGAGCAGATTCGAATCGTGGCATGGGCTACTCGAGTAATTAAGCCTAAGGGGTGTCTCTGCATCTGGTGCCCTAAAGCCGTCTGGTTTGGGAGTCACCGGCCTAACACTCGCTACATGGGTAACTCAAGCCTAAGAAAATGAATCTTGCGCAAGGTCAAGCAAAGAATAAATGGGGCAGACCACCAGCTTGTCTCGAACCGTGGCCTTTGTTACTCGAGTAAATAAACCCGAGAGGTGTCTGTACACCTAATGCCCCAAAACCGTCTGATTCAGGAGTCATTGGTCCAAAACTCGTTAAATGGGTAACTTTGAATAGCCTAAGAAAACGAGACAAGTGAAGTGGGCTAATAAAAAGAAAAGATAATAAAAAAAAAAAAAAACTCTCGGCTTTAAACAAGAGGTCATGGAAGAGAAACCCCTACTGAATGCTGCATCGCACAGTGCATTTGTCATATGACGTCAATCCTGCTAAGAACGTTGTCAAGAATGGAGACAAAATACTTTTGACGAGGGAAGGTAGTTCTTTTGAATTCGACCTTACTCACGTACAATGGCCATGAATGCTTGAAGGTGTCTTACGATTTCATGACTCGTCAAATATAAAATCATCAACTCACGAGGGATTGAAAAAAGAAAAAAAAAACAAAAAAACAAAAAAACAAAAACCTTCCAATCTAGTACATTCACGGTTCACAACTTGCTAGATTGTGCGATCAATAGATATTCAATTTCATGTGCTTTAACTGCATTTTTGTCGAGATTATAATATCTTTGTGTTAAACTAGCACTAACGGCCCGAGCTTTCAAGTTTTGGCATTTGTTAGTCATCTGATATGCAGGATCTTGCAGAGCTGTGGATAACTCAGCACGATGAACATCGCGAGTTCTCGATAGAAATTCTTGGTAGCGACACGCACCAAGGCAGGGGCAGTTAAGAATCGTGAAATGGAAGGAAGCTGAGGCTGCACAGAACTCCTCATCATTGGGCCTCTCCCCAATCCTGACTATCACTGCCTCGACATCCCAATGATCCATGTGCATGAGCATATACAAGGATGATGTAATGCGGGACGATAGCATATCGGCCAGCAGAAATGATCAAAAGGCCAAGGAGCCGACATAGCTGTCGATCATCACAGAGAGCGAAACAGACTGACTCAACTCGATGAAATGAAGACGACCAAGAGCAGACAGAGTACCAGACCAGGGTTGAAGTCTAAAAACTACACTTCACGACGAGGCGTGATCCAATCAGATGTTGGCAAACAACGACGACTGTCGAATAGTATCATTTGACTGAACAGGGGTCATTTCTATCTAAACATATATTGTGCACATGCATCTGTCCATAATATATCTGTCAGATCATGCATAACATCTTTTTCATGCATGCAGGTACGATCAAAATGAAAATCTTCAGGAAAGTACAAGCACGTCGCTGTCAACCTCACAAATGATCAGAGTGATGGCTTTTGCGGCATGGTACGTGGACGATGTTGGTGGGAGATCCGGGACAGAAGCCGATCACACATCCCACTTCAAGAAATCCCTCAAAATCAAATCAAAAAACAAAAAAAAAAAAAAAACAACAAACCCTGGGAAGGGCTGAGATCCACGCGAGCCCCAACAAAGATGGTGAGCACCCCTGGGAAGGGCTGATATCCACAAAAAGAAAAAAAGACAAAAAACAACAAACCCTGGGAAGGGCTGAGATCCACGCGAACCACAACAAAGATGGTGAGCACCCCTGGAAGGGCTGATATCCACAAAAAGAAAAAAAGACAAAAAACAACAACAAAACCCTGGGAAGGGCTGAGATCCACGCGAACCACAACAAAGATGGTGAGCAACCCCTGGGAAGGGCTTGATATCCACAAACAAGGACAAAGACAAAAAACAACAAACCCTGGGAAGGGCTGAGATCCACGCGAACCACAACAAGATGTGTGAGCACCCCCTGGGAAGGGCTGATATCCACAAAAAGAAAAAAGACAAAAAAAACAAACAAACCCTGGGAAGGGCTGAGATCCACGCGAACCACAACAAGATGGTGAGCACCCTTGGGAAGGGCTGATATCCACAGAAAGAAACAAAGACAAAAAACAAACAAACCCTGGGAAGGGCTGAGATCCACGCGAACCACAACAAGATGGTGAGCACCCCTGGGAAGGGCTGATATCCACAAAAAAGAAAAAAAGACAACAAACACCAAACCCTGGGAAGGGCTGAGATCCACGCGAACCACAACAAGATGGAGAGCACCCCTGGGAAGGGCTGATAACCACAAAAAGAAAAAAGACAAATAAACAACAAACCCTGGGAAGGGCTGAGATCCACGCGAACCACAACAAGATGGTGGAGCAATCCCTGGGGAAGGGCTGATATCCACAAAAAAGAACAAAGACAAAACACAACAACCCCTGGGAAGGGCTGAGATCCAAGATAACCAACCGGCGACGATAACCGGGGGTTACGAGATGGGTGACCGACGACGATACCCGGCCCCGACGAGACGATCGACCGGCGACGATAACCGGCGATTACGAGATGGATGTCCGGCGATGAAAACCGGCTCCGACAAGATAACCAACCGGCGACGATAACCGGGGGTTACGAGATGGGTGACCGGCGACGATACCCGGCCCCGACGAGACAATCGACCGGCGACGATAACCGGCGATTACGAGATGGATGTCCGGCGACGAAAACCGGCTCCGACAAGATAACCAACTGGCGACGATAACCGGGGGTTACGAGATGGGTGACCGGCGACGATACCCGGCCCTGACGAGACAATCGACCGGCGACGATAACCGGCGATTACGAGATGGATGTCCGGCGACGAAAATCGGCTCCGACAAGATAACCAACCGGCGACTATAACCGGGGGTTATGAGATGGGAGACCGGCGACGATACCCGGCCCCGACGAGACAATCGACCGGCGACGATAACCGGCGATTACGAGATGGATGTCCGGCGACGAAAACCGGCTCCGACAGGATAACCAACCGGCGACGATAACCGGGGGTTACGAGATGGGTGACCGGCGACGATACCCGGCCCTAACGAGACAATCGACCGGCGACGATAACCGGCGATTACGAGATGGATGTCCGGCGACGAAAACCGGCTCCGACAAGAATAACCAACCGGCGACGATAACCGGGGTTACGAGATGGGGTGACCGGGCGACGATACCCGGCCCGACGAGACAATTGACCGGCGACGATAACTGGCGATTACGAGATGGATGTCCCGGCGACGAAAACCGGCTCCGACAAGCGGTGACACCTGTAGAATCGTAATCAAAAGACTGTACAGGGGTCATTTTTTCATTTTAAATGTTGTGTGTCACATGCATTGAATAAGTTGATAATTCTGTACGTGATCCATGCAGGTTAGGTGTCAAGGTCCTAGCCTATCAGAGTCAAAAAGCAATGGTTGCCAAGAACGATGTGCTGAGGACGAATTCCAAGGATGCCCTTCAAAGCTAGTCAGGAGAATAACTTCCTTTGATGACAATGGGATGGAATAAGGTGATTACGAGAGGGGTGACCGGATACGAGACCCGGCGCTCACAGGACAATCGACCGGGATACGAGACCTGGCGATTACGAGACGAGCGTCAGATCAGGGATATGATGCATTGACACCCTTGCAAATGTGTTGCATGCCTTACATCTTGCGTTACATCATAAAGTTGTATGTGTTTGCATCATGTATGCACTGTCATTCTTATGCACTGTCATTCATGCATCGGGTGTCCTATTTTCTTTATCATGTTCATTTCATTTAACATTTCATAAACATGATAAAGAGGGGCAGCTGTAGACACCACCAAATTTTGCACTTCCTATACTGACCATGGCAGGAGGGCAAATTCGTCCATTGGGCTGGCCTGCGAGAGCAAGGGTATGAGCACCGGAACAAACACTCGACGTCACCGCAAACGATTTGCAAATCAAAACCGACCGTGACAGCAGGGCCGTCCGAAATGAGCATGCCCGAATGATGTGGCACGTCTCCTAGTGATTCTCGGACTGCAAAATACAAGCCTGTCGGCGAAAACCGACGTCACGACACAAGAAACAAGGTGCGGTTCGGAAAACGAGAAAATCAGCCCACCCAGCCGCGGATTGATCTGCGGCCAAACGATTAAAATAATGGTGGTGCGCACGGGACTCGAAACCAGGAAACCAGCTGAGTGCGATGGGGGGTGGGCCAGCCAGCCGCAGATCAATCTGCGGCCAGCCGCAGATCAATCTGCGGCTGCCCTAAACCAGGCTATTTCAGCTCATTTCCTGCAGAAGGTTGAAAAAAGAGGAGAGAAGGCAGCGGCGGGAGCAGCTCGGGAAGAACAGCAAAATCAACAACAATTAAGAGAGAAAAGAGAGAAAAATAGTGAGGAATTGTATCCATTTTGTGAGACTATATATCATATATTTCTACTCTACTCAATACACAAATTCACATATATTGTGTGGGATCATTTGCAAAGTGAAAAAATCCTTTTGTTTTAGCATTTTGTTTTTACCATTTTTGTTGAAGTTTTTTTTTTTTGTCATCCGAATTATATTAAATGTAGTTGTTCTTGTATATTGTTGTGGAATCCGTGGATTGAGGGGCTATTAGTGAGGGTTCCAAAATGGAACGAAATTCCTCTTAATGGCCCGATGATATCCATTTGGTGAAATTTTAGCTCGTTATTCATAATGATGTACTTGTGCATAGATTGTTTAGATTGCTATATTTCAGGATCTTGTGGGTGTATAGCGATTTTGGATGTGAGCCTAGGAAAGCGACCCCGTGGTCCAAATCCGATGATGGACATCTTTTGATATATGTAATAAATTCGATGTACCTTTCATTGTAAATATGTAATCGTCGGGCCTTAAAACGACGCCAAGGCGAGAATCGTGTTTAAGGCCCCGAAATAGTGAAGCTTGTGATTGTAGGCGTTTGGGGTTATTTTGATGGCTTACATGCCCATGAATAGCCCCGACGCGTGTTTATGCTCGATTTGATTTATGACACGAAATTGATTTCAAAGCTAAACGATAAGATTTTCATAAAATCAATCAAACTAGGTTATTAGCATCGTGAGGCGTAAAAGTTGAAAGTGCAAATGAATGTTGATTCCTCTTTAAACGAGAAGGCAAAGAAAAATCGTTTTCCAAAACATCACACAAAATGATTTTATAAATAAATGACGTTTTATTAAACCGTTGTGCATAGGGTTAAAGAGATCCTAGAAATTGCCCGTCATTTGAGTTACGAAGGCAACGTATAGATCTCGATTCCTATTTTGACGAAGGTTTAAAACTCTTGTTTTGCCAAAACGACACCTAATGGAAATCTTGCAGTTTTGACAATTAAAATCAAACCTTTCTCATAGAGCTTTCTCGTGTATGCTGAAAAGACATTCCGAAGCGTTTTCAAATTAAAGCACGACTTTCCCTAAAAATCCAAATGATTCTTTCATACAAACTCACCACAACATTCACATAGGCACACACCCACACACGCGCACATACACACACACATTCATGAATTAAAGGATAGGAAAGCATCAAGATTGCGGTAACCGTGTTTCACGGAAGTCGGGGGGTGCCTAACACCTTCCCCTCGCTTAAGCAAGCCCCCGAACTCTATGAATCTCGATTCGCAGACCAATTAATTCGGAGTCACATATGAGCCAGCGATTTATAAAAAACGAAAACTCGGATGAGTTGGTACATCCATTTCAAATATACCAACTGGCGACTCTGGTTAATTGGCTCATCATAAAAAACGATCTTTCAAAACCCCGTCGACATTAATGCCGATCTTTTCTAAAAATCATTCAATCAAAAGACCAAAATTGGAAAAGACCAAATATCGCATAAGCGATAAACCCGGCGTCGACAATTTACATATACAAAATCATGTACTGCTAGACAGAAAACTAAATAGTCTATCCAAGCATGTCGCGCTCCACAACGCTATCGTACTCCCAGTGCCCCATACGAATCATCAAATCTCGGCTCATGGTGTGGCGAGTCTTTCCCTCCTCCACCGAATAGTAGTATACACCGTCTATCCACTTACCAATTGCCATGCGGAAAGCATGGCCCATCCTGTTCATCTTTTTTATTTTTTCTCCTCACTTTGCCCTCTAAGTCGTCAACTCGCTCTAAGGCGTCATCCCGCTGTTCCTCAATTTGGATGTGGTCTGCTACCTCTACCTCCAACTGGGCTCACAAAGCCTCTTTCTCCACCTGTAGGCTTCCTACCCGCTGCTTGGACTGTTCTAGATTACCTACCAGCTCTATATTCCTTGCTAGGAGTCGGTATACCATGTCCCCCAATTGTGTAGAGACCTCATGTCTCCCTAAAGCCTCTGACTCTAGTTCCTGAATCCCAACCCATTGTTCCTAGGCTTCAACTTCTAACTCATGGATCCTATCCGCTTGCTCGAGAATACGGTCTATATGTTCCTCCAACTGATCAATCTCCAATGTGGTGTCAACAGGGGGCACCTCCTCCGATTCCTCCTCCATATCCTCTTCTGGGTCCTTTTCTGGATCCTCTTCTGGGTCAGACTCCAACTCGAGCTCCTCCTCAGCTGGGACAGTAGCTAGAGTAGGCTCAACCACCAGGAGTGTCTTGGATACCACATGGATATCACGTGGCTCCTCCTCCCCAACTCTGCTAGGCTCACCTATAGATACCATCCTACATCCACAACACAAGACAAACAAACTCTATTAGTATCCCATAGTAAAATATAATTTCATTGTATGGAATGAAGATATATTTCATACACCACTGACTCTCTATGAAAAGTTAGCTAAGACAAATACGTTAAACTCTATATGAGTCTTATCTATTTCTATTCCTCTACATTCTCTAAGATTATAACCTAAAGACTCTTTTTCCTAAGGTTTATAACTAGGCCCTGATACTAACTTGTGACACCCCTAAATCTAGGTTACCTTATCCTCGAATTTGGTGCATCACTGTGCAACTCATAAGGCATTCTATCAATAACTTAATGCGGAATAATAAAATATTTACATTGATTTAACATAAATATTCTTATCCCAAGTCTCGAAACCATAACTAAAAATGACATAACTAGTACACAACGACTAATACATAATACTAATAAGTCTGAATACATAACACAACTTAGAACATAATCTTAACAAGTCTTGACCCAAGACAAGAATAACAACATAGCAGGACAAGCTATTCTGAAGCTTTGCCTTTATCCTTTCCCGAGCTCTCGCCCTGTTCTGTGACAACTGTAATGTTTAAGGAAAGGCAAGGGTTTGAGCAACAAATTTGCTCAAGCAAGCATAACAACAATGATAATGAATAATCAAGAGTAAGGTTCCACAATCTCAAAAGTTATAACGATTGATGATAGCTTGGGAATTAAGCATATAAATTGTAAACAAGGTACGTCTCAAACGTTTCAATTCAATTCTCCACTAACACTGATGAGTCATCTATAGACTAGATGATTATCAAATGAATTCACTGATTTCAAATTTTCAAAATGTAGGAATCACTGTCTGGCCACCATGGCACTTACCTTCCAATAGGATTAAACAATATTACACTATCAACCCAAACAAAATAGGTACAATAGGTGATCAGCCTAAAATACCCGGTGTTATGTATAACCCTCAAAAATTTAACTTGCGTGCATGGTCGGTCCCCTGACAAAAAATATAATTTTCCCCTACTAAGAGGGTTGTTCATCTCTGCAAAGAGTGCCCACCAAAGTAATTGGTTTGGATCACTTTCTAAATCATGGACATTGGTCTAGCCAAATCAAATGATATCGACTCTCTTCGTAAACTATTCATACATAATTTGGATTCAAAAGCTTTAATAAACTTGCATTGTAGCATAACTGGATATCTTGAACGATTATCAAATTATTTGCATAAAACTTGGAATTCATAACAATATATAAGCATTGCATGAAATGAGACTTCAATAAGATATTTGAATAAAATGGGAATACTTGCAATAATCTAGCATACTTGTTCAATACCAAATTAAACAAGAATTAGAAACTTGCTCAATAAATAAAATTGAGTACGGTTAAGGAAACTTGCATTCAATATATAGAAAGAATGAAGTTAGGGAACTTGCACAATATAACTTGAGTAGGGTAAGGAACTTGCCTCCTTCGTTGATTAGGCTTAACGTAAATAGCTCTTCAAGTATCCTACATAATTTAATATATATTCCACATACCAATTAGTCACGTAATGGATACAAATACTAGTTTATACTAACTCTGAAATGTGTTCATTCTTATTTAGGAATAGAATATTAAACAAGGTTATACACACTTGTTACGACGTTACGGCGGTTGCACGTCTGTACGCCAACCCTTGCCTACCCCGAATGCCCAAGCGACACGCACTTGTGTGTGCTTTAGCACGCCAATTCAATTTATCTAATACCCATAATTTAATGATGAGAATCATTATAATTCATAACATTCATGTTATAGAACTTAGAAATACCATCTTATACCGTCGAAAGCATTGCACATTGCATAGGCGCATGCCCGACGCCCTCGCATTTGCCTCTAAATGCACAACAGTCTTAAAAATGACCAATTTAGAATTTCATACAGATATTAATTTCCATTCTAAATTAGTGGAGTTGTAGTTCTATCTCTAAGCTTTTTTCGGATCATCTTGAATCGCCTTAATCGGAGTCATTTTCCCAATAGGCGTCGAAGCTGAGTCAAGTAGCGCGCATGGCGGGCGGGCGGTGAAAGTAGTATGCACACACAAGCCAATCATATTTGGATATGATGTAGCATATCTTTGTAATCTTATTCGTTTATTAAAGGCATTATACTTTATCTATAATAGTGCTGTTATATTAAATGTGATAAACCCATAGTTTTTGAGCAATGTTTTTAGAATCATGATGGAGATCATGCTAATGAGATCTAAATTCTAGATAGCTCACAAACTAAAATCGTTCCTAATCGTTGGATTACTAAAATGGGGATTAATGAATCCGGATAGATTAGTACATATGTTGCTTGCTCTTATGAAGAGGATGATTGATCTCATAATCATTTGTGTGTAGACACTAAAGCAAGTATGTATGTGCTTATTAGAGAATAAGTTCACTGAACGTGGCTCGCTAAGGAATACCTAATGGAGTTTTACTCGCCTTTGTCAATAGGAATTCCTCTAGTGATAGTAGTACAAGTGATCCTTGGACTTGAGATCATCATAGTATCTTGTGTGTGATGAGGGTATACTTTGACATGTCCCTTAAGACCCTTAGGGTATATCAAAGGGTAATGATTGGGTATAATAGGTTGTACATGGAGATAGGGTGAATGGTCAACAAAGAATCTACCACTTCTAGTAAAAGGAGAGAATGTCCTATGTGATTCGATAAATGACAACTCAGAAGTCTTTGGCAAAAGCAGAATGAAATTAGAAAGGAGTTTCTAATTTACATTAATCAGAGTTGTGCATTTGAGAATCGAAATACATATAATTAAATAAAATAAGACTTGACAGTAATTTCATGTCTTATATTTAATTGGGACATTGTATGCTAGAAGGATTGAATTGTACAGTAACTATTCACTTAAAGGTTCTTTTGTGATTAATGTTGAAATCTATATTATTTGGAAAGTTTGTTGATCGCTAAGGGGGCTTACCCTTATTATAGAATAAATATTATTTATTTAAATAAATTAAATAGTTTAATTTATTTATTTAAATAAGATTAGAATTGTTCAAATAGATTTATTCACAACCGCAAAAGGAAAATATTTGTTTAAGAAGTAAATGGTATAATTGTAATAATAAGTTAAATGTATTTAATTTAATCTATGGAGATAGAATAAATTAAATAGCTTAATATTTATTAAATATAAATTAATAAGAGGACTCTTATTATTATTATTATTACTATTATTATTATTTAGTTCCTAAAAGGGTTTGGGAATTAATTAATAAAAGTACTCTCGTAAATTCCTAATTGGATTAGGAGTTTAATTAATTAAAGGAGTTTAATTAAAATAAAAACCCTAATCCTAAATAGTTTAGGAGGGTTCCCTATATCTATAAATAAGAGGAGTCTTATCATGATTAGGGTTAGACAGTTACACACTTTTCCATAAGAATTGGAGAGAGAGAGTACTTGCAATTTTATATAAAGATAGAAACTAGGGTTTTTGACAACATCCATACTTCTTGAACAACTATTATTCCTTGGTAGATCACCTCTAGAGGCCAAACACTTGGGTGGCTAATGTTGATCAAAAAGAAGAAATTTAATCGGTGGAATTCAAGGAGAACACGAAGGAATTGGAGGTGAACTTGTACCTGAGGAAGCTTTGATTTACGAGAGTAATAATTCTATATCTCTATCTCTTTCGTTTAATTGATAATTGAGCACAATGGATGATCATGGTGATGGTTTGTAAGAAAAAATTTAAAATCCGTTTTTTTTTATCGCGCTTCTCCGCACTATTTATGTAATTTGATTGCATGTTCGCGCTATATACAAACCCTAACAGTGGTATCAGAGTCAAACCTTGTGCTAATTATTGATTATGATGATTCCATGTATGTATGGGTATGCGATTGGATCGATTTTTTGGGCAAAGAAAAAATTTTGAAATCTGCTACGCAGCGCGGCCGCTCCGCTTCCAGTTCATTCTGGAGCGCGGCCGCGCCCGAACCCAGAAATCGTTTCTGGGGGTGCAGCGCGGCCGCACCGCTCCTAGTTCATTTCGGAGCGCGGCCGCGCCGGTCTGCAGATTTTGAAAAAATTTTATTTTGATTTTATTTATTTTCAATTAAGATAAAAGGTTTATTTTTAATTAGAATATAATTAAAATTAAAAGTTTTATTTGAACTTGGAATTGGATTCTACGTTAACTAGAATAAGGGAGTTTATTCACATATGGAATATGATTCCATGTTTCCTAGAATAAAGGAGTTTATTCACATATGGAATAACATCCCATATTTTCTTAAAAATAAAGATGTTTATTTTGATAAGGAATAAGATTTAACATATTTTATTTTTTTCAAGCAATTTTAAGTTAAAATAAAGGAGTTTATTTTGAAATTGAAATTTAGTTTCCATGTTAATTGAAATAAAAGAGTTTTATTTTAATTTGGAATTTGATTAAAAATAAAGGAGTTTATTTTTTATTCAAAATTGGATAAATTAAAATAAATAAGTTTTATTATGATTTAAATTTTGATTAAAATAAAGGAGTTTATTTTTGTTTCAAAAATTGGATTTCTAGTAAACTTTTAATTGCCCATTAAATGATATCAATGCATATATGAAATGATTTTATTATTCATGAGATGAATGTTATTTAATTGATACATAATGGAGAATATGTATGATACTAAATAGGGATTGATTATTGGACTACTGACCAATGTGTGATTAGATTTATTTTTGTGGATGCTTGAATGAATGAGTTTTTTATAAATGGGGGGTCTACGTTACCTTGTCTTCTCTAGTTTTTCTTGATGTAAATTCTATCTTCCTCCTATGTACCTCCCCTTGACTGCTGATCAAGGTTTTCTATTTTATTTGTAAATAGTTTATGTAATAGGTTTAGTTAGAATTACTTGAAGAATTGGAGACCAAGGAGCAAGGAGCGCTTGAAGACCCGTTTGTAATGGAGCCCGGGTTTAAATGTAATAGTTATATTTAAATTTTGTTCTTGCACCCTAGGTTTGACCTTTTGGTTCACTTGGTGGCTCTAGTGAACCAAACTAGAATAAAAGTCCATAATCAATCCGGGTAGAATATAGTATTCTATATGTGCATGTTTACTATGTATATATATATATATATATTATATATTAGACAACATGCTTCGCATGTTAAATAATATGACGCGTATTTTATATACATATGTGCATGCGCGCTAAACAAGATGAGACAAATAATAACAAACCCCTCAAAATAATTATATTAAGTTCTAAGCATTCAAAGATATTTAGAATATCGAACGCTGCCTTCTAGTATGGTAAAGCAATAGAGTATTAAATATTTAATATGAGTTTGTTGTGCACACACAAGGTTAGTATTAAATATTTAAGATGTTGTTTTATCACATTTGATACTTATTAAGGAATTGAACATTACTACTTTGTTGTGCACACACAAGGGCGGTCTTTTTCTCTTCACACATATGGAAGTGCTAGGTTGGACTTAACTTAGATTATTTTAGTTCGGATGTGCACACACTTGACCATTATAATCTGAGAGGCAAAATACAAGGAGTTACATAGTGATGTAATTGACAATAGTTGTCTACCTATTTATTTATATACAGTTTGTTGTGCACACACAAGGCTATATACATTTGAAATGGGATCCTTATTCTCACTAGAAAAATCTTTAATTAGAATTGCCGAACCATATATATTGAGGGTAATATAGTTTGATGAAAAAGTGAGAGATACCAATTTAAAATAAAGACCTAATTTTATTTTGATAATTAATTAAGAAATGAATGTATGCTAAAATTGTTAAATTACAAATTCATTTACAGAATTTTACAATGTCTAATTTACTATCACTGCGGAGCATATTAGATGCTAATTAACCGGACCAAATTAAAAGGACTGGTTAAAGAATTTGAGAATAGTTCTCAAGGCTGAAAAGCTATCTTATGTTCTTAATATGCCTATCCCTGCAATAGTTGCAGACAATACCTCAGAGGAAGAGATTGCTACTTTTAGAAAGTGGTAAGATAATGCACAGTTGGCTCAATGCATCATGCTCGTATCAATGAGTAACGAGCTTTAGCGTCAACATGAAACTATGGATGCTCCTACTGTACTCCGGCACCTTCAAGGAGTTGAAGGGTGAGGAAAGTAGGACTTTTAGATATCAGATATCTAAGGAGCTTTTCTGATCCTAGAATGACCGATGGCACTAACAGTACAGACATATGTCCTAAAATAATCAATCTGATTTGAATAATTGGGACAAACTGGGTTTTAATGGATGGAGAGTTGATCCAAAGATTTGATCTTGCAATTACTTCCGGACTCTTTCTCACAAATTGTTGTGAATTTCCACGTGAACCAAGCTATAATGTCCAGCCTGCCTGAGTTGCTTAAAACATGTTGAAAAACTAGTAAAGAGTCACTTTCCAACTAAGAAAGACCAAGTTTTACTGTAGATGATTCTTCCAGGAAGCGGAAGAGAGCCAAAGGATCTTCTTAAAAGAAGAACAATTCAAAGAAGGTAAAAGGAAAAAAGCAAAAACAAAGGACAATTAAGAACAAGACTGATGCAGATAGCAAAGGAATTTGCCTCCACTGCAATAACCCTGGATACTAGAAAGGAAACTGTAAGGAGAATCTTACAGAGGCTAACCAGAAGAAGCTCAGTGAAGCTGCGGTTACAGATACAAGTTTTGTTCATGATTAAAAATAAATCTTTTTGTGAATCAAGGTTCTACTTGGGTATTGGATACCATAGCTGTAGTTCTCACGTAAAAGCAATCCAATGCAGAGACTGAGCTGAAGTAGAAAGCTAAACTAAGAGTAAGTAATCTTATGTGTGGGAATGGAACAAAGGTTTTGCTGCATTAACCATAGGAACTTATAGTATTAGCAATTGCCTACAGGCAAGTCTATTAAGTTAATAAGTTTATTGTTTATGTTCCAGTTCTCTTTAGAATAGAAACATTATTACTTCGTTGTTTGACACGAAGGTTTCTGGTATTATATTTAAGAATAATTGTTGTTTCTATTTATAATGATAATGTTTTGTTTTGATGAAACTGGGAGATCAACTTGATGGACTTTGTAAACTTGACTTACATGAAAAATAATTTTTGCAAATTGAACAAACTAGTAAAAGAAAAGGAGATGGTCATTTCAAAAGAGTTGAATGTGTATATTTGATACAAGTCTGAATCATTTGAAATGTTCAATGAATTCAGAAGTGAAAACATATTGACAAAGTATTAAGATTCTATGATCAGATCGAGGAAAGAATACTTGTGCAATGAGTTTCTAGATCATCTCAAAATGGTATTTTCTCATAATGGACACCTCCTGATACGCAATATTTGATTGGTGTATCTAAAAGGAGAAATTATACCTTGTTGGACATGGTGCAGTCCATAATGATTTTTACCGACCATTCTAGTATCCATCTGGGGTTATGCCCTAGAAACGGTCTGCATATCTACAAAAATAATAACGTAACCTCAAAAAATTCGAGCCCAAGACTCCATTAAAGGTTATGGATAGGAAGGATTCCTACTCTTAAGTATGTTAAGATAAGGAGTTGTCCAGCTTATGTGAAAGGGTTTCAAAGATAAGTTTGGGACAAAATCTGACAAGTGCAGATTTGTGGGATATCCTAAAGAAAGTTTAGGGTATTATTACTATAATCCTACACGCTGCCTTCTTAGATAAAGGTGTGTATCATTGAAGGAGCTAGTGGGAGGGTAATTGATCTTGAAGGAGTTCAAGAACCACAAAGCACTTTAAGTCGAACCGAGGAAACCTGTAGATAAGCCTATTGTACCACAACCAAATCGTAAAATCTGAAAGAGTACCGAAGATACCTAGGAGGTATGGATTTCATCATAGAGGATGATTATGAGGTACGCATCATAGAGGATGATGATCTAGTTTATATACGATGAGGCTATGGAGTAGAAGACACTCAGGAGAAATGGCAGATGGGCCATGAAATCTGAAATGGACTCCATGTATGAGAACCAAGTTATAGACTCTGGTGTATATGGGTCTTTAAGAGAAAGACTGGGCCAAATGGCAAGGTGGAGGACCTATAAGACCAGGACCTGTTTAAAAGGTTTTTTCAACTCAAGGAGTTGACTGTGATAAAACCTTATTATACTGGGTAATTGCTCAAGGTCCATTTGGATTTTGCTTGTGATTGCAGCTTATTACGAAATCTGGCAAAATGGATGTGGAGACGCCCTTCCTCAATGAAGACTTGAGGAGAATGTATGTATGATACAACCAGAGGAATTTGTTTCAAAGGTTGAAGCAAATCGCGTTTTAAGCTACAATGATCCATTTATGGATTAAAGCAAGCTTCTCAAAGATGGAACATTTGTTTTGATGAGACAATCAAAAGAGTTTGATTTTATCAAAAACGAGAAATGAACCTAGGTGTGTACAAAAGGTTAGTGGGAGCACTGTGACATTCCTAGTATTATATGTTGATTATATTACTGATAAGGAATGACACATCAATGCTACAATCAAGTATAAGATAAAATTGTTTTTTAAAACATTCCTCCATGAATAACTTGGGAGGAACATCCTATAAATTGGGGATATAAATCTATATAGATAGATTTAAAAGGATGTTCGGCTTGACCCAAGGAACGTATATTCATTTGATGCTAAAGGCGTTTGGCATGGCAAACTCCAAGAGAGGTCTCATGATGATGAGCCATGGACTATATCTCTCTAAAATTGTCCCCAATCGAAAGAGAGATCGCATGAGTTACTATCATGTATGCAATGAATATACTAGGCTTGATGTTCATCAGTCATATTCTGGAGATGATCACTGTAAGACAGTGATAAACATCTTTAGGTACTTAACCGGTACTGAAGATGTAATCATGATTCATGGTATGTCTGAATTAAAACTAGAGGGCTAAACAGACTCAAGTTTTTCAGACTGACCAAGACGATAATAAATCCACTTTAAGGTAAATCGTTACCTTGAAAGGTGGTGCATTGAATTGAAAAAATTCCAAACAGCAAAGAGTTACTGGTTTAGTGACAAAGACAAAGTAAATAGCTGTAAATGTAGCTGCAAGTTGATTGTTTGGATGAAAAGTTCATTACAAAACTAGGAATAGTTCCTAAGTCTCATTTTGGATTCAAACATGTGTTACGGCACTTTCATTTGATTAGTGGAATCATTGAAAGAGGAAAAGTCAATATAGAGATAGTGGACTCTCAAGAACAACATTGCATATCCATTATTGAAGCTTTATCCAAACAGCAGGATGATCGTCACTTAGAGAAGAAGGGTATTAGATACCATGACGATTGGCTTTAGTGTAAGTGGGAGATTGAAAGTAGTATGCACACAAGCCAATCTTATTCGTTTGTTAAAGGCATTTTACTTTATCTATATGGTGCTGTTATATTAAATGTGATAAACCCATAGTTTTGAGCAATATTTTTAGAATCATGATGGGGATCATGCTAATGAGATCTAAATTCTAGATAGCTCACAAACTAAAATCGTTCCTAATCGTTGGATTACTAAAATGGGGATTAGTGAATCCGAATAGATTAGTACATACGTTGCTTGCTCTTATGAAGAGGATGATTGATCTCATAATCATTTGTGTGGAGACACTAAAGCAAGTATGTAGGTGCTTATTAGAGAATAAGTTCACTGAACGTGGCTCGCTAAGGAATACCTAATGGAGTTTTACTCGTCTGTCAATAGAAATTCCTCTAGTGATAGTAGTAAAAGTGATCCTTGGACTTGAGAGCATCATAGTATCTTGTGTGTGATGAGTTATACTTTGACATATACCTTAAGTTAGGGTATATCAAAGGGTATGATTGGGTATAATAAGTTGTACATGGAGATAGGTGAATGGTCAACAAAGAATTTACCACTTCTAGTAAAAGGAGAGAATGTCCGATAAATGATAACTCAGAAGTCTTTGGCCAAAGCAGAATGAAATTAGAAAGGAGTTTGAGAATCGAAATACATATAATTAAATAAAATAAGAGTTGACAGTAATTTCATGTCTTATATTTAATTGGGACATTGTATGGTAGAAGGATTGAATTGTACGGTAACTATTCACTAAAAGGTTCTTTTGTGATTAATGTTGAAATCTATATTATCTGGAAAGTCGTTGATCACTAAGGGGGCTTACCCTTGTTGTAGAATAAATATTATTTATTTAAATAAATTAAATAGTTTAATTTATTTATTTAAATAAGATTAGAATTGTTCAAATAGATTTATTCACAACCGGTTTAATATGGAGAACCTAAAGGGTCACACCGCAAAAGGAAAATATTTGTTTAAGAAGTAAATGGCATAATTGTAATAATAAGTTAAGTGTATTAATTTAATCTATGGAGGTAGAATAAATTAAATAGCTTAATATTTATTAAATATAAATTAATAAGAGGACTCTTATTATTATTATTATTACTATTATTATTATTTAGTTCCTAAAAGGGTTTGGGAATTAATTAATAAAAGTACTCTCGTAAATTCCTAATTGGATTAGGAGTTTAATTAATTAAAAGAATTTAATTAAAATAAAAACCCTAATCCTAAATAGTTTAGGAGGGTTTCCTATATCTATAAATAAAAGGAGTCTTATCATGATTAAGGTTAGACAGTTACACACTCTTCCATAAGAATTGGAGAGAGAGAGAGTACTTGCAATTTTATATAGAGATAGAAACTAGGGTTTTGCCAACACCCATCTTCTTGAACAACTATTATTTCTTGGTGGATCACCTCTAGAGGCCAAACACTTGTGTGGCTAACATTAATCAAAGGAAGGAATTTAATCGGTGGAATTCAAGGAGAACGTGAAGGAATTGGAGGTGAACTTGTACCTGAGGAAGCTTTGATTCACGAGGGTATAATTCTATATCTCTATCTCTATCTCTTTCGTTTAATTTATAATTGAGCACATGGATGATCATGGTGATGGTTTGTAGGAAAAAATTTATAATCCGTTTTTATCGCGCTTCCGCACTATTTATGTAATTTGATTGCATATTCGCGCTATATACAAACCCTAACAAGCGGCACCAAGCGCGCGTGGGGAGTGAAAGGCCATGGGCGCGGGCACGCCAAGGGTCACGCAGGTGCGGTAGTGTGGCCAGATTTCACGATTTTTTTGACTCTCCTTCACTCCAACCTTCATAACTTCTTCTCTAGACGTCCAAATGAGTCCATTTCAGACTCTATGGACTCCTAAGACTCCAAGCTACAACATACCAGAGTATCTAAGACTGTTAAAAACATTAGCTAATTACTAAACTTGACCTCAAACTCAAATTCATGCTCTATTTTTTGGTGTTATTGACATGTTTGGATTCAAATCATCATAACTCCCTCATCCGTGAACGAAATGAGGTGATTCCAAAGCCTATGACTTTGTAACTCAGTGTACTACGATACACACAAGAATCAGAATCTAACCAACAATACATTAATACCATAAATTAACACAATCACCATTATTCAACTGTTCTTCATTTTCTAAACACATTTTACCAAAAATCTTACTACAAATTCATCTTAACACCTTTTTACTCCATTCCAACTGGGTTATTCTCATAACCCATGGAAGTATAACATCATATCATTAACCAAAATTATCAAACATGAAAAATAACTACAAGGGTCCTCTAAATTCATCCATAATAGTCCATAAGTCCATTTTTGGTCCATTTTTCTTTCTCCTTATGCATAGGTACAGATTTCTTTCATGTTTGTTCCACTTTGATGTTATTAGGAAGGTTTTTAAAGTCTTAAGAACATTCTTAGTCGTCCATGAACAGCCAACAACAACCATAACAATAACAAATCCATTCACCAAGCAAACAAGCAAGAAAATAAGAAAAACTTGAAAACTTAGAAGAAATGAGTTTGGATATGCTATTTACCTCTTGGATTCTCCTTCTAGTTTGCTAAATGGTTATTAGAGATATGCTAAAAACCTTTCTTCTTCTTCCTCGGGGTCTCCCGAACACCTATGCAAGCTCCTCTTGCTCCACCCACTTGCTTCTCTCTCTAGAATGGTGTCTCTCTCTTTAGCTTTTTCTTCTTCTTCTTTTCTGCAGAAATTTCTCTCTTCTCTTTTCTCTTACCTTCCCCTGTTAGTTCTCTCTCTCTTAACTAGGAAATGAGCAGAAGTTTAGAAGGAATGGAAGTGCAATGGTTTCGGGTGAGTATGGCTTGGGAGAGTGAATGAGTTCTTCTTCTCTTAGCTCCTCTCATTCTATGCAACTTCTCTCAATTCTCTTCTCTCCTAGCAAGTGAACTGATGGTTGTTTGGAATGAGGAAGGAATGGAGGTCGGATGGAATTGAATGAGGAGGAATGGGAGTGTAGTGCCCGAGCTCTTGAAATGGGTTTTGTGGGGAATGTTGCAATTTGAGTTGCAATTTCTTGGCTCAAGGTCCTTTGGCCAACACCTCCTCCCTTGCTAAATTTTCATTGGTTTACATGCTTCCTCCTTAAATCCTAGTGGCCATTAAATGTTTCCTTGTCGTCTTTTCCTTCTACATATCCGATTATTGCTCTATAAATGCCCAAATTGGTAATACTTCTACTCATAAATCATATGGGTGAAGTAATGGGTTTTGGGTCACCCTTAAAATCTCTTGGGCTTCTAATTAAATCACCATTGGGCTTCTAATTAAAATTCTAACACTTAAAAAAAATTAACTCTTCGCATACACGCCATGACGAAATTAATAGAAATCGTAAAAGACGTTAAAAATATTTGGCGTGAATAGTAACTTAGCGATATTGTGTAAAATCAATATATTCACTTATATGAAGCTACAACACTCAATTTGTAAACAAGGGCTATCGGGAACAAGTGGAGTTGCTGGATCACATACACAACTTATCAACAACTAAAGTCTTGAAAGGATTCGTAAAGGTGTTCAACTAAGGTTTAATGAAACTGAAAAGTTTTAATCTAGGAATAATTTCCATCAATAGATGTACGAACAAGCATATTTAATAGATGTTTATCCTCCTATAAGATATGTATTCAACAATTGTACTTTTAAAGGAACTTATAATAATCAAAGGACTTTGCATGCTAGTTAATTTGTTAAAAAAAGAATTTCACAATATATAAGATTTTGTAAGTTAAGGAATTTGGCGCACGATAAATAATTAATATAAGTTAGGGAACTTGCACAATATACACAGTTTTGTGTAAGAAACTTGCGCACTATATAAAGTTGTTTAAGTTTAGAACTTGCCTAAACTGCCATTAACTGTTTAACTCTAATTTCTCCTTAAGATGACCTACATTAATCATAGGTTATTCTAATGGTTAATCTTTGTTTCACACCACTTTAATAATCTCAGTTGGCCTCACAACTAGGATAACATGAACAATGCAGTTTTCATGTGTTTACTTATCTCTCACTTGTTATTATCATGATTCTAGGTTGACAAGCTTATCTTGCTCGTCTTTACCAGTAAATTTTAAGTGTATAGTCATTTAATGTGTTTCTTGCTTTCATTAACTATTCTTTTACTCACCCTTAGTTTTTAAAAATATTCAAATGTATCCCTAATAGATATGTATCTGTTTTAAGAATGTATAGAAAGTATGGAACATAACTTAACTTTCCAGGTAGTCTGCAAAAGCACTCTACGATTTGTCAGGAAGACTCTTCTACGATCTGTGAGCAATACTCTACGATCGTAGGGTTGAAGCTCCACGATTGTGCAGTCTTGGCACTCCTCGACTTGGTTGAAGTGACTCTGAATTCTGGCAAGGTCACTCTACATTCACATAGAAGTGTTATATGGTCTGTGGAAATTACTCTAACGATTTTGGTGGAAAGTACTCTACAATCTGTAGAAGTCACTCTATGATCGGGTTTAGCACCCTATGATTTGACTCTACGACTTGAAGCACTCTACAGTTGTCCCTGGCACTCTACCGGTTATGTATGGTACTCTACGATTAGCTCAGTCACTCTACGATCGACCAGTCCAGTCACTCTACGACCGGAAGTTCACTCTACGATTTTTGGAACTGAGGAAAATCTTAAGACTTTCATTTTAAAAGACATTCCTTAAACTGCTCATTTAGAGATTATACTCTATGGTTTAAACTGACTTATGAACATAGAATTGAGTCTGACTTTGAATATGGTTCACTGACTCAAGGAATTAAGATTAAAAAGAGATTACAACAGTTCCACTATCAGTTGAAATTTGACATAGAAACCAACCTTGAGTCTGTCACTCTACGACAAACCTTTGAACATACACTGGTTTATCTGTTTAGGAAGCTGAGACTAAGAAAACTTCCACAGTTTAAGGTTATTAAGACCTGGTATAGACACCAAGTCAGACATAGACCATTCTTGTGTTTATAAGGCTTGGTCATAGCTCATACATTTCTGAATTCAAAGCTTGAGTTTAACTCACTTGGTTAGGTTACTGATAACCTCTCAGATTGACAGATAGTTCAAGTTGACAAATGATATATAACAAGGTTAACATTTCTATTTATTTAACAATAATTAGTCCATATGTTTAACAGTCACTACCTTATGTGTAGACACCCAAATTTTGCACTTCGTATACTAACCTTGACAGGAGGGCAAATTCGTCAAATGTACCGGCCTGCGAGAGCAAAAGATGGAAAAAGTACGGACGCTCGACGCCACCATGACAATTTGCAACCGAAATCGACGTGACAGCAAGGCTATCCGAATTTGGCATTCCCGGAAGGTATGGCACGCCTCCCAATGATTCCCGGACTGTAAAATACAAGCCTGTCGGCGAAAGCCGACGTCACGACACGAGAATCGAGGCATGGCCCGAAAATCGAGAAAATCAGCCCACCCAGCCGCGGATTGATCTGCGGCCAAACGATTAAAATAATGGTGGTGCGCACGGGACTCGAAGCCAGGAAACCAGCTGAGTGCGATGGGGGGTGGGCTAGCCAGCCCGCAGATCAAATCTGCGGCTGCCCTAGCCAGCCTTATTTCAGCTCAGTTTTTCTTCATTTCATCCAGGAGAAGCAGCAGCAGCAGCAGCGGCGGAAAAAAGAAAGAAAAAGAAGGAGAAAACAGCAAGAAAAATAGAGAGAAAAGAGAGAAAAGAAGAGAGAAAATTGTAACCCATTTTGTGTGAGATTACATCTCATATTTTCTACTCTATTCAATACACAAATTCATACATATTGTTGGGATTATTTGCAAGGTGAAAAATCCTTTGTTTTAGGCATTTTTGTGTTTTACTATTTTTGTTAAGCTTTTGTCATCCAAATTATATTAAATGTAGTTTCCTTGTGTATTGTTGTGGATCTATGGATTGAGGGCTATTAGTGAGGGTTCCCAAATGGAACGAAATTCCTCCTAATGGCCCGATGATATCCATTTGATGATTGTTTAGCTCGTTGTAATGATGTATCGTGCATAGGTTGTTTAGATTGCTATTTTAGGATCTTGTGGGTGTGTAGCGATTTTGAATGTGAGCCTAGGAGCGCGACCTCGTGGTCCAAATCCGATGATGGACATCTTTTGATATATGTAATAAATTCGATGTACCTTTCATTGTAAATATGTAATCGTCGGGCCTTAAAACGACGCCAAGGCGAGAATCGTGTTTAAGGCCCCGAAATAGTGAAACTTGTGATTGTAGGCGTTTGGGGTTATTTTGATGACTTAAATGCCCATGAATAGCTCCGACGCGTGTTTATGCTCGATTTGATTTATGAGACGAAATTGATTTCAAAGCCAAATGATAAGATCTTCATAAAATCAATCAAACTAGGCTATTAGCATCACGAGGTTAATAAATGGGAAATGCTAATGAATGTCGATTCCTATTCAACGAGTAAAGCTAAAGAAGACATCATTTTCAAATATCACAAAAAAATGGTTTGATAAATAAAATGACGTTTTCATTAAATCTTCTTCGCGCATAAGGGTTAAAGAGAATCCTAAAATTGCCCATCATTTCATCTATGAAAGCAACGTATAGATCTCGATTCCTATTTTGACCAAAGGTTTAAAACTCTTGTTTTGCCAAAACGAAGACACCTAATGAAAATCTCATAGCTTTTGACAATTAAAATCAAACATTTCTCATAAAGAATAAAGCTCTCTCATATAGGTCGAAGGACGTTTCTAAAGCATTCTCAAAGCAAAAACACGACTTGTCATAAAAACCCAAATGGTTTTCTCTCATACCAAAACTCACCACAAACATTTCGCATAAGCACACACACACACACATACGCGCGCACACACACACATTCTAAGGATTTAAAGGATAGGAAAAGCATCAAGATTGCGGTAACCGTGTTTTCACGGAAGTCGGAGGGGTGCCTAACACCTTCCCCTCACTTAAGCAAGCCCCCCGCCGAACTCTAGGAATCTCAATTCGGCAGACCAATTAATTCAGGAGTCACATATGAGCCAGCAATTTTATAAAAAATGAAAACTCGGATGAGTTGGTACATCCATTTCAAATATACCAACTGGCGACTCTGGTTAAATTGGCTCATCATAAAAACAATCTTTAAAAAACCCCGTCGACATTTAATGCCGATCTTTTCCAAAAAAAATTCATTCAACCAAAAGGCTAAAAATTGGAAAAGACCAAAAGAGACGAGAAAAAACCGGCGTCGACCAGCTGGCGACTCTGCTGGGGAGATTAGAGGGCTTAAGCCAGCGTTTAAATCTTGATGCTATCCTATCCTTTAAAAATTCATAAAAATGTGTGTGCAATGCGATATTTTGATCATTTTTTACTTTTGTTGTGTGTGAATGTGTGTTTTTGTCCAATAAATGAATGATTGAATGGGATTGCTTTAATTTAAAGTAAAATCATTTGCATACGGTGAGGACGATGAATGTGAATGTATGTTGAGAGAGTACCTCCTCCTGAGGCGAACCTGTCGGTTTGCTTATTACTGGACTCGAAGGGGCTGCTACCCCGGAGATGGCTCAGGAAACGCACCACTCCACTCATAATCCGCTCCAATCGAAAGGATTCAGACGAGTAGATTGCGAAGATTTGGGGACCTTCATGCCGAAAAGCCCGCGAGAGTAACCCTAGGGTAGGTCAGCCTCTGATAAACCTAACGGAAGGGAAGCTTCTTCATGCCCTTTTATATCGTTTCAGTCAAATAAATAAAATGTCATGTATAATGGCATACAACTGTCATACCCTCATCATCATAATAAATATGTCCGGTATCATGTGATTACATCATCCTGCACATATGAAGAGAATAACTGACATGGTTTTGCAGGAAGGCAATCCGTGCCACGTACCAAGGTTTTCTAAAAACTTCTAAATACTATCCTGTCATCAAACACTGACCTTGTTTTGCAGGATAAGATTTAAGAGAACCGTGAAAGCGTGGCATAAACGATCACAGAGGAAAAAGAAAAAAGAAAAAAATGGAAAATCAAGCATCAGTGTTAACATGCATCTGCCAATTTGTAGCTGGCACAATGCTAAACTACGGCCCTTGTTTGTTTTGTGAGATTGCCCCTAGGATCCAACTGAGAGGCCATAAAGTCCATACTCCATCCATCCAAATGGCAGAAGCCTGTAGCCATGAAATTACAGTTTTGCCACTCCAACAATATGGCCGAATACGAGGGATGCATCCTAGCTCTGAGATTAGCCCTGAGAATTGTGGTACAGACTTGTCCGGCCTATGATGATCAGATCGGAGAGATCTCCCATAGTGACACCCCTCCTGAATGGGCTTGGTATCAAAACATTAAAGAGTTCCTTCGAGACAGCTCCTCTCCCGAAAATGCAGATCTGACCAGGGAAAGAGAATCCAAAGAGGGGCAGTGAATTTCTTCCTAAGCTACGGGACTGCTGAGATATCTGGAAGCCGAAGAAGCCCACAGATTAATGAACGAGGTACCCCGATTTGAGGCATTCTAACCTGGCAAACGATAGGCCAAATTTGAAGGAGGATCACGATTTTGGTATAGAGCTAGATTTCGATCTGATGGGGATTGAGCAGGGCGAGACAGATATCGACAATACGCCTGACAAGATCAAAGGATGGGTCGAAGGTAAACCCAAAACCGACTTAGACCAAACCATCGCCATCAAACATCAGAACCCCTAACGATCACAAAGAACCGGAGTAGGGGCAAATTCGACCACCAAAAAAAAAAAAAAAAAAATCAAAAAAAAAAAAAAAAAAAAAAAAAAAAAAAAAAATCCCCCAAATCTTTCAACAAGTCAAAGGACCGGATCTTTTGTCAGCCCAGCGAGATACCGATGCGACCAGTACAAGGGAGATCACAAGAAAAGCAACTTAACACTGGGGCATTTGTCCACTACCCAGGAAATGATGACGTGCAAGTTGGCACCCATGCAACAATCCCATCAACATGCACCATCATCATCAAATGCTAACTCATGTCAATTCAATCTTCAACGGTACGATCATCTGGCATTTGTCAAGTGTAGTTTTCCCGGGATACGATGATCCGCGTGAAAGGGGATTTCATTTGGCTTGATAGGAATCGGATTAATTCTGGCAAGCAACCGTGGAGCACGATCGTGAGTATGATTAGACGAAGAAGGCTATTCAACCTTTTGATCGGGTACAAAGCCTTAATTCAAAGCAACGTTTGCGACAGAATCGACCTCATATGACAGCCTTCACTTTGCATTTGCACAAACTTTCAGTTGTGGGGTATAAAACTATGACGATGTTGATGGCCATTAATACGTAGTCAGACAGTCAATAATGATCAATATCAAGAAGTCAGACGATAAATGATTATCAAGCTAATGTCTCGAATCGTGGCCTGGGTTATTCGAGTAATTAAAGCCCGAGGGGTGTCTCTAACACCTAGTGCCCTAAAGCCATCTGGTTTGGGAGTCCGCTGGCCCAAACACTCGTTACATGGGTAACTCAGAGCCTAAGAAAACGAGCATTACAGTAGAGGAGGTTGCCCGAGCAGATATTCGAATCGTGGCATGGGCTACTCGAGTAATTAAGCCTAAGGGGTGTCTCTGCATCTGGTGCCCTAAAGCCGTCTGGTTTGGGAGTCACCGGCCTAACACTCGCATACATGGGTAACCTCAAGCCTGAGAAAACGAATCTTGCGCAAGGTCAAGCAAAGAATGAGTGGGGGCAGACCACCACCTTGTCTCGAACCGTGGCCTTTGTTACTCGAGTGAATAAACCCGAAGGGGTGTCTATACACCTAATGCCCCAAAACCGTCTGGTTCGGGAGTCATTGGTCCAAAACTCCGTTAAATGGGTAACTTTGAAAAGCCTAAGAAAACGAGACAAGTGAAGTGGACTAATAAAGAGAAAAGGATAATGCGAAAAAGATCTCGGCCTTAAACAAGGAAGTCATAGAAGAGAAACCCCTACTGGGATGGCTGCATCGCACAGTGCATTTGTCAAATGACGTCAATCCTGCTAAGACCGTTGTCGAGAATGGAGACAGGGTGCCTTTGTCGAGGAAAGGTAGTCCTTTTGAATTCGACCTTTACTCACATACAATGACCATGAATTGCTTGAAGGTGTTCTTCAAAACGATTTTCATAACTCCGTCAAAAAGAAAATCATCAACTCACAGGGGATTAAAAAAAAAAAAAAAAAAAAAAAAAAAAAAAAAAAAAAAAACCTTCCAATCTAGTACATTCACGGTCCACCACTTGCTAGTATTATGCGATCAAAAGATATTCAATTTCATGTGCTTTAAATGCATTTTTTGTCGAAATTATAATATCTTTGTGTTGAACTAACACTAACGGCCCGAGCCTTCAAGTTTTGGGCATTTGTTTAGTCATCTGATATGCAGGATCTTGAAGAGCTGTGGATAACTCAGCACGGTCAATATCGCGAGTTTTCGATAGAAATTCTTGGTAACAACATGCGCCAAGGCTGGGGCAGTTAAGAATCGTGAAATGGAAGGAAGATGAGGCTTGCACAGAACTTCTCGTCATTGGGCCTCTCTCCCCAATCCTGACTATCACTCACTATCACTGCCTCGACATCCAAATGATCCACATGCCTGAGCATATACAAGGAATGAAATAATGCGGGGACAACAGCATATCGGCCATCAGAATATGATCAAAAGGGCCAAGGAGCCCAACATAGCCGTCGATCATCCACAGAGAGCGAAACCAAACTGCCTCAACTCGATGAAATGAAGACGACCAAGAACTGGCAGAGTACCAAACCAATGTCGAAGTCTAGAAAACTACGCTTCACGACGAGGCGTGATCCGATCAAATGTTGGCAAACAAGGACGACGGTCGAATTGTATCATTTGACTGAACAGGGGTCATTTCTATCTAATAATATGTTGTGCACATGCATCTGTCCATAACTTATCTGCCAGATCATGCATAACATCTTTCTCATGCATGCAGGTACGATCAAAATGAAAATCTTTAGGAAAGTACAAGCACGTCGTTTTCAACCTCACGAATGATCAGACTGTGATGGCTTTTGCGGCATAATACGTGGACGATGTTGGTGGGTGATCCAGGACATGAAGCCGATCACACATCCCATAAAAAAAAAAGAAAAAGAAAAAAAAAAAGAAAAAAAAAAGAAAAAAAAAAGACAAAAAGACAAAAAACAACAAACCCTGGGAAGGGCTGAGATCCACGCGAACCACGACAAGATGGTGAGCACCCCTGGGAAGCGCTGATATCCACCAAAAGAAAAAAGACAAAAAACAACAAACCCTGGGAAGGGCTGAGATCCACGCGAACCACAACAAAGATGGTGAGCACCCCTGGGAAGGGCTGATATCCACAAAAGAAAAAAAGACAAAAAACAACAAACCCTGGGAAGGGCTGAGATCCACGCGAACCACAACAAGATGGTGAGCACCCCTGGGAAGGGCTGATATCCACAAAAAGAAAAAAGACAAAAAACACAACAAACCCTGGGAAGGGCCTGAGATCCACGCGAAACCACAACAAGATGGTGAGCACCCTTGGGAAGGGCTGATATCCACAGAAAGAAAAAAGACAAAAAACAACAAACCCTGGGAAGGGCTGAGATCCACGCGAACCACAACAAGATGGTGAGCAACACCCCTGGGAAGGGCTGATATCCACAAAAAAGAAAAAAAGACAAAAAACAACAAACCCTGGGAAGGGCTGAGATCCACGCGAACCACACAAGATGGTGAGCACCCCTGGGAAGGGCTGATATCCACAAAAAGAAAAAAAATCAAAAAACAACAAACCTTGGGAAGGGCTGAGATCCACGCGAACCACACAAGATGGTGAGCACCCCTGGGAAGGGCTGATATCCACAAAAAGAAAAAAGACAAAAAACAACAAACCCTGGGAAGGGCTGAGATCCAAGATAACCAACCGGCGACGATAACCGGGGGTTACGAGATGGGTGACCGGCGACGATACCCGGCCCCGACAAGACAATCGACCGGCGACGATAACCGGCGATTACGAGATGGATGTCCGGCGACGAAAAACCGGCTCCGACAAGATAACCAACCGGTGACGATAACCGGGGGTTACGAGATGGGTGACCGGCGACGATACCCGGCCCCGACAAGACAATCGACCGGCGACGATAACCGGCGATTACGAGATGGATGTCCGGCGACGAAAACCGGCTCCGACAAGATAACCAACCGGCGACGATAACCGGGGGTTACGAGATGGGTGACACGGCGACGATACCCGGCCCCGACAAGACAATCGACCGGACGACGATAACCGGCGATTACGAGATGGATGTCCGGCGACGAAAACCGGCTCCGACAAGATAACCAACCGGTGACGATAACCGGGGGTTACGAGATGGGTGACCGGCGACGATACCCGGCCCCGACAAGACAATCGACCGGCGACGATAACCGGCGATTACGAGATGGATGTCCGGCGACGAAAACCGGCTCCGACAAGATAACCAACCGGCGACGATAACCGGGGGTTACGAGATGGGTGACCGGCGACGATACCCGGCCCCGACAAGACAATCGACCGGCGACGATAACCGGCGATTACGAGATGGATGTCCGGCGACGAAAACCGGCTCCGACAAGATAACCAACCGGCGACGATAACCGGGGGTTACGAGATGGGTGACCGGCGACGATACCCGGCCCCGACAAGACAATCGACCGGCGACGATAACCGGCGATTACGAGATGGATGTCCCGGCGACGAAAACCGGCTCCGACAAGATAACCAACCGGCGACGATAATCGGGGGTTACGACATGGGTGACCGGCGACGATACCCGGCCCCGACGAGACAATCGACCGGCGACGATAACCGGCGATTACGAGATGGATGTCCGGCGACGAAAACCGGCTCCGACAAGATAATCAACCGGCGACGATAACCGGGGGTTACGAGTTGGGTGACCGGCGACGATACCCGGCCCTGACGAGACAATCGACCGGCGACGATAACCGGCGATTACGAGATGGATGTCCGGCGACGAAAACCGGCTCCGACAAGATAACCAACCGGCGACGATAACCGGGGGTTACGAGATGGGTGACCGGCGACGATACCCGGCCCCGACGAGACAATTGACCGGCGACGATAACCGGCGATTACGAGAGGGATGTCCGGCGACGAAAACCGGCTCCGACACCTGTAGAATCGTATCAAAAGACTATACAGGGGTCATTTTTCATTTTAAATGTTGTGTCACATGCATTGAATAAGTGATAATTATGTTACGTGAATCCATGCAGGTTTAGGTGTCAAAGTCCTAGCCTATCAGAGTCAAAAGCAATGGTTGCCAAGAACGATGTGCGAGGACGAACTCCAAGGATGCCCTTCAAAGCTAGTCAGGAGAATAACTTCCTTTGATGGCAATGGGATGGAATAAGGTGATTACCAGAGGGGTGACCGGATACAAGACCCGGCACTCACAGGACAATCAACCGGATACGAGACCCGGCGATTACGAGACGAGCGACAGGTTAGGGATTGATGCATTGACACCTTTACGAATGTGTTGCATGCCTTACATCTTGCGTTGCATCATAAGTTTGAATGTGTTGCATCATGTATGCACTGTCATTCTTATGCACTGTCATTCATGCATCGTGTGTCTACTTCTTTGTCATGTTCATTTCATTTAACATTTCATAAACATGATAAAGAGGGGCAGCTGTAGACACCCAAATTTTGCACTTCGTATACTAACCTTGACAGGAGGGCAAATTCGTCAAATGTACCGGCCTGCGAGAGCAAAAGATGGAAAAAGTACGGACGCTCGACGCTCGACGCCACCATGACAATTTTGCAACCGAAATCGACGTGACAGCAAGGCTATCCGAATTTGGCATTTCCCGGAAGGTATGGCACGCCTCCCAATGATTCCCGGACTGTAAAATACAAGCCTGTCGGCGAAAGCCGACGTCACGACACGAGAATCGAGGCATGGCCCGAAAATCGAGAAAATCAGCCCACCCAGCCGCGGATTGATCTGCGGCCAAACGATTAAAATAATGGTGGTGCGCACGGGACTCGAAGCCAGGAAACCAGCTGAGTGCGATGGGGGGTGGGCTAGCCAGCCGCAGATCAATCTGCGGCTGCCCTAGCCAGCCTATTTCAGCTCAGTTTCTTCATTTCATCCAGGAGAAGCAGCAGCAGCAGCGGCGGAAAAAGAAAAGAAAAAAGAAGGAGAAAACAGCAAGAAAAATAGAGAGAAAAGAGAGAAAAGAAGAGAGAAATTGTACCCATTTTGTGAGATTACATCTCATATTTTCTACTCTATTCAATACACAAATTCATACATATTGTTGGGATTATTTGCAAGGTGAAAAATCCTTTGTTTTAGCATTTTGTTTTACTATTTTTGTTAAGCTTTTGTCATCCAAATTATATTAAATGTAGTTTCCTTGTGTATTGTTGTGGATCTATGGATTGAGGGCTATTAGTGAGGGTTCCCAAATGGAACGAAATTCCTCCTAATGGCCCGATGATATCCATTTGATGATTGTTTAGCTCGTTGTAATGATGTATCGTGCATAGGTTGTTTAGATTGCTATTTTAGGATCTTGTGGGTGTGTAGCGATTTTGAATGATGAGCCTAGGAGCGCGACCTCGTGGTCCAAATCCGATGATGGACATCTTTTGATATATGTAATAAATTCGATGTACCTTTCATTGTAAATATGTAATCGTCGGGCCTTAAAACGACGCCAAGGCGAGAATCGTGTTTAAGGCCCCGAAATAGTGAAACTTGTGATTGTAGGCGTTTGGGGTTATTTTGATGACTTAAATGCCCATGAATAGCTCCGACGCGTGTTTATGCTCGATTTGATTTATGAGACGAAATTGATTTCAAAGCCAAATGATAAGATCTTCATAAAATCAATCAAACTAGGCTATTAGCATCACGAGGTTAATAAATGGGAAATGCTAATGAATGTCGATTCCTATTCAACGAGAAAGCTAAAGAAGACATCATTTTCAAATATCACAAAAAATGGTTTGATAAATAAAATGACGTTTTCATTAAATCTTCGCGCATAGGGTTAAAGAGATCCTAAAATTGCCCATCATTTCATCTATGAAAGCAACGTATAGATCTCGATTCCTATTTTGACAAAGGTTTAAAACTCTTGTTTTGCCAAAACGACACCTAATGAAAATCTCATAGCTTTTGACAATTAAAATCAAACATTTCTCATAAAGAATAAAGCTCTCTCATATAGGTCGAAGGACGTTCTAAAGCATTCTCAAAGCAAAACACGACTTGTCATAAAAACCCAAATGGTTTTCTCTCATACAAAACTCACCACAAACATTCGCATAAGCACACACACACACACACATAACGCGCGCACACAACACAATTCTAAGGATTTTAAAGGATAGGAAAAGCATCAAGATTGCGGTAACCGTGTTTTCACGGAAGTCGAGGGGTGCCTAACACCTTCCCCTCACTTAAGCAAGCCCCCGAACTCTAGGAATCTCAATTCGCAGACCAATTAATTCGGAGTCACATATGAGCCAGCAATTTATAAAAAATGAAAACTCGGATGAGTTGGTACATCCATTTCAAATATACCAACTGGCGACTCTGGTTAAATTGGCTCATCATAAAAACAATCTTTAAAAAACCCCGTCGACATTTAATGCCGATCTTTTCCAAAAAAATCATTCAACCAAAAGGCTAAAATTGGAAAAGACCAAAAGAGACGAGAAAAAACCGGCGTCGACAGCTGGCGACTCTGCTGGGGAGATTAGAGGGCTTAAGCCGCGTTTAAATCTTGATGCTATCCTATCCTTTAAAATTCATAAAAATGTGTGTGCATGCGATATTTTGATCATTTTTTACTTTTGTTGTGTGAATGTGTGTTTTGTCCAATAAATGAATGATTGAATGGGATTGCTTTAATTTAAAGTAAAATCATTTGCATACGGTGAGGACGATGAATGTGAATGTATGTTGAGAGAGTACCTCCTCCTGAGGCGAACCTGTCGGTTGCTTATTACTGGACTCGAAGGGGCTGCTCCCACGGAGATGGCTCAGGAAAACGCACCACTCATATCCGCTCCAATCGAAAGGATTCAGACGAGTAAGATTGCGAAGAGATTTGGGGACCTTCATGCCGAAAAGCCCGCGAGAGTAACCCTAGGGTAGGTCAGCCTCTGATAAACCTAACGGAAGGGAAGCTTCTTCATGCCCTTTTATCGTTCAGTCAAATAAATAAATGTCATGTAAATGGCATACAACTGTCATACCCTCATCATCATAATAAATATGTCCGGTATCATGTGATTACATCACCTGCACATATGAAGAGAATACTGACATGGTTTTGCAGGAAGGCAATCCGTGCCACATACCAAGGTTTTCTAAAAACTTCTAAATACTATCCTGTCATCAAACACTGACCTTGTTTTGCAGGATAAGATTAAGAGAACCGTGAAAGCGTGGCATAACGATCACAGAGGAAAAAGAAAAAATGAAAAAATGAAAATCAAGCATCAGTGTTAACATGCATCTGCCAATTTGTAGCTGGCACAATGCTAAACTACGGCCCTTGTTTGTTTTGTGAGATTGCCCCTAGGATCCAACTGAGAGGCCATAAAGTCCATACTCCATCCATCCAAATGTGCAGAAGCCTGTAGCCATGAAATTACAGTTTTTGCCACTCCAACAATATGGCCGAATACGAGGGATGCATACTAGCTCTGAGATTAGCCCTGAGAATTGTGGTACATACTTGTCCGGCCTATGATGATCAGATCGGAGAGATCTCCCATAGTGACACCCCTCCTGAATGGGCTTGGTATCAAAACATTAAAGAGTTCCTTCGAGACAGCTCCTCTCTCCGAAAATGCAGATCTGACCAGGGAAAGAGAATCCAAAGAGGGGCAGTGAATTTCTTCCCTAAGCTACGGGACTGCTGAGATATCTGGAAGCCGAAGAAGCCCACAGATTAATGAACGATGGTACCCCGATTTGAGGCATTCTAACCTGGCAAACGATAGGCCAAATTTGAAGGAGGATCACGATTTTGGTTATAGAGCTAGATTTCGATCTGATGGGGGATTGAGCAGGGCGAGAACAGATATCGACAATACCGCCTGACAAGATCAAAAGGATGGGTCGAAGGTTAAACCCAAAACCGACTTAGACCAAACCATCGCCATCAAACATCAGAACCCCTAACGATCACAAAGAACCGGAGTAGGGGCAAATTCGACCACCAAAAAAAAATAAAAAAAAAAAAAAAAAATCAAAAAAAAAAAAAAAAAAAAAAAAAAAACAAATCCCCCAAATCTTTCAAACAGTCAAAGGACCGGATCTTTTGTCAGCCCAGCGAGATACCGATGCGACCAGTACAAGGGAGATCACAAGAAAAGCAACTTAAACACTGGGGGCATTTGTCCACTACCCAGGAAATGATGACTGTGCAAGTTGGCACCCATGCAACAATCCCATCAACATGCACCATCATCATCAAATGCTAACTCATGTCAATTCAATCTTCAACGGTACGATCATCTGGCATTTGTCAAGTGTAGTTTTCCCGGGATACGATGATCCGCGTGAAAGGGGATTTCATTTGGCTTGATAGGAATCGGATTAATTCTGGCAAGCAACCGTGGAGCACGATCGTGAGTATGATTAGACGAAAGAAGGCTATTCAACCTTTTGATCGGGTACAAAGCCTTAATTCAAAGCAACGTTTGCGACAGAATCGACCTCATATGAACAGCCTTCACTTTGCATTTGCACAAACTTTCAGTTGTGGTGGGGTATAAAACTATGACGATGTTGATGGCCATTAATACGTAGTCAGACAGTCAATAATTATCAATATCAAGAAGTCAGACGATAAATGATTATCAAGATAATGTCTCGAATCGTGGCCTGGGTTATTCGAGTAATTAAGCCCGAGGGGTGTCTCTACACCTGGCGCCCTAAAAGCCATCTGGTTTGGGAGTCGCTGGCCCAACACTCGTTACATGGGTAACTCAGAGCCTAAGAAAACGAGCATTACAGTAGAGGAGGCCCGAGCAGATTCGAATCGTGGCATGGGCTACTCGAGTAATTAAGCCTAAGGGGTGTCTCTGCATCTGGTGCCCTAAAGCCGTCTGGTTTGGGAGTCACCGGCCTAACACTCGCTACATGGGTAACTCAAGCCTGAGAAAACGAAATCTTGCGCAAGGTCAAGCAAAGAATGAGTGGGGCAGACCACCACCTTGTCTCGAACCGTGGCCTTTGTTACTCGAGTGAATAAACCCGAAGGGGTGTCTATACACCTAATGCCCCAAAACCGTCTGGTTCGGGAGTCATTGGTCCAAAACTCGTTAAATGGGTAACTTTGAAAAGCCTAAGAAAACGAGACAAGTGAAGTGGACTAAATAAAGAGAAAGGATAATGCGAAAAAGATCTCGGCCTTAAACCAAGAAGTCATAGAAGAGAAACCCCTACTGGATGCTGCATCGCACAGTGCATTTGTCAAATGACGTCAATCCTGCTAAGACCGTTGTCGAGAATGGAGACAGGGTGCCTTTGTCGAGGAAAGGTAGTCCTTTTGAATTCGACCTTACTCACATACAATGACCCATGAATGCTTGAAGGTGTTCTTACGATTTCAATAACTCGTCAAAAAGAAAATCATACAACTCACAGGGGATTAAAAAAAAAAAAAAAAAAAAAAAAAAAAAAAAAAACTTTCCAATCTAGTACATTCACGGTCCACCACTTGCTAGATTATGCGATCAAAAGATATTCAATTTCATGTGCTTTAAATGCATTTTTGTCGAAATTATAATATCTTTGTGTTGAACTAACACTAACGGCCCGAGCCTTCAAGTTTTGGCATTTGTTAGTCATCTGATATGCAGGATCTTGAAGAGCTGTGGATAACTCAGCACGGTCAATATCGCGAGTTTTCGATAGAAATTCTTTGGTAACAACATGCGCCAAGGCTGGGGCAGTTAAGAATCGTGAAATGGAAGGAAGATGAGGCTGCACAGAACTTCTCGTCATTGGGCCTCTCCCCAATCCTGACTATCACTGCCTCGACATCCAAATGATCCACATGCCTGAGCATATACAAGGATGAAATAATGCGGGACAACAGCATATCGGCCATCAAGAAATGATCAAAAAGGGCCAAGGAGCCCAACATAGCCGTCGATCATCACAGAGAGCGAAACAAACTGCCTCAACTCCTCGATGAAATGAAGACGACCAAGAACTGGCAGAGTACCAAACCAATGTCGAAGTCTAGAAACTAACTACGCTTCACGACGAGGCGTGATCCGATCAAATGTTGGCAAACAAGGACGACGGTCGAATTGTATCATTTGACTGAACAGGGGTCATTTCTATCTAATAATATGTTGTGCACATGCATCTGTCCATAACTTATCTGCCAGATCATGCATAACATCTTTCTCATGCATGCAGGTACGATCAAAATGAAAATCTTTAGGAAAGTACAAGCACGTCGTTTTCAACCTCACGAATGATCAGACTGTGATGGCTTTTGCGGCATAATACGTGGACGATGTTGGTGGGTGATCCAGGACATGAAGCCGATCACACATCCCATAAAAAAAAAAAGAAAAAGAAAAAAAAAAAGAAAAAAAAAAGAAAAAAAAAAGACAAAAAGACAAAAAACAACAAACCCTGGGAAGGGCTGAGATCCACGCGAACCACGACAAGATGGTGAGCACCCCTGGGAAGCGCTGATATCCACCAAAAGAAAAAAGACAAAAAACAACAAACCCTGGGAAGGGCTGAGATCCACGCGAACCACAACAAAGATGGTGAGCACCCCTGGGAAGGGCTGATATCCACAAAAAGAAAAAGACAAAAAACAACAAACCCTGGGAAGGGCTGAGATCCACGCGAACCACAACAAGATGGTGAGCACCCCTGGGAAGGGCTGATATCCACAAAAAGAAAAAAGACAAAAAACAACAAACCCTGGGAAGGGCTGAGATCCACGCGAACCACAACAAGATGGTGAGCACCCTTGGGAAGGGCTGATATCCACAGAAAGAAAAAAGACAAAAAACAACAAACCCTGGGAAGGGCTGAGATCCACGCGAACCACAACAAGATGGTGAGCACCCCTGGGAAGGGCTGATATCCACAAAAAGAAAAAAAGACAAAAAACAACAAACCCTGGGAAGGGCTGAGATCCACGCGAACCACACAAGATGGTGAGCACCCCTGGGAAGGGCTGATATCCACAAAAAGAAAAAAAATCAAAAAACAACAAACCTTGGGAAGGGCTGAGATCCACGCGAACCACACAAGATGGTGAGCACCCCTGGGAAGGGCTGATATCCACAAAAAGAAAAAAGACAAAAAACAACAAACCCTGGGAAGGGCTGAGATCCAAGATAACCAACCGGCGACGATAACCGGGGGTTACGAGATGGGTGACCGGCGACGATACCCGGCCCCGACAAGACAATCGACCGGCGACGATAACCGGCGATTACGAGATGGATGTCCGGCGACGAAAACCGGCTCCGACAAGATAACCAACCGGTGACGATAACCGGGGGTTTACGAGATGGGTGAACCGGCGACGATACCCGGCCCCGACAAGACAATCGACCGGCGACGATAACCGGCGATTACGAGATGGATGTCCGGCGACGAAAACCGGCTCCGACAAGATAACCAACCGGCGACGATAAGCGGGGGTTACGAGATGGGTGACCGGCGACGATACCCTTCCCCGTCTATAATATCTACTGGCGACGATAACCGGCGATTACGAGATGGATGTCCGGCGACGAAAACCGGCTCCGACAAGATAACCAACCGGCGACGATAACCGGGGGTTACGAGATGGGTGACCGGCGACGATACCCGGCCCCGACAAGACAATCGACCGGCGACGATAACCGGCGATTACGAGATGGATGTCCGGCGACGAAAACCGGCTCCGACAAGATAACCAACCGGCGACGATAATCGGGGGTTACGACATGGGTGACCGGCGACGATACCCGGCCCCGACGAGACAATCGACCGGCGACGATAACCGGCGATTACGAGATGGATGTCCGGCGACGAAAACCGGCTCCGACAAGATAATCAACCGGCGACGATAACCGGGGGTTACGAGATGGGTGACCGGCGACGATACCCTCGGCCCTGACGAGACAATCGATCGACCTGGCGACGATAACCGGCGATTACGAGATGGATGTCCGGCGACGAAAACCGGCTCCGACAAGATAACCAACCGGCGACGATAACCGGGGGTTACGAGATGGGTGACCGGCGACGATACCCGGCCCCGACGAGACAATTGACCGGCGACGATAACCGGCGATTACGAGAGGGATGTCCGGCGACGAAAACCGGCTCCGACACCTGTAGAATCGTATCAAAAGACTATACAGGGGTCATTTTTCATTTTAAATGTTGTGTCACATGCATTGAATAAGTGATAATTATGTACGTGATCCATGCAGGTTAGGTGTCAAAGTCCTAGCCTATCAGAGTCAAAAGCAATGGTTGCCAAGAACGATGTGCGAGGACGAACTCCAAGGATGCCCTTCAAAGCTAGTCAGGAGAATAACTTCCTTTGATGGCAATGGGATGGAATAAGGTGATTACCAGAGGGGTGACCGGATACAAGACCCGGCACTCACAGGACAATCAAACCGGATACGAGACCGGCGGCGATTACGAGACGAGCGACAGGTTAGGGATTGATGCATTGACACCTTTACGAATGTGTTGCATGCCTTACATCTTGCGTTGCATCATAAGTTGAATGTGTTGCATCATGTATGCACTGTCATTCTTATGCACTGTCATTCATGCATCGTGTGTCTACTTCTTTATCATGTTCATTTCATTTAACATTTCATAAACATGATAAAGAGGGGCAGCTGTAGACACCCAAATTTTGCACTTCGTATACTAACCTTGACAGGAGGGCAAATTCGTCAAATGTACCGGCCTGCGAGAGCAAAAGATGGAAAAAGTACGGACGCTCGACGCCACCATGACAATTTGCAACCGAAATCGACGTGACAGCAAGGCTATCCGAATTTGGCATTCCCGGAAGGTATGGCACGCCTCCCAATGATTCCCGGACTGTAAAATACAAGCCTGTCGGCGAAAGCCGACGTCACGACACGAGAATCGAGGCATGGCCCGAAAATCGAGAAAATCAGCCCACCCAGCCGCGGATTGATCTGCGGCCAAACGATTAAAATAATGGTGGTGCGCACGGGACTCGAAGCCAGGAAACCAGCTGAGTGCGATGGGGGGTGGGCTAGCCAGCCGCAGATCAATCTGCGGCTGCCCTAGCCAGCCTATTTCAGCTCAGTTTCTTCATTTCATCCAGGAGAAGCAGCAGCAGCAGCGGCGGAAAAAGAAAGAAAAAGAAGGAGAAAACAGCAAGAAAAATAGAGAGAAAAGAGAGAAAAGAAGAGAGAAATTGTACCCATTTTGTGAGATTACATCTCATATTTTCTACTCTATTCAATACACAAATTCATACATATTGTTGGGATTATTTGCAAGGTGAAAAATCCTTTGTTTTAGCATTTTGTTTTACTATTTTTGTTAAGCTTTTGTCATCCAAATTATATTAAATGTAGTTTCCTTGTGTATTGTTGTGGATCTATGGATTGAGGGCTATTAGTGAGGGTTCCCAAATGGAACGAAATTCCTCCTAATGGCCCGATGATATCCATTTGATGATTGTTTAGCTCGTTGTAATGATGTATCGTGCATCAGGTTGTTGAGATTGCTATTTTAGGATCTTGTGGGTGTGTAGCGATTTTGACTGTGAGCCTAGGAGCGCGACCTCGTGGTCCAAATCCGATGATGGACATCTTTTGATATCTGTAATAAATTCGATGTACCTTTCATTGTAAATATGTAATCGTCGGGCCTAAAAACGACGCCAAGGCGAGAATCGTGTTTAAGGCCCCGAAATAGAGAAACATGTCATTGTAGGCGTTTGGGGTTATTTTGATGACTTAAATGCCCATGAATAGCTCCGAACGCGTGGGTATTATGCTCGATTTGATTTATGAGACGAAATTGATTTCAAAGCCAAATGATAAGATCTTCATAAAATCAATCAAACTAGGCTATTAGCATCACGAGGTTAATAAATGGGAAATGCTAATGAATGTCGATTCCTATTCAACGAGAAAGCTAAAGAAGACATCATTTTCAAATATCACAAAAAATGGTTTGATAAATAAAATGACGTTTTCATTAAATCTTCGCGCATAGGGTTAAAGAGATCCTAAAATTGCCCATCATTTCATCTATGAAAGCAACGTATAGATCTCGATTCCTATTTTGACAAAGGTTTAAAACTCTTGTTTTGCCAAAACGACACCTAATGAAAATCTCATAGCTTTTGACAATTAAAATCAAACATTTCTCATAAAGAATAAAGCTCTCTCATATAGGTCGAAGGACGTTCTAAAGCATTCTCAAAGCAAAACACGACTTGTCATAAAAACCCAAATGGTTTTCTCTCATACAAAACTCACCACAAACATTCGCATAAGCACACACACACACATACGCGCGCACACACACATTCTAAGGATTTAAAGGATAGGAAAAGCATCAAGATTGCGGTAACCGTGTTTTCACGGAAGTCGAGGGGTGCCTAACACCTTCCCCTCACTTAAGCAAGCCCCCGAACTCTAGGAATCTCAATTCGCAGACCAATTAATTCGGAGTCACATATGAGCCAGCAATTTATAAAAAATGAAAACTCGGATGAGTTGGTACATCCATTTCAAATATACCAACTGGCGACTCTGGTTAAATTGGCTCATCATAAAAACAATCTTTAAAAAACCCCGTCGACATTTAATGCCGATCTTTTCCAAAAAAATCATTCAACCAAAAGGCTAAAATTGGAAAAGACCAAAAGAGACGAGAAAAAACCGGCGTCGACATTATGGTCTACAGGGTGATGAGCGTACAAAACTTTGTGCTCATTATAGGTCTTCTGTTTTGTTCTGTTTTTAAAGTGCTCTCAATGGCGTGTTTTAATGAAGTCTTTTTCCATTCCATTCTTAAGTTATTACACATTTTATATCAATGCATAACCTCCATCAATACCACCTTATGACTTCAGAATCTACCATGATTTCCACACATAGTCCTCCCACAATCAAACATGTATAACTATGTTACCCAACTGAAGTGTACTAAATGCACAAAACTGTAGAACAACATTATAAGGTTAGAGGGTTATTCCTTCTTGAAGTTCTTTTCTCTTAGTGATGACTTTGAATGGACTATCTACTGCCTTTTCCCTTCTTAGACTCTGCTACTTTCTGAACTACAAGAGTTCCTCCTAACTTCTTCTTTTTTCTCTCAGCTCTTTTTTTCTCTCTATTGTAAACTTAACAGATGATAAGCAATGTTTTGAACTGAATTGGAAGCTCCTATTTATAAAAGAGCTCTTATATGTATTTTACCCATTGCCATTCGTATTTGCCAAACAGAATTCTGTTTTCCTCAACGGTTAAGAAGGGTTAGGTAAAAAGTATTTACCAACTTCTCTTCAGACCACACAAATATAATCATTCTTGCTTTACCTATGATTGGAGTAAACTAACTTAGAGTGGCTATAGGCCAACTCGGCAGATTTGGAGGTTACTGTTGATATCTTAATAGTTAATTAGATATCAACACATGGCTGAAAGATAATCGTTTTATATCGAGTCAGTTGCTTTGGGCTCACTCCTTTAATTCCATCTAGGCTGAACAATATATAGGAACACATTTCCCCTAGGCTGAACTTAATATGCTATTGGACTCTCATCCTAACTAAATACCTGTAGCAGTCCACTACATTACATAATAAATTCATTTATCTTCATCATCAGTCTTAGCTTCATGATAAATTTAACACTACCATTATATATTCATAACAATTCACTTTCATAACTGACTTAATCCGTCCATAATATGTTTGCACTTAACATAAATAAACTTTTAATTCCCTAATAACTCATCACTATCCCATACCTAACTTATGGTACATGGTTAGTTTATCATATTATTAACTTGTACTCATTCTCATCTTCTTCCATCATTTAATTAACACTTAGTTGATCAATCATTATACCACACAAGGCTTATTCTTTAAGCTTAGTTAATTCATAACTTAAGCTTAACACATTTTATAATTCCATCTTAGACTCTTCTCATAATTCATACATGATTTAATATCATGAGTTAACTAATCCTCATAATCATACATTACCCACAAATGCACATAATTATACTCAAACAAATTCTCATTCCCATTAATAATAATCTTTTAATTTCTTGGGTATTACATTCTCTCCCTTATAAGGATTCCGTCCCCATAATCACCACAAGGTCAAGCAAGAAGATGAAGATAATCTTTTTTCATCTTATCCCCTAATTCCCACGTAGCCTCCTCGACATTGTGGTTTCGCCACACTACCTTCACTGAAGGTATCACCTTATTCCTTAATGTTTATTTCTTCCTATCAATTATCCGTATAGGAATCTCTTCATATGATAAGTCTTTCTCCTACTTGAATAGGTTCATAGAATATTACGTGCTTGTAGACAGGCTTGTATGGTCGCAATACCGACACGTGAAACACGTTGTGATTATGTTCCAGTTCGGGAGGTAGAGCTAGCTCATATGCAACTTCACCTATTTTTCTGAGGATTTCAAATGGTCCTATGAATCTCGGGCTTAGTTTACCCTTCTTTCCAAACCTTATCTTCCCTTTCCAAGGAGATACTTTAAGAAAAACAAAACTTCCTACTTCGAATTCCTTGTCCTGATGATGCAAATCTGCATACTTCTTCTGCCTGTCCTGGGCTACTACCAGCTGAGCTCTTATCATCTTGACGATGTCTGCTATTTATTGAATCAACTCCAGACCCAATAGTCATCATGGTAAGGGTGTTCTACATTTCTTCCCATAGAGGGCTTCACATGGTGGAATACCGATACTCGCGTGGTAACTATTATTGTCCCTCTAAAATCCATCACACACGCTCGAAGCATATCTTTAAGGGTCTGAATAGTCCACTCGCTCTAACCGTCAGTCTGTGGATGATACACGTAAAAATAGTATGCACACACGGCAATCATATTTGATATGATGTAGCATATACTTTATAATCTTATTCATTTATTAATAAAAGAACTGATTTGTTAAAGACATTTTACATTATCTACATGGTGCTGTTATTTTATATGTGATAAACCCGTAGTTTTAAGCAATGCTTTTTAGAGTCATGATGATGATCATGCTAATGAGATCTAAATTCTTAGAAAGCTTAAAACTAAAATCGTTCCTAATTGTTGGATTACTAAAAAAAGGATTAGTTAATCCAGATAGATTAGTACATACGTTGCTTGCTCTTAGAAAAAGGATGATTGATCTCATAATCATTTGTGTGAAGACAATAAAGCAAGTACGTAAGTGCTTATTGGAGAATAAGTTCACTAAACATGGCTCGTTAAGGAATACCTAATGGAGTTTTAGTCGTCTGTCAATAGAAATTCCTCTAGTGATAGTAGTACAAGTGATCCTTAGACTTGAGATCATCATAGTATCTTGTGTATAATGAGTTATACTTTGACATGTCCCTTAAGATCTTTAGGGTATATTAAAGGGTATGATTGGGTATAATAAGTTATACATGGAGATATGTGAATGATCAACAAAGAATCTATCACATCTACTAAAAGATGTGAATGTCCTATGTGATTCGATAAATGACAACTCAGTAGTCCTTGGCCAAGGCAGAATGAAATTAGAAATGAGTTTTTAATTTGCATTATTTAGAGTTGTGCATTTGAAAATCGAAATACATATAATTAAATAAAATAAGACTTGATAGTAATTCCATGTCTTATATTTAATTGGGATATTGTATGGTAGAATGATTGAATTGTATAGTAACTATTAACTGAATGGTTCTTTTGTGATTAATGTTGAAATATCTATTATCTGGAAAGTCGTTGATCGCTAAGGGGACTTACCCTTATTGTAGAATAAATGTTATTTATTTAAATAAATTAAATAGTTTAATTTATTTATTTAAATAAGATTAGAATTGTTCTAATTGATTTATTCACAACCGGTTTAATATGGAGAACCTAAAGGGTCACATCGCAAAAGAAAAATATTTATTTAAGAAGTAAATGACATAATCGTAATAATAAGTTGAGTATATTTAATTTAGTCTATGGAGATAAAATAAATTAAATAACTTAATATTTATTTTTTAATACTTTAGAAATATTAAATATAAATTAATAAGATGAGTCTTATTATTATTATTACTATTGTTATTATTTAATTCCTAAAAGGGTTTGGGAATTAACTAATAAAAGTACTCTCATAAATTCCTAATTGGATTTGGAGTTTAATTAATGAAAGGAGTTTAATTAGAATAAAAACCCTAATCTTAAATAGTTTAGGAGGGTTCCCTATATCTATAAATAAGAGGAGTCTTATCATAGATTGGGGTGACACACTCTTGTATTAGAATTGTGGAGAGTACTTACAATTTTTATAGAGATAGAAACTAGGGTTTTGGAAACACCCATCTTCTTAAACAAGTATTATTTCTTGGTGGATCACCTTTTGAGACCAAACACTTGGGTGGCTAATGTTGATCAAAGGAAGGAATCTCACCGTTGAATTCAAAGAGAACACGAAGGATTTTGGATTTGAACTTGTACCCAAGGAAGTTTAAGTCTATGATGGTATAATTCTTATTCTCTATCTTGACCAATTAGCCAAGCTTTACATCAATGATGTTATTTCTAGATATGGAGTCCCTATTTCTATAGTATCAGACCGATATCCACGATTTACTTTAAACTTTTGGAAAAGTCTCTAGAAACATTTTGGAACCCAATTAAGATTAAGCACAACTTATCACCCACAAACAGACGGTCAAAGTGAGAGGACAATTCAAACATTGGAGGACATGTTGTGAACTTGCATCATGGACTTCAAGGGAAGTTGGGAGGATCAGTTACCTTTAGTAGAGTTTGCCTACAACAATATATACCATGCCAACATAGGAATACCACCATTTGAAGCTTTATACGGAAGGAAATGTAGGACGCCATTATGTTGGGATGAAGTCGGTGAACGACAACTGCTAGGGCCAGAAATAGTTCAACAAACCACTGAGGTAGTTTGACTTATACGAGAAATATTGCAAGCATCTCAGGATCGACAAAAGAAGTATGCGGATCAACACCGAAAACGACAAGATTTCGATGTCGAGATCCGAGGAAAGGCAAAATACGTTTCAGCAAGAAAGGAAAATTAAGTCCGAGATGAAAGTAGTATGCACACAAGCCAATCATATTTGATATGATGTAGCATATACTTTGTAATCTTATTCATTTATTAATAAAAGAATTGAGTTTCTTAAAAGGCATTTTATATTATCTACATGGTGCTGTTATATTAAATGTGATAAACCCATAGTTTTGAGCAATGCTTTTAGAATCATGATGGTGATCATGCTAATGAGATCTAAATTCAAGATAGCTCACAAACTAAAATTGTTCCTAATCGTTGGATTACTAAATTGGGGATTGGTGAATCCGGATAGATTAGTACATACGTTGCTTGCTCTTAGGAAGAGGATGATTGATCTCATAATCATTTGTGTGGAGACACTAAAGCAAGTATGTAGGTGCTTATTAGAGAATAAGTTCACTGAACGTCGACTCGCTAAGGAATACCTAATAGAGTTTCACTCGCCTGTCAATAGGAATTCCTCAAGTGATAGTAGTACAAAGTGATCCTTGGACTTGAGATCATCATAGTATCTTGTGTATGATGAGTTATACTTTGACATGTCCCTTAAGACCTTTGGGGTATATCAAAGGGTATGATTGGGTATAATAAGTTGTACATGGAGATAGATGAATGATCAACAAAGAATCTACCACATATAGTAAAAGATGTGAATGTCCTATGTGATTCGATAAATGACAACTCAGTAGTCCTTGGCCAAAGCAGAATGAAATTAGAAAGGAGTTTCTAATTTGCATTATTTAGAGTTGTGCATTTGGGAATCGAAATACATATAATTAAATAAAATAAGACTTGACAGTAAATCCATGTCTTATATTTAATTGGGACATTGTATGGTAGAAGGATTGAATTATACGGTAACAATTTACTCAAAGGTTCTTTTATGATTAATGTTGAAATCTATATTATCTGGAAAGTCGTTGATCGCTAAGGGGGCTTACCCTTATTGTAGAATAAATATTATTTATTTAAATGAAGTAAATAGTTTAATTTATTTATTTAAATAAGATTAGAATTGTTCTAATTGATTTATTCACAACCGGTTTAATATGGAGAACCTAAAGGGTCACACCGCAAAAAGGAAAATATTTATTTAAGAAGTAAATGACATAATTGTAATAATAAGTTAAGTGCATTTAATTTAGTCTATGGAGATAGAATAAATTAAATAGCTTAATATTTATTATTTAATATTTTAGAAATATTAAATATAAATTAATAAGAGGAGTCTTATTATTATTATTACTATTACTATTATTTAATTCCTAATAGGGATTGAGAATTAATTAATAGAACTATTATTTATTTCCTAATAGGGATTGAGAATTAATTAATAGAAGTACTCTCTCACGAATTCCTAATTGAATTAGGAGCATAATTAATTAAAGTAGTTTAATTAGAATATAAACTCTAATCCTAAATAGTTTAGGGAAGGGTTATTCCTACATCTATAAATAAGATTAGGGTTACACACTCTTGCATTAGATTGTGGAGAGTACTTGCAATTTCTATAGAGATAGAATCTAGGGTTTTTGCCAAATACCCAACTTCTTGAATACTTGTTCTTCCTTGGTGGATCACCTCTAGAAGCCAAACACTTGGGTGGCTAACGTTGATCAAAGGAAGGAATCACACCGTAACATTCGAGGAGAACACGAAGGACTAGGAGTTGAACTTGTACCCGAGGAAACTTTGTTCTACGATGGTATAATTCTTATTCTCTTTCTCTTTCGTTTATATCGTTAATTGAGCACATTGATCGATCATGGTGATGGTTTGTATAAAATTTTAAAATCCGTTTTATCACGTTTCCGCTCTATTTATGTAATTTGATTGCATGCTTGCGTAATATACAAACCTAACAGTGGTATCAGAGCCTAATCATGTGCTAATTATCGATCTTGATGATTCCATGTATGAATTGATATGCGAAACGTTCAAATTTTTGGGCTGGGAAAATTTTTCTGAATCTGTGTCGCGGCGCGGCCGCGTCGCTTCCAGTTCATTCTGGAGGGCGGCCGCGCCCTAACCTAGAAAACATTTTTGGAGTGCAGCGCGACCGCGCCGCTCCTAGTTCAAATTGGAGCACGGCCGCGCCGGTGTGCAGACTTTGAAATTTTTTTTTCTCAATTAATATAAATGGTTTATTTAATTGATAAAAGTTTAAAATAAAAGAGTTTATTTTATCTGGAATAGAATTTCAGATTGCTAAAAATTAAAGGAGTTTAATTTGGATTTGGTTTTTGATTAAAATAAAAGAGTTTATTTTGTTTCAAAACTAAATATTAGCAAAAATTTTGCCCATTAATTGATATCAATGCATATATGGAATGGATTTATTATTTATGGGATGAATGTTATTTATTGATACTTATAGAGATATGTATGATAATAAATAGGGGTTGATTATGGACTATTGACCAATGTGTGATTGAATTTATTTTAGTGGATGCTTGAATGAATGGGTTTTTACAAATGGGATCTGCGTACCTTGTCTTCTCTAATTTTTCTTAATGTAAATTTTATCTCCCTCCTATGTACTTCCCCTTGATTGCTGATCAAGGTTTCTATTTATTATAAAATAGTTTCTGTAATAGGACTAGTTAGAATTAATTTTAAAAAATTGGAGACAAAGGAGCAAGGAGCACTTGAAGACCCATTTGTATTGGAGTCTGGGTTTAAATGTAATAGTTATATTTAAATTTAATTCTTGCACCCTAGGTTTGACCTTTTGGTTCACTTGGTGGCTCTAGTGAACCAAACTAGAATAAAAGTCCATAATCAATCCGGGTAGAATATAGTATTCTATATGTGCATGCTTACTATATATATATATATTATATATTATCCAACATGCTTCGCATGTAAAATAATATGACGCGTATTTTATATATATATATATATATGTGTGTGTGTGTGTGCATGCGCGCTAAACAAGATGAGACTAATAATAACAAACCCCTCAAAGTAATACATTAAGTCCTAAGCGTTCAAAGATATTTGGAATATCGAACGTCGCCTTCTAGCATGGTAAAGCGATAGAGTATTAAATATTTAATATGAGTTTGTTGTGTCACACAAGGCAAGTATTAAATATTTAAGATGTTGCTTTATCACATTTGATGCTTATACATAGACTGAACGATGCTGTTTTGTTGTGTCACACAAGGACAGTGTTTTTCTTTCGAATATATGGAAGTGCTAGATTGGACTTAACTTGAATAATTTTGATTCGGATGTATCATACTTGATCAAAATAATCTAAGAGGCAAAATACAAGGAGTTACATAGTGATGTAATTGACAATAGTTGTCTACCTATTTATTTATATATAGTTTGTTGTATCACACAAGGCTATATACATTTGAAATGGGATCCTTATTCTCACTAGCAAATCTTTAATTAGATTTGTCAAACTATATAATGAGGGTAATATAGTTTGATGAAAATAGTGGGAGATACTAATTTAAAAAAAAGACATAATTTATTTTGGTAATTAATTAAATGAATGTATGCTAAAATGTTGTCTATTTCACATGTAGAATTTAAAAATGTCAAACTCACTATCACTGCGTAGCATACTTGATGCTAACAAATTGACCAGACCGAATTACACGGACTGGTTAAGGAATCTGAGAATTGTTCTCACTGCTGAAAAGATTTCTTATGTCCTAAATTCGCCAGTCCCTGCAAATGTTGCAGAAACAGCCTCTGAGGAAGAGATTGCTACTTTCAGAAAGTGTCAAGATGATGCAATCTTGGCTCAATGCATCATGCTCGCATCTATGAGTAACAAGCTTCAGCGTCAGCATGAAACTATGGATGCTCCTACTATATTACTGCACCTCAAAGAGTTGTATGGTGAGCAAAGTAGGACTACTAGATATCAGATATCTAAGGAGCTCTTCCGATCTCGTATGACCGAGGGCACTGCTGTTGAGACTCATATCCTTAAGATAATCAATCTGATTGAATAACTTGGACAGCTTGGGTTTGTGATGGATGGGGAGTTAAGCCAAGATTTGATCTTGCAGTCACTCCCGGACACCTTCTCACAATTTGTTGTGAATTTTCACATGAATAAGTTGGACGTCAGCTTGCCTGAGTTACTTAACATGCTGAAAAAAAACTGCTGAAGGTCAATTCTCATCCAACAATAACCAAGTCTTACTAGTGGATGATTCTTCCAAGAAAAGGAAGAGGCCAAAGGTATCTTCTGAAAAGAAGAAAAACAAGAAGACTAAGGGCAAGGCGAAGAGAAAGGATAAAAAGAAACCTGATCCAGATAGCAAAGGAATTTGCTACCATTGCAATAAGCCGGGACATTGGAAGAGGAACTGCAAGGAGTATCTTGCGGACCAAAAGAAGCTTGGAGAAGCTTCGACTTCTGATCTAGGTTTGTTCATGATTGAAATTAATTTTTTTGAAAGTTAAAATTCTACTTGGGTATTTGATACCGGCTGTAGTTCTCACATATGTAATAATGTGCAGGGACTAAGCAGAAGTAGAAAGCTGGACAAGGATGAAGTCGTCCTACGATTGGGAAATGGAGCAAAGGTTGCTGCATTAGCTGTAGGGACTTATCGTTTAGCACTGCCTTCGGGCAAGTTCATTAGTTTAAATAATTGTTATTATCTTCTGACACTCATTAGAAACATTATTTCAATTTCTGTATTGGATATGGATGGTTTTGATATTATAATAAAGAACAACAGTTATTCTATTTATAATATAAATGTTTTATATGGTGTTGGGAACTTACTGAATGGACTGTACATACTTGACTTGCATGAAAATATACTTCAAATTGAACAAACTAAGAAAAAAAAAGAGATGGTGTTAATTATACCTTTATGTGACACTGTAGACTTGGTCATATCAATGAAACAAGATTATCCAAGTTACATAAAGATGGGCTTTTAGAGTTATCTGATTACGAATCATATCCAACTTGTGAATCTTGTCTCATGGGTAAAATGACTAAATCTCCTTTTACTGGAAAAGGAGAAAGAGTTACAGAGTTGTTAGCGTTGGTACACATACACGTATGTGGACCTATGACAACGAATGCACGAGGAGGGTATTCTTACTTTATTACTTTCACTGATGATCATTCTAGATTTGGATATGTGTATTTAATGAAATAAAAATCTGAGTCGTTTGAAAGGTTCAAAGAATTCAGAAGTGAAGTAGAGAAGCAAACTGGTAAGAGTATTAAGATTCTTTGATCGGATCGAGGAGGGGAATACTTGACCAATGAGTTTCTAAATTGTCTCAAAGAAAATGGTATAATCTCACAATGGACTCCACCAGGAACGCCACAGTTGAATGGTGTATCTGAAAGGAGAAATCGAACATTGTTGGACATGGTTCATTCCATGATGAGTTTTACCGACCTTCCAGTATCCTTCTGGGGTTATGCCCTAGAAACGACTGCATATCTACTTAACAAGGTACCTACCAAATCTGTCCCAAAGACTCCATATGAGATATGGACAGGGAGGAAACCAAATCTTAAGTATGTTAAGACTTGGGGTTGTCCAGCTTATGTCAAAAGGTTTGAGCAAAATAAGCTAAAGACTAGATCCGACAAGTGTAGATTTGTTGGTTACCCTAAAGAAACTGTAGGGTATTATTTCTATCATCTTACTGATCAAAAGGTGTTTGTAACGAAACACACTGCCTTTTTGGAAAAGGAGTTTATCCTTGAAGGGGTTAGTGGGAGTAAGATATATCTTGAAGAAGTTCAAAAACCACAAAATACTCCAGATCAAAGTTAGGTACCTAACCAAGTAGAAGAACCTACTGTACCACAACCTATTCGTAAATCTGGAAGAGTACCGAAGATACCTGAAAGGTATGGATTCATCATAGAGGATGATGATGAGGTTCGCATCATAGAAGATGATGATCCATGAAATCCGAGATGGACTCCATGTATGAAAACCAAGTATGGACTTTGGTTTCACCACCTGAGGGCATTAAGCCTATTGGGTGTAAATGGGTCTTTAAGAGAAAGACTGGAGCGGATGGCAAGGTAGAGACCTATAAGGCCCGACTGGTTGCAAAAGGTTTCAAACAAAGACAAGGAATTGACTATGATGAAACCTTCTCGCCAGTAGCTATGCTCAAGTCCATTCGGATTTTGCTTGCAATTGCAGCTTATTATGACTACGAAATCTGGCAAATGGACGTGAAAACGGCCTTCCTCAATGGAGAGCTTGAGGAGAATATATGTATGATACAGCTAGAGGAATTTGTTTCAAAGGTTGAAGCAAATCATGTTTTAAGGTACGATGATCCATTTATGGATTGAAGCAAGCTTCTCAAAGATGGAACATTCGTTTTGATGAGACAATCAAAAGAGTTTGATTTTATCAAAAACGAGAATGAACCTAGTGTGTACAAAAGGGTCAGTGGGAGCACTGTGACATTTTTAGTATTATATATTGATATATTACTGATAAGGAATGACACACCAATGCTACAATCAGTAAAGATAAAATTGTCTAAACATTCCTCCATGAATAACTTGGGAGGAGCATCCTATAAATTGGGGATATAAATCTATATAGATAGATTTAAAAGGATTTTCGGCTTAACCTAATGAACGTATATTCATTCGATGCTAAAGGCGTTTATCTTGACAAACTCCAAGAGAGGTCTCATGATGATGAGCCATGGAGTGAATCTCTATAAAATTGTCTCCAATTTAAAGAGAGATCGCATGAGTTACTATCATGTATGCAATGAATATACAAGGCCTGATGTTGATCAGTCATATTCTGGAGAAGATCACTATAAGACAGTGATAAACATCTTAAGTACTTAACCGGTATTGAAGATGTGATCATGATTCATGGTAGGTCTGAATTAAAACTAGAGGGCTAAACAGACTCAAGTTTTTCAGACTGACCAAAACGATAACAAATCCACTTTAGGGTAAATTGTTACCTTGAATGGTGGTGCAGTGAATTGGAAAGGTTCCAAAATAACAAAGAGTTGCTGATTTAGTGACAAAGACAAAGTATATAGCTGTAAGTGAAGCTGCAAGTTGATTGTTTGGATGAAAAGTTCATCACAGAACTAGGAATAGTTCCTAAGTCTCATCTTGGATTCAAACATGTGTTGCGGCACTTTCATTTGATTAGAGGAATCATTGAAAGAAGAAAAGTCACTATAGAGATAGTGGACTCTCAAGAACAACATTGCATATCCATTTACTAAAGCTTTATCCAAACAGCAGGATGATCGTCACTTAGAGAAGAAGGGTATTAGATATCATGACGATTGGCTTTAGTGCAAGTGGGAGATTGAAAGTAGTATGCACACAAGTCAATCATATTTGATATGATGTAGCATATACTTTGTAATCTTATTCATTTATTAATAAAAGAATTGAGTTTCTTAAAAGGCATTTTATATTATCTACATGGTGTTGTTATATTAAATGTGATAAACCCATAGTTTTGAGCAATGCTTTTAGAATCATGATGGTGATCATGCTAATGAGATCTAAATTCAAGATAGCTCAAAAACTAAAATTGTTCCTAATCGTTGGATTACTAAATCGGGGATTAGTGAATCCGGATAGATTAGTACATACGTTGCTTGCTCTTAGGAAGAGGATGGTTGATCTCATAATCATTTGTGTGGAGACACTAAAGCAAGTATGTAGGTGCTTATTAGAGAATAAGTTCACTGAACGTGACTCGCTAAGGAATACCTAATGGAGTTTTACTCACCTGTCAATAGGAATTCCTCAAGTGATAGTAGTACAAGTGATCCTTGGACTTGAGATCATCATAGTATCTTGTGTATGATGAGTTATACTTTGACATGTCCCTTAAGACCTTTGGGGTATATCAAAGGATATGATTGGGTATAATAAGTTGTACATGGAGATAGATGAATGATCAACAAAGAATCTACCACGTCTAGTAAAAGATGTGAATGTCCTATGTGATTCGATAAAAGACAACTGAGTAGTCCTTGGCCAAGGCAGAATGAAATTAGAAAGGAGTTTCTAATTTGTATTATTTAGAGTTGTGCATTTGGGAATCGAAATACATATAATTAAATAAAATAGGACTTGACAGTAAATCCATGTCTTATATTTAATTAGGATATTGTATGGTAGAAGGATTGAATTGTACGGTAACTATTTACTCAAAGGTTCTTTTATGATTAATGTTGAAATCTATATTATCTGGAAAGTTGTTGATCGCTAAGGAAGCTTACCCTTATTGTAGAATAAATATTATTTATTTAAATGAATTAAATAGTTTAATTTATTTATTTAAATAAGATTAGAATTGTTCTAATTGATTTATTCACAACCGGTTTAATATGGAGAACATAAAGGGTCACACCGCAAAAAAGAAAATATTTATTTAAGAAGTAAATGGCATAATTATAATAATAAGTTAAGTGTATTTAATTTAGTCTATAGAGATAGAATAAATTAAATAGCTTAATATTTATTATTTAATATTTTAGAAATATTAAATATAAATTAATAAGAGGAGTCTTATTATTATTATTACTATTACTATTATTTATTTCCTAATAGGGATTGAGAATTAATTAATAGAACTATTATTTATTTCCTAATAGGGATTGAGAATTAATTAATAGAAGTACTCTCTCACGAATTCCTAATTGGATTAGGAGCATAATTAATTAAAGGAGTTTAATTAGAATATAAACCCTAATCCTAAATAGTTTAGGGAAGGGTTATTCCTACATCTATAAATAAGAAGAGTCTTATTATAGATTAGGGTTACACACTCTTGAATTAGATTGTGGAGAGTACTTACAATTTTTATAGAGATAGAATCTAGGGTTTTTGCCAAATACCCAACTTCTTGAATACTTGTTCTTCCTTGGTGGATCACCTCTAGAGGCTAAACACTTGGGTGGCTAATGTTGATCAAAGGAAGGAATCACACTGTAGCATTCGAGGAGAACACGAAGGACTAGGAGTTGAACTTGTACCCGAGGAAGCTTTGTTCTACGAGGGTATAATTCTTATTCTCTTTCTCTTTCGTTTATATCGTTAATTGAGCACATTGATCGATCATGGTGATGGTTTGTATAAAATTTTAAAATCCATTTTATCACGCTTCCCCTCTATTTATGTAATTTGATTGCATGCTTGCGTAATATACAAACCTAACACGAGATTCATTGGACCATTCCAGATATTGAGGAGGATAGGTGAGGTATCCTATGAGGTAGCCCTACCCCCTGAGTTAGACCATATCCATAACGTGTTTCATGTGTTCGTGTTACGACCATATAAATCCGATTATAAACACGTTATAGATCACGAGCCTATTTAGATTAAGAAAGATTTATCATATGAAGAAATTCCTATTGAAATCATAGATAGGAAAGAACAAATTCTACGGAATAAAGTGATACCTTCAGTCAAGGTAATTTGGAAAAATCAAAACATAGAGGAAGCTACGTGGGAGCTCGAGAGTAAAATGCGAGACAACTACCCACATTTGTTTCTGTAATCTGTACTGTAATTTCGAGGACGAAATTCTTATCAGAGGGAGTGAATGTGATATTCCAGACCTTAATAACATTTGTATATGTAAATTGTGTGTTTATTAAATGAATTTTCTTATTCCGACCTTGTGTTATGTGATTGTATATTTTAATAAAGAATTAGGTCAAATAAAATTTTTTCAAACCTACTTAGTCGTGTTTACATTGACAAAATAATTTGTCGTGTTTTCCACGATTTCACCAAGAAACATCCCGGCAAATTATTTTTGACAAGTTGCTGTGTCGTGCTCGGGAATGACAAAGTAATTTGTCGTGCTTACGGTAATAAGCTGCATTATCGAGCTTGTAAGATATTTTCATTAAGGAGCTTAGAAGATAGGTTCAATTGCAAGGTGCATTGTCGAGCTTGGAATAAATTTTCATTGAGGAGTTTAGAAGAATATTCTAAGAATATGCTAGGGTGCAAAGTACAATAAGCCGAGCCCCTAACGTTCAATTAGTGAAACTTGGTTTTTCTATAAATAGCAAGCTCAGTTCATTCATTCCTTACTATTTTTCAAGAGCAGTTCAAGAGCAAAAACACTCTATATTTATATTTTGAGAGATATTGTGAGATAAAAATTACTTGAAGCATCGAAGCGCTACGCGATTAGAAGTAAAGCTAGCAACTACAAGAGGTATACTCTAGTAGTTATTATTTTCTTCTTTACATATGTAGTAAAAATATACTTTTATAAGCAATTATAATGCCCAAATTATTTCAAGTATGTAGTACAAAAGTCCTATTTACAAGCATTTATAATGTCCGATTTATTTATCTTATATATTAGAAAATATACTTTTATAAAGAGTTACTATGTCCGACTTTCTTCAAGTATTTAGTAAAAATATTCATTTTACAAGCAGTTATAATGCTGAAATTATCTCAAATATAATAGCCGAATATTCATTTTATAAGCAGTTATAATGCCCGATTTATTTCAAACATAGTAAACGAATATTTATTTTGCAATCAGTTATAATGCTCAATTTATTTTAAATATAGTTGATGAATATTCATTTTATAAGAAGTTATAATGCTGAAATTATTTGATGTATAGTAGAAGGAGTCTTAATTATAAGCGATTATAATAACTGAAATAAAAAGTTAAAATAGTTATTTGTTAAATGTTTAACTAGTTATGTACGCCGATAATTGTATACGATTTACGATGAACGTTTAGACGTTATATTAACTGTAAAAGATATACGAGGCAAGTCTCCAAACCTTATTACCTTTATGCAAATATTATACATCTTGCTATCAATTGTTGTTAAGTTATTGCTTCTTGATTTAGCATAACTTAAAAATGAATCATTATTCATATATTGTTTATTCGAGCATGAATTATTGTGTCAAGCCAAATTGTTTGGTATGACATCTTATAACTGAGTATACAAACACCCTATATGGGTTGTTATTGTCAATAATATATTGACGTTTAGTGCATGTTGGGCACGATTAGGATGATATGTATACTCCTAGGATATCTCGATTAGGCTGATCCCTATAAGATATCTAAACAAAGCTATTCTAAGTCATTGAAGGCTGACAGAACTGGTTGAAACACATGGTGTTAGGTTTGTATAACACAAACATGTAAACAAATTACATAAATAAAGCGAAAGCGCGATAAAATCAGATTTTAAAATTTTATACAAACCATCACCATGATCTTTCTTTATGCACAATTATTAATTAAACGAAAGAGATGGAGAATAAGAATTATACCCTTATAGAATTCTAGCTTCCTCAGGTACAAGTTCACCTCCAATTCCTTCGCGTTCTCCTTGAATTCCACCGATTAAATTCTTTCCTTTGATCAACGTTAGCCACCCAAGTGTTTGCCCTCTAGAGGTGATGCATCAAGGAATAATACTTGTTCAAGAAGATGGGTGTTTGGCCAAACCCTAGTTTCTATCTCTATAGAAATTGCAAGTACTCTCCACAATTCTTATGCAAGAGTGTGTAACCCTAATCTATGATAAGACTCCTCTTATTTATAGATGTAGGAATAACCCTTCCCTAAACTATTTAGGATTAGGGTTTCTATTATAATTAAACTTATTTAATTAATTATGCTCCTAATCCAATTAGGAATTCATGGGAGAGTACTTCTATTAATTAATTTTCAATCCCTATTAGGAATTAAATAATAGTAATAGTAATAATAATAATAAGACTCCTCTTATTAATTTATATTTAATATTTCCAAAATATTAAATAATAAATATTAAGCTATTTAATTTATTCTATCTCCATAGATTAAATTAAATACACTTAACTTATTATTACAATTATGCCATTTACTTCTTAAATAAATATTGTTCTTTTGCGGTGTGACCCTTTATGTTCTCCATATTAAACCGGTTGTGAATAAATCAATTATAACAATTCTAATCTTATTTGAATAAATAAATTAAACTATTTAATGTATTTAAATAAATAATATTTATTCTACAATAAGGGTAAGCCCCCTTAGCGATCAACGACTTTTCAAATAATATAGATTTCAACATTAATCACAAAAGAACCTTTCAGTGCATAGTTACCGTACAATTCAATCCTTCTACCATACAATGTCCCAATTAAATATAAGACATGGAATTACTGTCAAGTCTTATTTTATTTAATTATATGTACTTCGATTTCCAAATGCACAACTCAAAATAATGCAAATTAGAAACTCCTTCCTAATTTCATTCTGCCTTGGCCAAGGACTATTGAGTTATCATTTATCGAATCACATAAGACATTCACATCTTTTACTAGACGAGGTAGATTCTTTGTTGATCATTCACCTATCTCCATGTACAACTAATTATATCCAATCATACCTTTTGATATACCCAAAAGGTCTTAAAGGAAATGTCAAAGTATAACTCATCATACACAAGATACTATGATGATCTCAAGTCCAAGGATCACTTATACTACTATCACTAGAGGAATTCCTATTGACAGGGGAGTAAAACTCCATTAGTTATTCCTTAGCGAGCCACGTTCAGTGAACTTATTCTCTAATAAGCACCTACATACTTGCTTTAGTGTCTCCACACAAATGATTATGAGATCAATCATCCTCTTCTTAAGAGCAAGCAACGTATGTACTAATCTATCCGGATTCACTAATCCCCTTTTTAGTAATCCAACGATTAGGAACGATTTTAGTTTGTGAGCTATCTAGAATTTAGATCTCATTAGCATGATCACCATCATGATTCTAAAAGTATTGCTCAAAACTATGGGTTTATCACATTTAATATAATAGCACAATGTAGATAATATAAAATGCCTTTTAAGAAAATCAATTCTTTTATTAATAAATGAATAAGATTACAAAGTATATGCCACATCATATCAAATATGATTGGCTTGTGTGCATACTACTTTCACATGGTTCATCTACTGAACCCTAAGTTGGCAAAAGCTTTTGAACTTCTTTCAAATCAAACACATTGTGTTTACATTTTTGACATAAACTTGTTGAGCATTCTGTAGCTCATCCTTGCATAAAACTTTTCTTTGCAGTTTTAGATAGTAATCCCGGAACTTCAGGGACAGACAAGGTAAAAGGCCGTGTTAATTAGTTTTATCTTACTATTTTGAATAAATTCAAGTCTTATAAGACTTTGTTATAATAAGAACATAGTGCTGAGAACGTTGTAATTAAACTTAAAGTTATGAAATATATATCATATTTTGTTATATCTCTTGCGTTGTATTTACAGTATCCATATGAACTATACATCAGAATGAGGGTATTTAAATGATATTGGGAGTTCTGTAAGCACTGAGGTTACACTTAATTAGCACTGGTAAGGTGCCACCTTTACCGGAATGCACCCCTCAATTTCAAGAACACACTTATCATTGATACTGTGAATGTCAGATAGATATGGAATATCGATATGAAAGAGATATCCATAAGATATAAATCTATACATCCAAGTAAGGGTATCCAAACACAGTTAACGTTCTAACGAGAACTATTATCTGTTATGGGATACTGTGAACCTTGGATGGATAAAAGTTATATATTATAGAATATTTATAGTTGAATAGTTTCACGTGAGCACCAAATCTGCTACAGGGAGTGTAGAGAATTTGAGGACTTCACAGAATAGCTCCGGTAAAGATGAAGGAATTGTTGGTACAACTACAGGAGTTGTTGAATAAGGATTATATTCAACCAAGAATGTCTCCGTGGGGAGCTCCAATATTGTTCGTAAAGAAGAATGATGGATCGCTAAGGCTTTGTATCATCTATAGGGAGTTGAATAAAGTTACTATTAAGAAGAAGTGTCCGTTGCCCAGAATTGACGATTTTTTGGACCAATTAAATGGAGCGAAATACTTTTCGAAGGTTGACTTGAGGACGGGCCATCACCAACTAAAAGTGAGGAAGGAGGATATTCCGAAGACAACATTTAGAACTCGATATGGACATTTGAGTTTCTGGTGAAAGTAGTATGCACATAAGCCAATCATATTTGATATGATGTAACATATACTTTGTAATCTTATTCAGTTATTTATAAAAGAATTTATTTATTAAAGGCATTTTCGTTATCTACATGATGCTGTTATATTAAATGTGATAAACCCATAGTTTTGAGCAATGCTTTTAGAATCATGACTGTGATCATGCTAATGAGATCTAAATTCTAGATAGCTCATAAACTAAAATTGTTCCTAATCGTTGGATTACTAAAAAGGGAATTAGTGAATCCGGATAGATTAGTACATACTTTGCTTGCTCTTAGGAAGAAGATGATTGATCTCATAATCATTTGTGTGGAGACATTAAAGTAAGTATGTAGGTGCTTATTAGAGAATTAGTTCACTGAACGTGGCTCGCTAAATGAATACCTAATGAAGTTTTACTTGCTTGTTCATAGGAATTCCTTATGTGATAGTAGTACAAGTGATCCTTAGCCTTGAGATCATCATAGTATCTTGTGTATGATGAGTTATACTTTGACATGCCCCTTAAGACCTTTAGGGTATATCAAAGGGTATGATTGGGTATAATAAGTTATACATGGAGATAGGTGAATGATCAACAAAGAATCTACATCATCTAGTAAAAGATGTGAATGTCCTATGTGATTCGATAAATGACAACTTAGTAGTCCTTGGCCAAGGCAGAATGAAATTAGAAATGAGGTTCTAATTTGCATTATTTAGAGTTGTGCATTTGGAAATCGAAATACATATAATTAAATAAAATAAGACTTGACAGTAAGTCCATGTCTTATATTTAATTGTGACATTGTATGGTAGCAAGATTGAATTGTATAATAACTATTAGCTGAATTGTTGTTTTGTGATTAATGTTAAAATCTATATTATTTGGAAAGTCGTTGATCGCTAAGGGGGCTTACACTTATTGTAGAATAAATGTTATTTATTTAAATGAATTAAATAGTTTAATTTATTTATTTATATAAGATTAGAATTGTTCTAATTGATTTATTCACAACCGGTTTAATATGGAGAACCTAAAGGGTTACACCGCAAAAAATATTTATTTAAGAAGTAAATGACATAATCGTAATAATAAGTTAAGTATATTTAATTTAGTCTATAAAGATAGAATAAATTAAATAGCTTAATATTTATTTTTTAATACTTTAGAAATATTGAATATAAATTAATAAGATGAGTCTTATTATTATTATTACTATTATTATTATTTAATTCCTAAAAGGGTTTGGGAATTAACTAATAAAAGTACTCTCATAAATTCCTAATCGGATTAGAAGTTTAATTAATTCAAGGAGTTTAATTAGAATAAAAACCCTAATCTTAAATAGTTTAGGAGGGTTCCCTATATCTATAAATAAGAGGAGTCTTATCATAGATTGGGGTAACGCACTCTTGTATTAGAATTGTGGAGAGTACTTACAATTTCTATAGAGATAGAAACTAGGGTTTTGGCAACACCCATCTTCTTGAACAAGTATTATTTCTTGGTGGATCACCTCTAGAGGCCAAACAATTGGGTGGCTAACGTTGATCAAAGGAAGGAATCTCACCGTTGAATTTAAAGAGAACATGAATGATTTTGGAGTTGAACTTATACCCGAGGAAGCTTAAGTCTACGAGGGTATAATTCTTATTCTCTATCTCTTTCATTTAATTGATAATTGAACACAAGGAAAGATCATGGCGATGGTTTGTATTAAAATTTTAAAATCTGTTTTTTATCGCGCTTCTGTTCTATTTATGTAATTTGATTGCATGCTTGCGTATTATACAAACCTAACAGTGTTATTAGAGCCAATCCTTGTGTTAATTATTGATTTTGTTGATTCTATGTATGAATTGATATGTGATTCGATCGAATTTTTTGGGCTGCAAAATTTTTTTTGATTCAGCTTCGCATCCCTAACCCAGAATCTCGTCTCTCAGCGTGCAGCATGGCCGCGCCGCATCCCTGTTCATTCTGGGCCCGGTCGCGCCACACCCTGGAACTGAATTTTTTTTTGGTTTTTGAATTAAAATAAATGGTTTATTTAATTGATAAAAATTTAAAATAAAGATGTTTATTTTATTTAGAATTGGATTCCAGGTAGCTAAAATTAAAAGAGTTTAATTTTGATTTTGTTTTTGATTAAAATAAAAGAGTTTATTTTGTTTCAAAAATAAATATTAGCAAACTTTTTGCCTATTAAATAATATCAATGCATATATGGAATGGTTTCATTATTAATGAGATAAATGTCATTTATTGATGCATATGGAGATATGTGTGATAATAAATAGGGATTGATTATGAACTCTTGACTAATGTGTGATTGGATTTATTTTAGAGGATGCTTGAATGAATAAGTTTTTATAAATGGGGTCTGCGTATCTCGTCTTCTCTAGTTTTTCCTTGATGTAAATTCTATCTTCCTCCTATGTACTTCCTCTTGACTGCTGATCAAAGTTTCTATTTATTATAAATAGTTTATGTAATAGGATTAATTAGAATTATTTTGAAGAATTGGAGACAAAGGAGCAAGAAGCGCTTGAAGACCCGTTTGTAATGGAGCCCGGGATTTAAATGTAATAGTTATATTTAAATTCAATTCTTGCACCTTAGGTTTGACCTTTTGGTTCACTTGGTGGCTCTAGTGAACCAAACTAGAATAAAAGTCCATAATCAATCTGGGTCTATATGTGCATGATTACTATATATATATATATATATATATAAATATATATATATATATATTATACAGCATACTTCATATGTCAAATAATATGACGCGTATTTTATATATATATGTGCATGCACGCTAAACAAGATGAGACAAATAATAATAAACCCCTCAAAGAAATCATATTAAGTCCTAAACGTTCAAAGATATTTGGAATATCGAACGTAGCCTTCTGGCATGATAAAACAATAGAGTATTGAATATTTAATATGAGTTTGTTGTGCACACACAAGACGAATATTAAATATTTAAGATGTTGCTTTATTTCATTGGATGTTTATAAGGAATTGAACATTACCGCTTTGTTGTGCACACACAAGGGCTGTATTTTTCTCTTCACTTATATGGAAATCCTGGGTCTAACTTAACTTAAATTATTTTAGTTCGGATATGCACACACTTGACCATTATGATCTAAAAGGCAAAATACAAGGAGTTACATGGTGATGTAATTGACAATAGTTGTCTACCTATTTATTTATATACAGTTTGTTGTGCACACACAAGGCTATATACATTTGTAATATAGTTTGATGAAAATAGTGGGAGATACTAATTTAAATAAAGACCTAATTTATTTTGGTAATTAATAAAAGGAATGTATGCTAAAATGTTGTCTATTTCACATACAGAATTTAAAAATGTCAAACTCACTATCACTATGTAACATACTTGATGCTAACAAATTGATCGGACCGAATTACACGGACTGGTTAAAGAATTTGAGAATTGTTTTCACTGCTGAAAAGATTTCTTATGTCCTAAATTCGTCCGTCCCTGTAAATGTTGAAGAAACTGCCTCCGAGGAAGAGATTGCTACTTTCAGAAAGTGACAAGATGATGCAATCTGGGCTCAATGCATCATGCTCGCATCTATGAGTAACGAGCTTCAGCGTCAGCATGAAACTATGGATGCTCCTACTATATTGCTACACCTCAAAGAGTTGTATGGTGAGCAAAGTAGGACTGCTAGATATCAGATATCTAAGGAGTTCTTCCGATCTCGGATGACCGAGGGCACTACTGTTGAGACTCATGTCCTAAAGATGATCAATCTGATTGAACATATTGGACAGCTAGGGTTCGTAATGGATGGGGAGTTAAGTCAAGATTTGATCTTGTAGTCACACTTGGACAACTTCTCATAATTTGTTATGAATTTTAACATGAAAAAGTTGGACGTTAGCTTGCCTGAGTTACTTAACATGCTGAAAACTGCTGAAGGTCACTTCTCATTCAACAAGAACCAAGTCTTACTAGTGGATGATTCTTCTAAGAAAAAGAAGAGGCCCAAGGTATTTTTTGAAAAGAAGAAAAAGAAGAAGGCTAAGGGCAAGGCGAAAGGAAATGATAGAAAGAAAGCTAATCTTGATAGCAAAGGAATATGCTACCATTGCAATAACCCGAGAAATTGGAAGAGGAACTACAAAGAGTATCTTGCGGACCAAAAGAAGCTTGGAGAAGCTTCGACTTTCGATCTAGGTTTATTCATTATTGAAATTAATTTTTTTGAAAGTCAAAATTTTACTTGGGTATTGGATACCGGCTGTGGTTCTCACATATGTAACAATATGCAGGGACTAATAGGAACTTATTGTTTAGCACTGCCTACGGGTAAGTCCACTAGTTTAAATAATTGTTATTATGTTTCAACACTTATAAAAAATATTATTTCAATTTTTGTATTGGATATGGATGGTTTTGATATTATAATAAAGAATAACAGTTGTTTTATTTATAATAAAAATATTTTATATGGTGTTGGTAATTTACTGAATGGACTTTACATACTTGACTTGCATGAAAATATACTTCAAATTGAACAAACTAAGAAAAGAAAAAGAGATGATATTAATTATACCTTTATGTTGCACTGTAGACTCAGTCATATCAATAAAACAAGATTAACCAAGTTGCATAAAGATGGGCTTTTAGAGCTATCTGATTTTGAATCATATCCAACTTGTGAATCTTGTCTCATGGGTAAAATGACTAAATCTCCTTTTAATGGAAAAGGAGAAAGAGTTACACAGTTGTTAGCGTTGGTACACACAGACGTATGTAGACCTATGACAACGAATGTACAAGGAGGTTATTCTTATTTTATTACTTTCATTGATGATGATTCTAGATTTGGATATGTGTATTTGATGAAATACAAATCTGAATCGTTTGAAAGAATTCAAAAGTGAAGTAGAGAAGTAAATTGGCAAAAGTATCAAGATTCTTCGATCGGACCGAGGAGGAGAATACTTAACCAATGAATTTCTTAATTGTTTCAAAGAAAATGGTATAATCTCACAATGGACTCCACCAGGGACGCCACAGTTAATTGGTGTGTCTAAAAGGAGAAATCAAACATTGTTGGACATGGTTCATTCCATGATAAGTTTTACCGACCTTCCATTATCCTTCTGGGGTTATGCCCTAAAATCGGCTGCATACCTACTTAACAAGGATAAGATACTTGCATTTACGCGATTTACCAGAATGCTATCCAATCGCTCCTCAAATAACCTGTATGAATCATAAGGTCGAACATACTAGTTAGTCATATATAGACTTTTCTTATTGGTTTATACTATTATTATTCTTATTTCATATTGTTTGTGCTTTATAATCTAATAACGCGATCAACTTCCGATTACCTCTTAGCATCATGACATTAGGGACCATCACGACTTTCATATGAACCTTCCTTTTTGATTTATCTTAACTCTATACATACCTTTCAAGTGTCCGTCTTATTAGATTTGAGACACTTGTCAAACTTTCTAACACTTACCATGACGTTTCTACGTTCGTACGTCGTACGCCCGATTCGCTTACGCGAATACCCAAGCGACACGCCCTTGTGTTCGCTCGACATACCCAACTTATCTACTACTTATGAGTTTACATTTTCCTAGCCCCTGTTCCCGAGGTTCAATGATTAGAACTTGGAATTACTAGCTTACATAAGTCGGCGTCATGGCGTTCCAAAGAAATCACCACGTTTCGCCTCCGATTTCACACCCATCCTAAAGATATCCAATTTGGACCTTCTTCTTGATCTCAAATTCCAAACCTAAATATTGAAAGTTGTAGGTCTCTTCCTTAGCTTTTCGAATCATCTTGAATCGTCTAAATCAGAGTTCGTACGAAAACGTTATGCTTGATCGAACGAAAGTCCAAAAATTGAAAAATGGGGTGCAAGGCATCTTGGCCCCGGCGGGCTCAGCAAGGCTACATGAGCTCACCCTGACTAGGACCTCTCTGTCGAGTTCTCCCCGGCGAACTTAACAGGCATGATGAGCCCGCCCCGGTGAGCTCCCCAGATTTTCAAAAAAAAAATTATTTCTTTTTATTTTTTACAGTCTAGGCTTTCGACGCGCGATTGATTTCCAACGCTCTAACTTACTTCTAGTATACCACATTAGCTATAACTTTTCATATTTGGAACAATTTTTTCCCATTCCTAGCAAGCCTCAAAATTGGCTCAAAAGTCCCTCCGCGGACAACTTTTCAACGAATTTGACGTTTTAAACGTCAATTCTTTGTTTTACCGTAACTCGATCATCCGAAGTCGGATTGAACTCGTTCTTAAGCCCAAGACTCACATTTTTCATGTTATTCAATAGCCCTAACATTTTAAACTCACTCAAATATGATAGCCAAAAATTTATCCCCCACGCGTTATTAAGTTATAATTCGTCTTAAGATGGCTTTTTCATGAACTTTCGCCAAAACTTCGTTATGGCGAATTTTTCCTCCGTTCTACATGAAACTTTTCATAATACACTCGTGGCTTATAACAAAAGACTCAATAATCATCATTAAGGTCCTTTTTACGTCCTCTACAAGCTTTTTAATCCATTACGTATAGGTTTAGGATTTTAACTTTCGTTTTCGCTTTCATGGCATTTACCGGTAAATATTCACAAGGTTCTTATATACAACACATCCTTGTCTCTCCATGATCCTTCTATGATCATTAAATCAACAACCACTAACATGCACTTCTTAATATACTAAAAAACACTTTTTAAACTATAAGACTTGAAAATGAAAAACATAAAAGAGTTTAGTTATTACCCTCTTTGTTTTTCTCTTGATTTTAATCTATTCTTGATCTTGCTTCTTCTTACTTGATGATCTAAGGTCAATGGCCTTGATTCTCCTTCTTGATTGTTATTTCTCACTTTCCCTTGATTTTCTTCTTTTCCTTTCTTTGATTATCTCCTTCTTTTCTCTCTTTTTCTCTCTAGCTTCTTGGAATGAAATGAAGATGAATGAAATCATTGCCTAAAGCCTTGTTTGGCTAGCTTGCATTAAATGGTTGTCTAATAATGGTGAGTCATGCTAGATGACTCACCTTCTTGTCCCCCTAGTCCTCACATTGCTGACCACTTTGGCCAAAAATGCCCTTTATGTGGTTTAAAAATTACCACTTGCTTTAATTTGAATTTCATTTCACTCCCATTTTCATCCTAGCTTGCTTAGACCTTAAGTTTTAGGTTTTAACCCTAGGGCTTGAGCCATGGCTCAACCCTAGCCAAGCCGTCACCAACCCTAGCTCAACCCTAGCCGAGCCACCTCGAATTCCAACCGAGCCACTTTTAATCTTTAAGCTCATTTCGATCCGGTTACTTCGAAACTTAGTTTTGATTTCTAGTTTCCTTTTTAGTTAACTATTATAATTATTATAGTTAGCCAAATGCCCATTTTACCCTCTTATAAAATCATTTAGGGTTTACTTATCCGAGCTCGCTCGGTTACTCAATCTTGTTCTAGTTATATTCTTTAACTCGTCACGCATGCGAAAACCGTGAAATCTCTTTCGTTAGTTTTATTAGAGATTATGTCTCCCATCGTTAAACAAACAATATCCCGTGATTCAAAAATTTCAAAAAAACGAAGAAATCAACTTTTATTACCTTGACCTATCTTTGACTACTTGGCCCGAAAAATCAAATTTTCGAGTTTATAGTCTATTCTTACTAATTTCGACGTTTCGGACTTAACCGAATTGTATGCGTCCCAAAATTCTACTCCGAACTCAAATTCGAGTTCTGCCTGCACTAATCTTGTCTTATATACGATTGATCGTCTTTCGTTAGTCAGATCAAACTAATTAAAGTAATTAGCCTTGACTAGCTATTAACTTATATTCCGTATCTCTTAATCGTTAATATATATATATATATATATATATATATATATATATTACACATATATTTATTCATTCAGCACATTTACACATCATAATATCTATAAAAATTTTATTTATTAGATATTTACATCAAAAAACCTAATTACAAGGTTATCTGATTTCTCGGGTCGTCACATTCTTCCCCCTTATAAGGATTCCTTCCCCGGAATCACCGAGTTAATCATTCTAATCCTCAAAATTCTTTAATCAACTACGTAGCTTCATCCTCAAACTACCTCTTCGTTTACACTTATTATTTTCCTGATTTGGAAAAATTCTGGGATATCACATTATCCCATTCTTCTAGGAATTTCTTCAGCAAAATTGCAACATACTCATCTTTACATGTTCTACTCATCATACTAAGTTTTCATACTAACCTCTACATTGTCACCTTCCCCTAATGACTTCATATCTCCCTATCATTCGATTTTCAAAATATTATAATATATTTCAAGACTCTTCAACAATCGTTCGATAATTGTGAAGCAGTATGAATAACTAGGAAGTAAAAATTCCTTTAAAACTTTTCATAGATAAGGGGTCATAAAGACCATAAACTTTGTTTCTAAAAAGGTTTTAATAGAAATTCATCTGTAAATCGTCTAACTTACGGGCACATAGGTGATCAGCCTGTCATGCCCTATGTTGATCTATACTATCTTTGCCGCTGATTCGCGCAATCAGAATTTTTCTATGTTGATCAACACTAGCTTGCAAGAACGATATTTGCGTTCATCATATTGCCTTTGGCATATAAAATAAAATTTTCCCAATTCAGGGATGTTCTGGAGTCTATTCCAAATTAATTTAGTTGGACAACTCTATAAAATTTTCCCAATTCAGGGATGTGTCTAGCCGATTCAAATGGCTCAGACTTGCATAAATTGTTCAAATATCAACGAAACATTTATTTAGCCAACTTAACTGGTGTTGACTTTATCATAAACTCATAAACTCAAAAATTATTTTTATGACTTTGTCATACTACATCATACCATAGTGGGATGATGATCCTTAGATCACATCCGACACTAGGTTAAGCTGCATTGATGATTCCATCATTTGTCATATTCACAATACGGTGGAATGACGATTTCGGAAAAACATTTTGATATTTTTAAAATCAATTTGTTGCCTAGCCGAAACTATTGGCTTGACATCTTTAATGAAATAGTTTATGTAAATTGAAAATTATTTTATGACTTTCTCATAACCGCAGTATGTAATAATGCGTTGATGATTCTACGATCATATCGCAACATTTCACTATACGTTGATGATTCTATCATTTGTCACAGCGACACCATATTTAATAGTGCGTTGACGGTTTTAAAATACATTTTGATCTTTTCAATCAATTTTGTCTAGCTAAAATAATTAGCATAAACATACGAGTAATAGAACTTTTAAAGCTTATTGGTTCAGTACTTTGAGCCAACATATTTTTTGAAAACACAAAAGTGCAAATATCAGCACGAAGTGAATAAATTTCGAAGTCTAGCATAGTTAAAAGATTTCGAATATCCATTTCCTCCATCAACTTCAACTTACCCCGCTACTCCACTATGCAGCAATTCTATATCCTTCTAATACCATCAATGGTCAATACTCTAGAATAATTAACTATTCTTCATAATATTCATATAACTTCGTATAGTTCATCAAACGTACCACACATTATGTGTTCAGAAACTTGCTATAATAATATGAGTTTAAGAACTTGTCATATCAATACGTAGTCCAAGAACCAATCAGGGACTATCCATACGTTGAAGGGCTCAAAACATATCATATGATCATGAGTCACGAACTTACCATAAGCATGAGTTTTAAGAACTCGCACCTAATCTTAGTCTCTAATTATCAAATATATATATGAGAAAAGAATCACCTTCTCTCTATATGTATATCGATAGCGTGCTACCAGCATTTCAACGATTATCAAAATGATAAACTAAGTGGTTGTTAAACCAAGCACAAAACTCCTGCCCATACAAAGGTTTGTACAACTCAACTATCACATGAGTTCTCAATTGAAATCCCATAACATCCTAGCTTTTCCTTTTTGCTTAATACGAACTTGCTTTAATCCGTATTTCATCATCTTGAACTCTTTTTGAGTTTTACTCATACTATTTCAAAGTACCTTTTATTTATAGCATTAGGCTTAAATTTCCAATCGTTTGATTGATTATCTGTCCATCTATAACTTAATCAAATCACGTCGTGATCTTTTCTTATGTCTTGGGTCAGCTGTACCCTGAAAATTCTGCAAGATTCTTCTTTGAATCTTTGTATATTATTTTATCTTTTACTTCTTTTGATGAATTTCCTTAATTAATCTTTTAAAACTTTGTCTGAGTTTGTCTCGTTACTATCTTCAATAATCTTTCTCAGGTTATAGCCTAAGGTTCCACACCTAAGGTTTTTAACCTATCAACTATGATACTAACTGTAACGCCCCCGAATCCGGGTCTACCTTCGAACCCAGGTCTGGTGCGTCACTGTACTATCCATTCAACATAATCTTAACAACATGAATGTAAATACTATATTATTACCCAAGTTTTAAGACCTTTATATCTTCATATCATAGAAGTAATGTATATTACATCACCTATCTATTACAATAGTGACTTTAATCCGCCACAACAGATACGTATAAAAATTACAAGTAGAGAAATGATTGATGGATCATTCATCCATTATAACTATACATTTGTGACTTCTATTCGTCACATCAAATACATCTAGTTTAATATGTACGTCTTCTAATCAAATTCTTAATCTCTTTAGTAGTCTTCATCGGATTCCTCGATTCATTCTAGCTTTGCTGAATATGTTAAATTTAAAGCAAGGGTAAGCATTCTATTGCTCAGCAAGTATTATAATTGAATAAACAATCAACAACATAATGAATATCAACATTTTCTTTGAAGACTTCAACAACTGGACAATAGTTGTGAAACAGAGTTGAATAACAAGGAATGACAATATCCTATCGCTTAGCAGATTCGAAACGATATATAAACTAATCCTCAAGACATTACTCATATATCTCTATAGTGGTCTAGCAGAAACAAATGTCATCGACCCTTTTCATAAGTAATTCTAGAATAATAGAATTTAAACAACTTGAACAATTCAACAACAAAACAATTCATTTCAAATAGCACATAAGTGTAGATATTGGCACATAAGATAATTTATATCTAAACATCTTGTAAAAATATAATACATTTGTACATAGACAGAATCTTATCAAACATAGTCAACTTGTACAATTTAACACATTGCACGGGTTAGGAAACTTTCATAATCATAGCTTCCTAGCATACGTAAATGCATAGGATAAGATACTTGCCATTACGCGATTTACCGGAATGCTATCCAATTGCTCCTCAAATAACCTATATGAATCATAAGGTCGAACATACTAGTTAGTCATATATAGACTTCGCTTATTGGTTTATATTATCATTATTCTTATTTCATATTGTTCGTGTTTTATAATCTAATAACGCGATCAACTTCTGATTACCTCTCAGCGTCATGGCGTTATTGTCCATCTCATTAGATTCGAGACACTTGTCAAACTTTCTAACACTTGCCACGATGTTTCTACGTTAGTACGCCGCATGCCCGATTCGCTTACGCGAACGCCCAAATGACACGCCTTTGTGTTCGCTCGACATGCTCAACTTATCTACCACTCTTTGATTTACATTTCCCTAGCCCCTATTCCTGAGGTTCAATGATTAGAACTTGTTATTACTAGCTTACATGAGTCAGCGTCATGGCGTTCCAAAGAAAGCACCACGTTTCGCCTCTGATTTCTCACCCGTCCTAAAGATATCCAATTTGGACCTTCTTCTTGACCTCAAATTCCAAACCTAAAGATTTAAAATTATAGGTTTCTTCCTTAGCTTTTCGAATCATCTTGAATTGTCTAAATCGGAGTTCGTACAAAAACGTTATGCTTGATCGAATGAAAGTCCAAAAATCAAAAAATGGGGTGCAAGGCATATTGGCCCCGGTGGGCTCAGCAAGGCTACTTGAGCTCACCCTAGCTAGAACCTCTCTACCGAGTTTGCCCCAGCGAACTTAACAGGCATGATGAGCCCGCCCCGACGAGCTCCCCAGATTTTCAAAAAAAAAAAGTTCTTTCTTTTTCTTTTTCTACAGTCTAGGCTTTCGACGCGCGATTGATTTCCAACGCTCTAACTTACTTCTAGTATACCACATTAGCTATAACTTTTCATATTTGGAATAATTTTTTCTCATTCCTAACAAGCCTCAAAATTGGCTCAAAAGTCCCTTCGTGGACAACTTCAACGAATTTGACGTTTTCAACGTCAAATCTTCGTTTTACCGTAACTCGTTCATCCGAAGTCGGATTGAACTCGTTCTTAAGCCCATGACTCACATTTTTCATGGTCTTCAATAGCCCTAACATTTTAAACTCGCTCTAATGCGATAGCTAAAAAGCTACCCCTACGCAATATTAAGTTATAATTCGTCTTAAGACAGCTTTTTCATGAACTTTCGGCATAACTTTGTTATGGCAAATTTTTCTCCTGTTCTGTGAAGCTCCCAAATTCTTTACATTCCCTGTAGCAGATTTGGTACTCACGTGAAACTATTCAACTATAAATATTCTATAATATATAACTTCTATCTATCCAAGGTTCACAGTATCCCATAACAGGTAATAGTTCTCATCAGAACATTAACAGTGTCTGGATACCCTCACTTGGATGTATAGAATTATATCTTATGGATATCTCTTTCATATCGATATTCCCTATCTATTTGACATTTACAATATTAATGATAAGATTGTTCTTGGAACTAAGGGGTGCATTCCGATAAAGGTGGCACCGTACTGGCACTCATTAAGTGTAACCTCAATGCTTACAGAACTCTCAATATCATTTAATTACCCTCATTCAGATGTATAGTTCATATAGATACTGTACTAAATCAGATACTACTTTCTAACTTAACTAAGAATGCAAATACAATGCAAGTGATATAGCAAAAGATGATATATATTTCATAACCTTAAGTTTGATTACAACATTCTCAGTACTATGTTCTTATTACAACAAAGTCTTATAAGACTTGAATTGATTCAAAACAGTGAGATAAAACTAATTAACATACAGCCTCTTTCCCTTGTTCGTCCTTGAAGTTCCGGGATTACCATCTAAAACTGCAAAGGAAAGTTTATGCAAGGATGAGCTACAGAATACTCAGCAAGTTTATTTCAAAAATGTAAAGACAATGTGTTTGATTTGAAGGAAGTTTAAAAGCGTTTGCCTAACTAAGGGTTCAATACATGAACCATGTGTTTCAATCAGTTCTATCAGTCTTCAATGACTTTGAAAAGCTTTATTCAGATATCTTATAGGGGATCAACCTATTCGATATCTGATAAACTCCACAACACGCTTGCGTGAGGTGGTCGTCGCCCGGATCGTTTCTAGCAAGCTATTTGATGGAACTCTTTCGAATCCTTAATCCCTCGCCTGAATATAGACGATAAACCTTGGAATAGTCGATCAAGCAATTGGAATGTATGAAGGATGAAACACCAACAACAGTTTCACCCTCGTTTAATTCAAACGATAATCTCCGTACGATTGTATGATGCGATAGAATAACGCCACACACAACTATGGTTTGTTGTATGATAAGTTAAATATGAATCTCAAAAGAAAAACTAAGAACAATACTCAGAAATCCTTCAAAGAACTAAAAGTAGAGAATAATCTCACAAGAATTATATTGAATAAAATTTGATGTGTATTGTATTACATAAGCCATGTATCCTATTTATACTAATAACATGACACCCTAATCCTATAAGGAAATAAGAATTTGAAAGGAAATAGAAATCCTATCTAATAAACATCCTAGTTACAATAGAATAGGAAAAGATCCCCAAAAGATTGCATTAAAACTGATCAAAAACCTTCCTCGGATTCCGTGACAAAGGCCTAGCGCTAGCCTACAGTGTCTTTACACTTTGCAAGCGCTCTAGGCGCTGGAATAACAAAGGGACGAGCGCTGTTGGCGCTAGTGTATTTCCTGCCTTGACGTTGTAACGACCGGGAATTCTAAAATTTCCTTATAATTCGAATTTTTGAATATTAATGAATATTTTATCTTTTATTAATATTATATTTGTGTTACGTGTTTAAGGGTTGCGTGACAACCTGGATTATGTGGATGCATGAAATTTTACGTGCTGCAGTTTTGTTTAAATGAATAATTGATTTCGCGTAGCGTCGCTAAATCACTATTCACGGGGCACGTTTCCCGAGGCACTATTCATGCCAGATATTTTTGTGTCTTTTTCAATGTTAATAAATTTCATAAATACGTGTATGCGTACGAATAATTTTTCCAAATGTCGGAAATTTTATTTGAGCTGATACGTGATTTTACCCGTATCCGAAATGCATTAAATGGGTGCTCCGAATATTTGGACAAATCCCATAATAATTATTTTTACCCATCCCAATATTTATGGTAATACCCATTTTAATTTTTGGGTAGAGTTATTTACCAGTTTTGGTACAACAGTGGGAGTATTCGGGTATTTATTTTGGCTTATTATTTTAAGTGGGAAACAACCTAAACCCTTGGGCCAATCAAATGCAAGGAGTAGAGTGGATAGCCGGCAGCACGCTGCCATTTTATGGGCTCAATGCCCTAATTTTCCTAAAGGCTAGACTTTCTTGAGCTACTCCCTCTCATTCTCCCGAAGCCTCCAAGCTGCCATCCCATTCAAACTTTCAACTACCAGGCTTTGTGCTGCAGAAAGAGTGAGAGCATAGTAGAGAGAAGAGAGGTGCAGAAAAGGAAAGAAAGAGGAGGAGTTCAGGTGTTGAATTCCTTCATTCTCCCAAGCCTTATTCATCCGACTCCTTTCCTTTCATTCTCTTATACTCGGCTTATTTCCAAGCTTAGTCCTTTTGCTAGCAAGAAGAGAGCTACAGAGAGGGAGGGAGTGGTATAGAGAGAGGGAGCGGAAGAACAAGAACAAAGGGAGAGGAAGAGAAAGAAACTTGAAGGAAGAAGAAAGGGGAGACACGGGTGGAGAAGAGAGGAGCCAAAGAAGTGGAAGGAGAGTCTCAAGCCTAGCCTACAAGTTCGCTAGCATCTTGGAGGGATTACAAGAGGTAATCATCTCACTTAACACATCTTCATTTGATTTTGGTTAAGGTTTTCAAAGTTTCATGGTTGTAGAGCTTTTAAGCTTATGGGTTGGTTTTGCTGCGATTCTTGTCGTTGTTATTTGTTTTGCATGTTTGTAAGTGTTGTTAAGAGACTATGTAAGCTATTAACAACATCAAAGTGGAACAAAAATGAATGAAATCCTTACCTTAGCTTAATGGAGCAAGAACAATGAACTGTTGATCAAGAACATGCACTGTTGGACGAAATTAGAGGACCATTGTAGATATTTTCATGTCTTATAATTTTGGTTAATGCTATATGTATATGAATCTATAGGAGTCTTATGGTTCATATTCTAAGCTTTCCATAGCCTCTAAAATGGCCTAATTCCGAGTTGTAACGAAGAAGTTACGAAAGTTTGAAGTTTGTGTGCCAAAACAGGGCTTGTTGGCGAGCTCGACAAAGAGGAGCCCTTCGGGGGCGAGCTCATTGGCCTAGGGGCGAGCTCAGCCCTTCGGGGGAGAGCTCATTTGGCCTAAGGGCGAGCTCAGCCCTTTGGGGGCGAGCTCATTTGGTCTAGGAGAGCTCGACAGAGAGGAGGCGAGCTCATTTGGTCTAGGCGAGCTCGACAGAGAGGAGGCGAGCTCATTTGGCTTAGGGCGAGCTCATCATAAAGTGGGCGAGCTCATCATAAAGTGGGCGAGCTCATCATAAAGTGGGTGTGCTCATCATAAGGGAGGGCGTGCTCATTAGAAAGGAGGGTGTGCTCATCAGCTCATGGGCGAGCTCATCAAAAAGGTGGGCGAGCTCATGGGCGAGCTCATCGGAGAGGTGGGCGAGCTCATGGGCGAGCTCATCGGAGAGGTGGGCGAGCTCATCAAGAGGAGGGCAAGGAGAGGAAGCTCCGGGGCGAGCACACACCCTTTAGGGCGAGCACAAGCCCTCTGGGGCGAGCACAAGCCCTCTGGGGCGAGCAGAAGCACTTTGGGGCGAGCAGAAGCACTCCGGGGCGAGCTGGTTATGCGATGCAGACCTCCTTTAGTAAAACGGACCTAACTTTCTCATATAAACTCCAAATTCGATGATTCAAGATGATCCGGAAAGCTTAGAGATAGACCTATAACTTCCATTAATTATAATTGAAATTTACTACCTGGAGTAATTTTGATATTGACCGTTTTTAGGGCTATTGTGTAAACAGAAGGGGTCGGTCAAGCGCGTGTGCAACGTGTAATGCTTCCGACAATAAAAGACATTGTTCTAAGCCCTAAAACATGAATGTTATGAATTATAATGATACTTAGCATTAAGCAATGAGTATTAGATAAATCGAATGGGCGTGCTAGACGTACGCAATTACGTGTCGCTTGGGCATTCGAATAGGCAAGGTTGGCGTGCGGACGCGCAAGCGTCATAACGCTGTAACTAATGTGTATAATATTGTTTAATATTTTGTTTCTTATAAGAGTGAAACATTATAGAGTAATATAAACTATTATTTGGCATCTAGTATGTGACTAATTGTTATGTGAATATGTACTTAATTGTGTAGGACATTAAGAAGCGTGTGTTGTAATATTGTAGCAGGCGCACCAGGCAAGTTCCCTAACCTCATTCTTTCTACATATTGAATGCAAGTTTCGTAACGCTTGTCAAACCCTTGTGTTGGGCAAGTTTTTCTCTAACCTTACTCGAATTATATTTTGAGCAGGTTTCATATTTTATACAGGTGTTGTATATTGTTACAAGTTTCATGACTCAAATGGAGTTATTACTTTTGAATCATATTAGTGGATTAATTATTGTCAATTACTCCACCTCCAAGATAATTATTGATATTCGCAGCTTATGCATTTGAATTCATTATTTGTTGTTGGATTGTGAAATGTTTAAGTTCTTCATTCATGAACTGTTTAGGGAAATAGTCTATGCCATTCGTTTCGGCTAGACATGTACAGGTTAATATTTTAAAAGCTATCCAAACCGATTGTCGGTGCGGATTCTTGGACTGAGAGAGCAACCCTTATTAGGGGATTATAATGTGTCGGTTATTCGATGCAGTCAGAGTTAAATGTTATGCATATACATGGTGTACAAGAGGCTGATCCCCTCGAGTACAACTGACGGGGCCAGGTTTTAAAAGAGTTAGTCGAATGATTGACTCTTTGGCCAAAAGTTCATGGTCGGTTGGACCACTCGGCAGTAAATAATCATTATTCATTGTTTCATTTGGACTTTGATTATGTCATTTCAGCTATTTCATCAATGTTCATAAATTGTTGATCTATGCAGCTATTATTCTTATTCATTCATGATATATCTCCTTTATTCATTTTAAACTTGCTGAGCAAGGTAGTTGCTCACCCTTGCTATATCATGAACCTATTGCAGTTAAGCCGGGGAGTTCCAAAGCGGACAAAGGCAAAGGAAAGCTTAAGGAATAGTTATATGTACTATCCCGTTATGTAATCGTGGAATAGTTTTGTATTATTAATGTATTCTGCGATGTATTTATTTAAGGTTATAGACCTTGGGACCGTAGTAAACCTTTTGTAATGAACAACATATGTTTATTTATTCCGCATTAGTTAATTTATGTTGTTTAGAGGTGTATGGATGTATTTTATCGTGAGCACCAAATTCGAGGTATTGGTACCTGAATTTGGGGGTGTCACAGGTTGGTATCAGAGCTGTAGGTTATAAACTTTAGGATTTGCGAAACCTAGGTTATAACCTTAGTATTAAACTCGTATTGAGTACGCTAGGTGATGGGTCGGGGAGATTCATTTGATGGTCATGTCTGAAGGTGGATTGTGGAAATCCATCGAGCCGAGTTGTGCATGATAAAATATCATTTCATTTTATCAATGAATATATTTTATTGTAGCACTGACATCTTGTTGTCTATGATGTCTTTGTTGTGGCTGTAGGATGCCTGAGTTTAGCCAGTCGAGTTGGGGCAGTAAGCTCCTACTTAGTTGAGTACCCTCTTACATCACCTCTTGGCGAGAGATGTTGAGTGGAGTAGTAGACTAGAGCAGTCAGAGCAATGGGAAGCGAGTCTATAGGTAGAGGTGGAGGCTCGACGAACCCAGTTAGAGAAGGATGAATAGGATGAGCTATAAAATTTAGCATGGCGAGTAGTAGGTGGATGGATGGTGTGCACCATCATCCAGTTGAGGAGGGACATACTCATCTCACCTTGAGTCGAGGGTTGGTGACCTAGTTGGGGCAGGTAAAGTATGTTAGCGCTGTGGGGCGCAGTAGGCTTGGTTAGACTGTTTTGTTGTGTGCCTAGCAGTATGTGAATTGTATTTGTAAACCCCAACCTTAGTATATGTTCGGGGTGGTTGTTAGTAGTAAATCCCCACCATTTTGTGGTGTGAAGGGATGGATGATGTCATTCATAGCGGTATGCTATAGAGTAATCATGTGTGACGTTTTAACCGTTAGCACATGAGTATAAACGTTTGTGTTACGTGTGTTGCTTTATTGTCGCTCTAGAATAGATGCGTACAAGGTGTGATGGGATTATAACGTTAAGTGTTTTCTATTAAATAGAAAATGTCGCCGAGAAGACAACCCCGATACACAAGGGCGAAAGAGTCAGTGAATAACAAGGAGGGTCAGGCAGACCCTATGAGGACTTTTGTGAACTTGTTAGCAGAAGCGATGCAGGGCAGACAAGCCGCTGCAGTTGATCAGCCAGGAAGTCACATGGCGAATTTTAAGGACTTCAAATTAGTAGGACCACCGGAATTTCGTGGGACTACGGATCCGATTGAAGCCCAGACATGGGTAGAAGAAATGGAGAAAGTTTTTGAGGTCGCAAGGATGGCCGAAGAACAGATGACGTCATTTGCCACTTTCATGATGAAAGGTGAGGCAAATTACTGGTGGAAGGCGAACAAAGGTCGAGCCGGGGAAGGCACGATTGCATGGGCTTGTTTCAAGGAGCTGTTTTTCGAAAACTACTTTCCAGCGAGCATGCAGGCAAGCATGGAGATAAAGTTCCTGGAACTAAAGCAAGGAAACATGTCAGTTGCGGAATATGCCGCAAAATTTAACGAGTTAGCTAGGTTTGCTCCACATCAGGTGGACACCGAAGCTAGGCGGGCAAAGAGATTTGAACAAGGACTGAAACCTTGGGTGTACAGTAAGGTTGCGGTTTTGCAGATCAACACATTTTCTACGTTACTTGAGAAAGCAATCATTGCTGAGGGAGGAAGCGAAGCGTTGGCCAGGCACAACTAAGATCAGAAAAAGAAGAAGAGCCATGATGGTCATAAGGAAGGTAGCAGCGGGGGAAGTAACCCAAATAAGAGAAAATGGAACGACAGTCAGATGACAGGAAGCAAATCCGGAGGGGATACAAAAAAAGGTAATAAATGCGAGAAATGTGGAAGGAATCACTTTGGAGAATGCATGAAAGGAAAAAGGGGTTTGTTTCAACTGTGGTCAACCAGGGCACTTTGCCCCACAATGCCCAAAGGCGAGGGCAGGAAGTTGTTTTTCTTGTGGCGCTTCAGATCATCAGAAGAAGGATTGCCCAAAGAGGAAGAGTGATGCAGGCAGTGCTAACCAAGGGAACAACAGTAAGCTGACTATTGGAGGACCAACACAGCAGAACAGACCAGTAGCGCGCACCTTCAACATGACAGTGCAGGATGCGATGGAATCAAAGGATGTGGTGGCAGGTATTATTTCGATCAATAATATTAATGCATATGTATTATTTGATTCGGGAGCTACCTGTTCATTTGTGTTGAATGAATTTGCTAAACGGCTAAACTTACCTCGTGAGAAATTAGAGAATCCAATGAATGTGGAAGTAGCTAATAAAGAAGTTATTCCTGTGGAATACATCCATAGAAATTGTTGTGCTGGGATAAACGGGTTTAAACTGAGCGTAGATTTAATTCCGATACGGCTAGGAGAATTTGACGTAATTCTTGGGATGGATTGGTTGTCTAGTCACGGGGCTATGATTGATTGTCAGAAGAAAAGTATACACCTGAAGACTCCGAATAAGTCGAAGGTCGTATTCTACGGTAGTAAATCGCCGAGAAAATCTTGTTGTCTAACGATGATGCAAGCAAAGAAATTGCTACGGAAGGGTTGTATAGGTTATCTGGCTCACGTGGTTGATACCCGAAGAGTAGAGGGTGAGTTGGGTCAGATACCTGTAGTAAGGGAATTCCCAGATGTTTTCCCAGATGAGATACCAGGATTACCGCCGGATAGGGAAGTGGAATTTGTGATTGACTTAGTACCGGGAACCGCACCGATCTCAAAGGCACCGTACAGAATGGCACCGGTGGAAATGAAAGAACTGATGGTTCAATTGCAGGAGTTGCTAGATAAGGGGTATATTCGTCCAAGTGTATCTCCGTGGGGAGCGCCAGTACTGTTCGTAAAGAAGAAAGACGGATCGCTTAGGCTTTGCATTGACTATCGGGAGTTGAATAAGGTCATGATTAAGAACAAGTATCCATTGCCCAGGATTGATGATTTGTTTGATCAATTGAAGGGAGCGAAATACTTCTCGAAGATTGACCTGAGGACGGGATACCACCAACTGAAGGTGAGGCAGGAGGATATTCCAAAGACAGCATTCAGAACTCGATATGGACACTTTGAGTTTTTGGTGATGTCGTTTGGGCTGACGAACGCGCCAGCAGCATTTATGGACATGATGAACAGAGTATTCAAGCAATACCTAGATAAATTTGTTGTCGTTTTCATAGATGACATTTTAGTCTACTCGAAGACGGAGGAGGAACACGTCGAGCATTTGAGGATCGCCCTAGAAACGCTGAGGAGGGAGAAGCTATATGCAAAGTTTTCCAAGTGTGAATTTTGGCTACAAAGGGTGCAGTTTTTGGGGCACGTAATTGACAAGGATGGCGTATCGGTGGATCCTGCAAAGGTAGAAGCAGTAATAAACTGGGAGCAGCCAAGGACGCCGACAGAAGTCCGAAGTTTCTTGGGATTAGCAGGTTACTACCGGAGATTTATTCAGAACTTTTCAAAGATAGCGACACCGTTAACAAATTTGACAAGAAAGACAGTGAAGTTTGTGTGGACGGATAAGTGCGAAGAGAGTTTCTTGGAGTTGAAGAAGAAACTTAGTGAAGCACCTGTGTTATCCCTACCAGATAATACTGGGGGATTTGTGGTGTACAGTGATGCGTCACACAAAGGCCTTGGGTGCGTACTGATGCAGCATGGGAAGGTCATTGCGTATGCGTCACGGCAGCTGAAGGACTATGAGAAGGGATATCCGACTCATGACCTGGAACTAGCGGCAGTAGTGTTTGCTCTGAAGATTTGGAGGCACTATCTGTATGGGGAGAAGTGTGAGATATACACCGACCACAAAAGTCTGAAGTATATTTTCACTCAAAAGGAACTAAACATGAGGCAGAGGCGATGGTTGGAGTTGATCAAGGACTACGATTGTGAAATTCTATACCATCCCGGTAAGGCCAATGTAGTAGCCGATGCTCTAAGTAGGAAGGGCAGAGATAAGTTGATGATGCTGACAGCTCAAGAAGAACTGATCAAGGATATGGAAAAATTGGAGTTGGAAGTCAAGTATCCGACTAATGCAGATGAGAAACTGTTTGCAGTAGAGGCGAGTCCGACTTTATTAGACAAGATAAAGGAGACTCAAGAAAAGGATGATGAATGTATCGCCATAAAGAAGCAAATCTCAGAAGGAGAGGACCTTAAGTACAAAATTGATAGCACGGGACTGCTAAGGTTTGAAGGGAGAATCTGGATACCGATGGTTCCGGAGTTAAGGGAAGAGGTTCTGCAAGGAGCTCATTCCACAAAGTATTCGATACACCCTGGTAGTACCAAGATGTATCAGGATTTGCGCCAACATTTCTGGTGGCCGAACATGAAGAGGGAGGTTGCAGAATGTGTTGGGCGATGTTTGACATGTCAGAGGGTAAAAGCAGAACATCAGAAACCGGGTGGACTACTACAACCGCTGGATATTTCGGAGTGGAAGTGGGAGCATATCACGATGGATTTTGTGATGGGGCTTCCACCAACTCAGAAAGGTTACGACGCAATTTGGGTGATCGTGGATCGTTTAACTAAATCTGCACATTTTCTACCGATCAAGATAAGGTACAATCTGGAGCAGCTAGCAAAGTTATATGTGAAAGAGATTGTGTCACGACATGGAGTACCAGTATCTATTGTATCTGACAGGGACCCGCATTTCACGTCGAATTTTTGGAAGAGTTTACAAGAAAGATTGGGAACTCAGTTGAGGTTGAGTACGGCGTATCACCCTCAAACGGATGGGCAAAGCGAACGAACGATTCAGACGCTTGAGGACATGCTTAGAGCATGTGTGATGGATTTTAAAGGCAGCTGGGATGATCACCTACCATTGGTGGAGTTTTCCTACAATAATAGTTATCATGCAAGTATTGGCATGCCGCCATATGAAGCATTATACGGAAGGGAGTGTCGAACACCTCTGTGTTGGGACGAAGTCGGTGAACGGAGGCTGTTAGGACCTGAATTGGTGCAACAGACTGTGGATGTCGTCAAAGTGATAAGAGCTCGATTGGTAGTGGCTCAGGATCGACAGAAGAAATACGCCGATTTGCATCGTCAGAAACGAGACTTTGAAGTTGGAAGCTTTGTGTTTTTGAAGGTATCTCCCTGGAAGGGGAAGATCAGATTTGGAAAGAAAGGGAAATTGAGTCCCAGGTTCGTAGGACCCTTTGAAGTTTTAAAGAGGGTAGGTGGAGTGGCGTACGAGGTAGCTCTACCTCCTGAACTGGAGCATATTCATAATGTGTTTCACGTTTCTGTGTTGCGGCCATATAAACCCGACTACAAGCATGTGATATCCTATGAACCAATTCAAGTGGAGAAGGACTTATCATATGAGGAGATTCCTATCCAGATATTAGATAGGAAGGAACAGAAGTTAAGAAATAAGGTCATTCATTCGGTCAAAGTACTTTGGAGGAACCACGCAGCTGAAGAAGCTACGTGGGAGCTAGAAGAGAAGATGAGGAAGAATTATCCGCATCTTTTTGAGTGAACCCGTTAAGTTTTCCGTACCTAGACTGTAATTCTGGGGACAGAATTATTATAAGGAGGGGAGGATGTAACGACCGGGAATTCTGAAATTTCCTTATAATTCGAATTTTTGAATATTAATGAATATTTTATCTTTTATTAATATTATATTTGTGTTACGTGTTTAAGGGTTGCGTGACAACCTGGATTATGTGGATGCATGAAATTTTACGTGCTGCAGTTTTGTTTAAGTGAATAATTGATTTCGCGTAGCGTCGCTAAATCACTAATCACGGGGCACGTTTCCCGAGGCACTATTCATGCCAGATATTTTTGTGTCTTTTTCAATGTTAATAAATTTCATAAATACGTGTATGCGTACGAATAATTTTTCCAAGTGTCGGAAATTTTATTTGAGCTGATACGTGATTTTACCCGTATCCGAAATGCATTAAATGGGTGCTCCGAATATTTGGACAAATCCCATAATAATTATTTTTACCCATCCCAATATTTATGGTAATACCCATTTTAATTTTTGGGTAGAGTTATTTACCAGTTTTGGTACAACAGTGGGAGTATTCGGGTATTTATTTTGGCTTATTATTCTAAGTGGGAAACAACCTAAACCCTTGGGCCAATCAAATGCAAGGAGTAGAGTGGATAGCCGGCAGCACGCTGCCATTTTATGGGCTCAATGCCCTAATTTTCCTAAAGGCTAGACTTTCTTGAGCTACTCCCTCTCATTCTCCCGAAGCCTCCAAGCTGCCATCCCATTCAAACTTTCAACTACCAGGCTTTGTGCTGCAGAAAGAGTGAGAGCATAGTAGAGAGAAGAGAGGTGCAGAAAAGGAAAGAAAGAGGAGGAGTTCAGGTGTTGAATTCCTTCATTCTCCCAAGCCTTATTCATCCGACTCCTTTCCTTTCATTCTCTTATACTCGGCTTATTTCCAAGCTTAGTCCTTTTGCTAGCAAGAAGAGAGCTACAGAGAGGGAGGGAGTGGTATAGAGAGAGGGAGCGGAAGAACAAGAACAAAGGGAGAGGAAGAGAAAGAAACTTGAAGGAAGAAGAAAGGGGAGACACGGGTGGAGAAGAGAGGAGCCAAAGAAGTGGAAGGAGAGTCTCAAGCCTAGCCTACAAGTTCGCCAGCATCTTGGAGGGATTACAAGAGGTAATCATCTCACTTAACACATCTTCATTTGATTTTGGTTAAGGTTTTCAAAGTTTCATGGTTGTAGAGCTTTTAAGCTTATGGGTTGGTTTTGCTGCGATTCTTGTCGTTGTTATTTGTTTTGCATGTTTGTAAGTGTTGTTAAGAGACTATGTAAGCTATTAACAACATCAAAGTGGAACAAAAATGAAAGAAATCCTTACCTTAGCTTAATGGAGCAAGAACAATGAACTGTTGATCAAGAACATGGACTGTTGGACGAAATTAGAGGACCATTGTAGATATTTTCATGTCTTATAATTTTGGTTAATGCTATATGTATATGAATCTATAGGAGTCTTATGGTTCATATTCTAAGCTTTCCATAGCCTCTAAAATGGCCTAATTCCGAGTTGTAACGAAGAAGTTACGAAAGTTTGAAGTTTGTGTGCCAAAACAGGGCTTGTTGGCGAGCTCGACAAAGAGGAGCCCTTCGGGGGCGAGCTCATTGGCCTAGGGGCGAGCTCAGCCCTTCGGGGGAGAGCTCATTTGGCCTAAGGGCGAGCTCAGCCCTTTGGGGGCGAGCTCATTTGGTCTAGGAGAGCTCGACAGAGAGGAGGCGAGCTCATTTGGTTTAGGCGAGCTCGACAGAGAGGAGGCGAGCTCATTTGGCTTAGGGCGAGCTCATCATAAAGTGGGCGAGCTCATCATAAAGTGGGCGAGCTCATCATAAAGTGGGTGTGCTCATCATAAGGGAGGGCGTGCTCATTAGAAAGGAGGGTGTGCTCATTAGCTCATGGGCGAGCTCATCAAAAAGGTGGGCGAGCTCATGGGCGAGCTCATCGGAGAGGTGGGCGAGCTCATGGGCGAGCTCATCGGAGAGGTGGGCGAGCTCATCAAGAGGAGGGCAAGGAGAGGAAGCTCCGGGGCGAGCACACACCCTTTAGGGCGAGCACAAGCCCTTTGGGGCGAGCACAAGCCCTCTGGGGCGAGCAGAAGCACTTTGGGGCGAGCAGAAGCACTCCGGGGCGAGCTGGTTATGCGATGCAGACCTCCTTTAGTAAAACGGACCTAACTTTCTCATATAAACTCCAAATTCGATGATTCAAGATGATCCGAAAAGCTTAGAGATAGACCTATAACTTCCATTAATTAGAATTGAAATTTACTACCTGGAGTAATTTTGATATTGACCGTTTTTAGGGCTATTGTGTAAACAGAAGGGGTCGGTCAAGCGCGTGTGCAGCGTGTAATGATTCCGACAATAAAAGACATTGTTCTAAGCCCTAAAACATGAATGTTATGAATTATAATGATACTTAGCATTAAGCAATGAGTATTAGATAAATCGAATGGGCGTGCTAGACGTACGCAATTACGTGTCGCTTGGGCATTCGAATAGGCAAGGTTGGCGTGCGGACGCGCAAGCGTCATAATGCTGTAACTTGTGTGTATAATATTGTTTAATATTTTGTTTCTTATAAGAGTGAAACATTATAGAGTAATATAAACTATTATTTGGCATCTAGTATGTGACTAATTGTTATGTGAATATGTACTTAATTGTGTAGGACATTAAGAAGCGTGTGTTGTAATATTGTAGCAGGCGCACCAGGCAAGTTCCCTAACCTCATTCTTTCTACATATTGAATGCAAGTTTCGTAACGCTTGTCAAACCCTTGTGTTGGGCAAGTTTTTCTCTAACCTTACTCGAATTATATTTTGAGCAGGTTTCATATTTTATACAGGTGTTGTATATTGTTACAAGTTTCATGACTCAAATGGAGTTATTACTTTTGAATCATATTAGTGGATTAATTATTGTCAATTACTCCACCTCCAAGATAATTATTGATATTCGCAGCTTATGCATTTGAATTCATTATTTGTTGTTGGATTGTGAAATGTTTAAGTTCTTCATTCATGAACTGTTTAGGGAAATAGTCTATGCCATTCGTTTCGGCTAGACATGTACAGGTTAATATTTTAAAAGCTATCCAAACCGATTGTCGGTGCGGATTCTTGGACTGAGAGAGCAACCCTTATTAGGGGATTATAATGTGTCGGTTCTTCGATGCAGTCAGAGTTAAATGTTATGCATATACATGGTGTACAAGAGGCTGATCCCCTCGAGTACAACTGACGGGGCCAGGTTTTAAAAGAGTTAGTCGAATGATTGACTCTTTGGCCAAAAGTTCATGGTCGGTTGGACCACTCGGCAGTAAATAATCATTATTCATTGTTTCATTTGGACTTTGATTATGTCATTTCAGCTATTTCATCAATGTTCATAAATTGTTGATCTATGCAGCTATTATTCTTATTCATTCATGATATATCTCCTTTATTCATTTTAAACTTGCTGAGCAAGGTAGTTGCTCACCCTTGCTATATCATGAACCTATTGCAGTTAAGCCGGGGAGTTCCAAAGCGGACAAAGGCAAAGGAAAGCTTAAGGAATAGTTATATGTACTATCCCGTTATGTAATCGTGGAATAGTTTTGTATTATTAATGTATTCTGCGATGTATTTATTTAAGGTTATAGACCTTGGGACCGTAGTAAACCTTTTGTAATGAACAACATATGTTTATTTATTCCGCATTAGTTAATTTATGTTGTTTAGAGGTGTATGGATGTATTTTATCGTGAGCACCAAATTCGAGGTATTGGTACCTGAATTTGGGGGTGTCACAGGTGTCCTTTGGAAAAATGGCCATAGCTTTTTATTCGGAAAGAGTTACGGGACCTGTCACCAATCAAATCGAAGATCTCGACGAGATCTACAACTTTCATTCTTTGTGTTTTGCAAAATTCTAACTGGATCAAGATCGAAATTGAGCCCGAAGTGACTGATGTGTAAATGACATCTCCAAACTCCTCAATCTCCATTCCAATCATCCTTGAACCAACTTCCATTGTTCCGTACATTGCATAATACCTTAGCTTGCGTTGATTCGGCCTTACTAAATAGATGGTATCTAGTAATCCCAAATTACATGATTGATCCTCTCCTTGCCGTTCATATGAATTTAGCTCCAATGTACGCATTCTTGAATGGATTTCAATCCAATCACTCGCGACTAACTGATGAACCTTTTGAACTCGAGTTGAGTGAATGTTGTTCGATGCGAGCCTGGTCAGGATTGTATCATTCCCTTCCTCTTGAAAAGGATTTGTCCTCAAATCTGACATCCCCTCCTCTTGAAAAGGATTTACCCACAAATCTGCTCCTACATAAAAACAAACCAAATTAGTAGCATCAAACAAAACATAATCCCAAATCTCAACTTGAAAAAGAAATATGAAAGCAACATCAACAATGCAAGTAAGAATATGGAAATAGTCATTAAAAACTCCAACTCCTATGAAGAACATAGCAACATCTGGCAAATCCGACGTATCGACATGAACAACTTGTAAACATCTCTTTCCAAGCAGTGATCGAATCAGCATAACACCCTGCAAGCTCCTCGTAACACAACTTGGAAACTTAATCTTTCGATCTCTTTTACTCAAGAACTTGTCCACATCAACACAATGCTCTTCCACACGTAAACCAAATACTTCCAAATTATTAACTACATCAAAACAAACTAAACTAACAACTACAGCTAAAATGCAAACAAAATTTCTACCTAAGAAATCAAATGCATAAATAATAAAATAAATGCAAATAAAACTATGAAAAGTCCTATATCCTCCTGGATCAAATAGCATTATGTAGAACCCTTCACACTTCATCAACTCCCATCCACGAATTCCCGGATCAAAAACCAACGTGATGATCTCGTGCATTCGCAAATACTCCCAATGACGAATTCCTGGATCAAAAGTAAACCTTATGATCTCGATCATTCGCACTAACATCCACTTCAATGCACCCAGATCAAATGTCAAAATTTGAAACTTGACACGTTCCATTTGCACGCACCTTTGAATTTCTGGATTAAACACAAAACAAAACAAATCAACAAGTTCCTTTCGTTTAATCACCAAGAAATCAAATAATTCAAATCCACATGCAAAGTCTACTAAAAGAAAATTCAAAATACTTCCCTTTAGACTTTCCATGCATTGCTCGAATTGTTTTGCACCACTACTTATATTTTCATTCTCGACGAGTATAAACCCATCTCGAACCTGCAAAACAAACTCAACCTTTCTCTTCCTATTGATATTAAAACTTCCAAGATCAATTAGGTGCATCAACGAAAAAGAAATATCACATCCCACTTCACAAAGTGAAAACTCACTAGCACACTTAATGCTATGATGATCACTTACAAATTCAACAAGTGCTAAAGAATTTTCCCAAGTGTTGACAAAACTCGGAATATCATCAAAACAAATATTATAAATTTTTCCAATGTATGAATGCAAAACATGATTCAATATGAAAACATTTAACGCAGTAGCTAATCCAAAAGACTTAACTAAGCATGCATATAACCCATATCTCACCCCAATTTGAAGATAAACACTTTTCAATTCAATACCCAATGATAGTAATTCTTTTCCATTCAAGACAACATTTTTAAAATCATGCAATGATAAAAACTCTAATGAAAAGACATTACCAAATAATAGCAAATCATGCAATGAAGATTTCTCTGCTGAAGAATCATGGTCACTACCATTATCAATTAATGACAACTCATGTAAAGATTGATTAACTTCAAAACCTAATCCAACATGTGAATAAAAAACCCTAGAATAATTCTCATGCAAGTACAAACGTTAAAAACGAGAATCCCCACAATAATCACTAGAATAAATTCTACAACGATGTGCATTTAGACAATGAGAATTTACCAAATGATAGTAAGAATATGGACAACGAAAATATAACGCATGCTCATAAACTAACTTGACAAATATCAAATATCCTCCAAAGTTTATGATAAAGACGATTTCACCCTCAAAATAGCCAAACACAAATTTACCCATGGAAGCATGCAAAACATGTTTTAAATAACTCATGAAAATACTAGATGCATTGGTTAATCTAACAGAAATAACTATCCACCTATACAATTCACATGTTAACACAATTTTCCATTTATCATAATATCTCATGCTAATTTGCTTAGGCATAAACATCACATGGTCATTTTCCAACGTAGATAAAACACAAGCACTATGCAATTTATCAAGCATATTATCTAAGTAAAGAAAATAAAAACGATACTTGTTTACCAATTCGAAATCGATGCACAAGCTCGACATCCTTTCCTTCTTAGGTACTATGATCTCATGAATAGCATACGAACTAATGCTTTCTCCCACGATACCCGCTTTGAAGAAGTTAGACTCCATCCACTCTCCAACCCGCCTTGGTAACTCCGTCGTCTCCTCGGGAATACTACAAGTTGGCTGATATAGAATGATAGCTCAGGGTATATCCTCAATCACCTGTACAAGAGACAAAATAGAACTAGACAAAGAAGAGTTAATCCGGTTAGTATTCAAAAGCATCGTCTTGTACGAATGTACAATCATTGGCTTTTCAAAATACAACTCACTTTCCAACTCACTCTCCTCTCTTTTTTCACTCTTACTCTCCATTGTTTCTTTCTCTCGTTTGTTTTCACTCTCAATCTTTTTTTTTTCTCATTTCTTTTCATTCTCTTTTTCACACTTTTCTTTTTCACACTCAATCTTTTTTTCAATTTCTTTTTGTCGTTCAATTTCACATGTATTTTCCTTCTTTGAATTATGGACTTCATCTCGAACATCGGAACTTAACAACTCTCCTTGAACAGCATATTCTATTATTTCTTCTTCCAGTTGTGGCTGGGCTAGCTTCTTTTGCACCTGTCGGGTGTTTTGTAGTTGCCTCGCCAACTCTCTTAATGATCCCATGACTTCTTCTTCCTCTTGCGGCTGATCTCGCTCTTTTTGTGCCTTAAGAGTAACTCGTTGCTGTTTCAAATTATCGTCCTTTAACTCATTATACGTTCTCATGATGTCCTCAAATGATGCCGGTTCAATACACACCCTAGGAGTTTCTCTTTGCTGTCTCCACTGCAAATCTTCATTCCTACGAACCTTCTTTCCATTATCACAAGTTGAATGTCTTGAAGGTTGCTCTATATGCTTCGGAGATGCATGTTCATTCCTTCTACTAGGTTGTCCTGGAGCATACCGCTTTCTCATCACGGTTTTCAATTCTTCCCAATTCTCGATCGGACGTTCTCCATACCTTTTTCTGCTACGCACAAATTCAGCCCACCATGTAGCTGCATAATCAGAAAAATCTTGAACTGCAAGCTTGAGCTTCTTGTACTCGGAATAATTATGATAAGCAAACTCTCGTTCCTTCCTTTCCTCACAACTCAAATAAGCTTCAGGATCGCGCCTACCTTGAAAAGATCTCTTTTGCCACTCATAATTATTTTCACAATTATATCCATACATGATTGCTGCAAAACAAATGTTAGTACATAAAGAAAATTTTCCTCACACACTCCCTTACGTGTTTCGCTCAAACAGTATATCACACAATTATGAAATCGCTCGTGTATCGCACAATTAGGCTTTTACCCTCAATTGATCTCACACTCTTGCCTTTTACCACTCTAATTCCCTCTAATAGGTTCTTTTTGAATTCACCAAATAAATATCTCAGTTTCCTTTTTAATTCAATAAGAACATATCACGAAACAAAATATAGCAAGTGCGACGTACGATAACCACCAAAATTTCACGGTCCCCAATTAAAATCCTCTTGAGTGAAATCCCAATATCCTCAAAGTTCACAAATTCCAACAATAGAATCAAATAATAACTTCTTCAATACGATCCCAATAATCACGAACTTATGAAACCCAGAAAAATGCAAAAATAATAATTTTCCCTCCTTTTTTTTTCTAACTCACGTTTTTTTTTACTACTGATTTTTTTAATATATAACCAACACGAAAAATAAAGGATAAGTAACCTGCTAGGAACTCAGCTCTGATACCAAATGATAGACTCCACGGCACGCTTGCGTGAGGTGGTCGTCGCCCGGATCGTTTCTAGCAAGCTATTTGATGGAACTCTTTCGAATCCTTAATCCCTCGCCTGAATATAGACGATAAACCTTGGAATAGTCGATCAAGCAATTGGAATGTATGAAGGATGAAACACCAACAGCACTTTGACCCTCGTTTAATTCAAACGATAATCTCCGTATGATTGTATGATGCGATAGAATAACGCCATACACAACTATGGTTTGTTGTATGATAAGTTAAATATGAATCTCAAAAGAAAAACTAAGAACAATACTCAAAAATCCTTCAAAGAACCAAAACTAGAGAATAATCTCACAAGAATTATATTGAATAAAATTTGATGTGTATTGTATTACATAAGCCATGTATCCTATTTATACTAATAACATGACACCCTAATCCTATAAGGAAATAAGAATTTGAAAGGAAATAGAAATCCTATCTAATAAACATCCTAGTTACAATAGAATAGGAAAAGATCCCCAAAAGATTGCATTAAAACTGATCAAAAACCTTCCTCGGATTCCGTGACAAAGGCCTAGCGCTTCTGGCACTGAGATTTGTACTGTTGTAGCACTGTAGGCGCTAGCCTATAGTGTCTTCACACTTTGCAAGTGCTCTAGGCGCTGGAATAACAAAGGGACGAGCGCTGTTGGCGCTAGTGTATTTCCTGCCTTGACGTCCTTTGGAAAAATGGCCATAGCTTTTTATTCGGAAAGAGTTACGGGACCTGCCACCAATCAAATCAAAGATCTCGACGAGATCTACAACTTTCATTCTTTGTGTTTTGCAAAATTCTAACTGGATCAAGATCGAAATTGAGCCCGAAGTGACTGCTGTGTAAATGACATCTCCAAACTTCTCAATCTCCATTCCAATCATCCTTGAACCAACTTCCATTGTTCCGTACATTGCATAATACCTTGGCTTGCGTTGATTCGGCCTTACTAAATAGATGGTATCTAGTAATCCCAAATTACATGATTTATCCTCTCCTCGCCGTTCATATGAATTTAGCTCCAATGTACGCATTCTTGAATGGATTTCAATCCAATCCCTCGCGACTAACTGATGAACCTCTTGAACTCGAGTTGAGTGAATGTTGTTCGATGCGAGCCTGGTCAGGATTGTATCAATATCCTAGGAGTATGCATACTATCCTAATCGTGTCCAACATGCACTAGATGTCAATATATTATCGACAATAACAACCCGTATAGGGTGTTTGTTACTCAGTTATAAGATGTCGTACCAAACAATTTGACTTTACACAACAATTCATGCTCGGATAAACAATATATGAATAATAATTCATTTCTTAAGTTATGCTGAATCAAGAAGCAAAAACTTCACAATAATTGATAGTAAGATGTATAAGACTTGCATAAAGGTAACAAGGTTTGGAGACTTGCCTGTGCGTAGTACGTTTAGTTTACGCTGTCTATCTACGTCACGTAGTCTATTTATATCAATAATAAGCGTTAGAATTTATAATAACGCGTATCAAATTGAACTAGTTAAGTATCGTTAAGGTTCGACGTTGATTCGGCCTTTCGATATCGTTAATAGACACTTAAACACGTAGGTTTATCAATAAAACTTTATTTAATAGCCTAAATATTAACTTAGATATTTTAATTATCATTTATAATATTTTTAAAAACTTAATATTATTTTTAAATAATTTTCACAAGCTTGGTAATATTTTTAAATGATTTAATTATCATTTATAACATTTTTAGAATTTTAGTATATTATTTAAATAATTTATTTCTCATTTAAAATAATTTTATAAATTCAGAATATTATTTAAATGATTTATTTATCATTTATAATATTTTTAGAAATTAAATATATTATTGTAATAATTTTAGAAAGTTAGTACATTATTTAAAATAATTTATTTATCATTTATAATATTTTTAGAAAGTTAATATATTATTTAAATGATTTATTTATCATTTAAAATAATTTTAATACCTTAATATCATTTTTAAATTATTTATTTAATATAACTATTATATAATTTACTATCATTAATATTTAATTAAATTACTAATGAAATTTATGTCAAAATATTAAAAGTTAATTAATATAATTTAAAATGATTTTTAACATTTAATTATTAATTATTAATAATTATTTAATATTTATTTCTATTTTATTTATTATTTTTATAAATTTTTATTCAATATCATCGCAAACGGGTTATCATGACGTTCAAAAGTATCGCTAAAGGTGTTCTTGAGTTTTCTTAAGGTCGGAAGGAGACTGTCACTAAAGAAGCCCTATAGCGACGGATAGCCTGTCGCTATAGGTGTTCTTCATTGGCTGAAGAACAGTCGGTCATGGTCAAGTAGGCTACTTTGACTCGGTTCAATTTTTAGTAGCTTAATTGTTTGAGTTTGATATTTGTTTCTAAGTGGAGTAGACATGGCAAGGTAGAACAACATACTTTGTTTGGGATAAAACAACATCATATGATGCTTAATTAAGTCTGGTCAAACTACATGGTTCGTACTGTTCTTGAGTTTCTAGGTAACCTAGAAACTCATCAATCATGGTCAAACAGGTTCCTTCAGTTGGATTTAATTCTCATCCAGTGTATGTTTTTAGTGTTTAATTAATTTTTAATTGTAGCATACATGGTAGGATACAACGACATGTGTTTATATAACCTTAACTAAATCACATATGAAAGATATAAGCCGATCAAGCCTTATCAGAAAGTTGTCAGACATTCAAACGATTTCTAGGTTACCTAGAAATCAGTTTCCATGGTCGATCAATGGGTTTTGACCACTCATAACTTTTAATTCAGGGATTATTTTAGTGTTCTTCCAATTCTAATGTATTATCCTCATGGCAGACTACAAATTTATGCTTTAAAACATATCAAACAAACAATCTATGGGCATCAAAAGGTCTGACAACGTAGCTTGTCAGGCTGTTCTTGATTGCCTTTGGCAGTTTACTAATTTCTTCATTTTTAGGCATTTACTTGTTATGGATTCATGATTTAACAACTCAGGTCACTTACTAACATATTATTAAGCATTCCTAAACATTAAAACCTAACATCTAACAAAGTTTTAAAGATCTAACATTAAATTAGGATTTTGTACCTTTTTGAGCAACTTTTGGATTTCTTCTCTTTGATTCTTGTGACGAACGAGAATTTTTGTAACTTATTTTAAATATTTATTGAATTAAATAAATATTTTTCGATGATTTGATTGTTGAATTAATTGATTAATTGATGAATTTGTGGTAGATTAATTTAATTATATGTGTTACATTAATTAGATTAATATGGAGAAGTTTTATATTTAAAGTATGTGTTTAATTGAATTTATTTGATTAAATACATTATTTAAATAAGTATAATGGTCATTATTAATAAATGAGAATTTTATTTATATGACTATGTGATTTAATGTATAATTATTCTATTTTATATATTTGATTTTATTAAGATTATTTAGTTGATTAAAGTGTGACATGAAACTATGTAATAAGCTATTTATTAAAATAAATTAGAAGGGAGAATAAATGATTAGCCAAACGAGGCCTTGATAGGAGTTGGTGCCAGTTTATTAACTGACACCATGATCTATCAGTTTATTAATGCGTATAATGGTCTATCAGTTCATTCCTATCATCAGTTCCTAGCAAGTCAGAGAGAAAAAGAGAGAGTTTGAGAGAATTGAAGAAGAAAATCTACTTACCTTATTGCATAATCTAACTTCTTGTCAAGGTAATTCTTAATTTTAACCTTTAATTTATGTTCTCTTAATTTTTTTGCCATGAATGTATGTTTGAGTTTTCTGTAAATTAAGTTATATGATTAAATTTTTATAGAATGATGATTGGATGTTAGAAAGCATGTATAAGCGTCTTTTATATGATGTATATATGATTTAGAGTAATTAATTCATGAGATTATGCCTTGAATTAGAAGTTCTGAAATTTAAAGAGAAATAGAGTTTAAATATGACTTATATGTATGAAAACATTATGCTTGAATTACATGTAATCGTTAAATTGATAGTTGCTTATGTTTATGCATGTAAAAACGAAAAGAATGAACCTTAAACGGATTGATTTGGTTAAGAAATGAGTTTACTGCGATTAATTTTGTTAACTGTATCAAAACTTGCTAATAAGGCATGAACAGTGAAAATTTTAGTTTTAATTGGTTGTTTAGATTGTCTGTGATGTTAAAATCACTGTGTATGTGTTGGGTTTTGATTTTATAACACATATGACGAATGGGTATACTTAATTTATCAATTCAATGAAAAACTTTGGCCAAATTTGGCATTTTCTGCGTTCTTCACGAACTGCAGGAACTGAATTTCGTGTTTCTCGCCCCGGCGAGAATTTTGAACTGTGATTTCTCGCCCCGGCGAGAATTTTGAACTACGTTTTCTCGCCCCGGCGAGAAATTTGTGAAGAGTTTTCCCGCCTCGGCGAGATCTCGCCCCAGCGAGGTTTTTGTGAAGAGTTTTCCCGCCCCGGCGGGAATTTAAAAAAAAAAAAAAAAAAAAGAGTAAAAAGACGAGAGTAAAAATTTTATTCTTTCTTTGTGATCATGGTATGAAATCGTGGTTATACCTAAAGCTTAGGCTAATGTATAAAATGAATGTTAAATTACTGTGAAATGTGGTAGCATAAGCCCATTGATTGTTCGGTGTCAACTGAGCTATTAAAATAGAAATTTTGGATGAGAATGAGTTCTGAAGTGTTTATAATACTGTAACTAATTATTGTTACTGTTTTATAAACGGAATGTATAGGTTGATTAGAGAAACGTGAGTCTTAAGTTTATAGTCTACGCACGAGGCAAGTATCTTATCCTTACTTTTACGATTACGCAAGTTCCTAAATTTCATTATCATAGAATACAAGCTTCATAATGCTATTACTTCTTTAGCAAGTTATTGTTTATATTCCATTCAATTTCATGGATTCAATGAGACGTTTTAAATTCCTCTTTGTAATGCTTCAGTTATATAGAACTTATTCAATATTCAATTGTACCCCTTGTGAGATTTAGTTTTGATTCTCGAATAACACCTTTTGAACCTTGATTGACTAGCGAACCCTTTTGATTCGACTAGTCCATAATTGATGAGCGTTCTAAATTCTAGAAACGTTATTGAAGTAAATCCAAACCAAACTTCCTTTGGTGCGGACTCCGATGTCAAACTGAGATGAACAACCATTATATAGGGGATTTATTTACGCGTTAGCGTTAAGATGTTGTGCACATACATGGTACAAAGGGCTGATCCCCCTGAGTACGAGAAGCAAGGTCCATATAGTCTTACGACTGTTAAAGGTTTAAAGTAGGAATACTTGACAACCTGGGACATAGTTCGTGGTCTTAAGACCCTCAGACGTTCTTTTGAATCTTGTTTTACATTCTTGACTCAAAAGCTAAATCTTCAATTATTCGATATCCGTTAATTAATTCGCATGTTATTATTACCGTTGTTGTTATACTTGCTGGGCAATCATTGCTCACCCCTGCAGAATAACATTGCAGCTAAGGTCGAAAGAACTGACGAGCCATCTACTAGTAAAGGAAAAGGAAAAGCAAACAAGTGATGAAGACTTGTTGTACTTATTTTAATGATGTTATGTAATAGACTTAATTTATGTTTCCGCACTGATGTTATGTTAAGGTTAGATGACCTGGGATTTGTTTATGAATGATGTTGTAACCTTCTAATGGGAGATTTCTATTTTTATTCAAGTATTTTCATTTATATTTGAATGGGTAGTTAGATGTGATGTGATGTTTTTGGATTGTGAACACCAAATCCTGAGGAAATGAAGTACCCGGATTTGGGGGTGTCACAATTCTGATCTTGCTACTGCTGAGACTTATTATGGCTTGTAATATAAGTGTTTAGGTTATAAAATTTCATGGTTCCATCAGTGGGAGGGCTGAGTACTTATAGACTTTTCCAAATTAGGGTTTTTAAGATTTTTCACCTATTTTTGCCTCCACAAATATCCCACAACTAAACTTGTGCTACTTGTGATCTGATCCTAGCCTCATGCTTGTGCTGGAGTGTGTTGGAGTGTGTTTAACACAAGCTAGTACACTCCTACAAGGTTTTCAATTGGATAGTTTACTAATCTAGGTTAAATTTTTTAGGTTTGTATAACGCGAACATGCAATCAAATTACATAAATAAACCGGAAGCACGATAAAATCAGATTTTTAAAATTTTTCATACAAACTATCACCATGATCTTTCTTTATACACAAGTATTAATTAAACAAAAGAGACAGAGATTAAGAAATTATACCCTCGTAGAACCATGCTTTCTAGGGTACAAGTTTAACTCTAATTCCTTCGTGTTCTCCTTGAATTCCACCGATTAAATTCCTTCATTTGATCAACGTTAGCCACCCAAGTATTTGGCCTTTAGAGGTGATCCACCAAGGAATAATATCTATTCAAGAAGATGGATGTTGGCAAAACCCTAGTTTCTATCTCTATAGAAATTGCAAGTATTCTCCATAATTCTTATGCAAGAGTGTGTAACCCTAATCTATGATAAGACTCCTCTTATTTATAGATGTAGGAATAACCCTTCCCTAACCTATTTAGGATTAGGGTTTCTTTTATAATTAGACTCCTTTAATTATACTTCTAATCTAGTTAGGAATTCATGAGAGAGTACTTCTATTAATTAATTCTCAATCCCTATTAGAAATTAAATAATATTAATAGTAATAATAATAATAAGACTCCTCTTATTAATTTATATTTAATATTTTCAAAATATTAAAAAATAAATATTAAGCTATTTAATTTATTCTATCTCCATAGATTAAATTAAAATTAAATTAAATGCACTTAACTTATTATTACAATTATGTCATTTACTTCTTAAACAAATATTTTTCTTTTACGGTGTGACCCTTTATGTGACGCCCCCAAAATAGGTCCACACAACCCATTTTGAGTCGCCAATAACATTCCATAAAATACAAATACAAATACGAATTTTCCCATTTACAACTAATAAGTGTCGTGCAAAATACAACAACACAATACAAATACATCTTAAATTCTCAATACACTTATTGCCACACTAATAGTAAGGTATTGAGACACTTCTATTACCTCGGACCATCACTCCATTCCCCGGCTAGTCCCCGCTACACTCTATTTTCCTGAAGAGAACAAAGGAAAAGGGTGAGCACAAATAGCCCAGTGGGAAATATCATGACTAAGATAATGAAGAATAAAATTATCTTTAGCCTTCAACCAAAATAAATCAGAGATTTAAAGATGTTATTCAATAACAACAACTGCAGCGGAACGGACAATCCATTAGAAGAGTCAACTAGATTATAATATCTACCATCTTCTATAAGTTAAAGGATCACCACTAATATTATATCCCTGTAACACCAATCAATAATTCATGTTCAACAGCCTCTCTTTGTACTACATGCCAAAGATATTTATTTGTAACACCAATCAACAATTTCAACAGCCTCTCTTTGCACTACGTGCCAAAGATATTTATTTGTAACACTAATCAACAGTTTCAACAGCCTCTCTTTGCACTACGTGCCAAAGATATTTATTTGTAACACCACCGGTCATGATCATGCCAAACGCCAGTTCATCTTTGCACTACGGGCCAAAGAGAACTTTCACCATACGCCTTTGTTTGTAACACCAAAAGTCATGATAATACCAATACACAGTTTGGTCAAAATCATGTCACGCCAGTTCATCTTTGCACTACGGGCCAAAGAGAACTATCACCACAATTTAAGGATGAGGATGATGACAATGATATAGAATGAATACAGTGAGATCAAGAATAAGAATAGATGTTTAATTTATCCAGTGATGAAGGTTGACCAAATTGCCAACATGATGACCAAATTGTGGAGTCAAATTCAAGAATGATATTAACAATAAAATTCACGATTTAACTATATCGTATCAAATGAAACAGAAAGATTCAGGTGAAAAGATATTAGATGAAGCACAAACTATTAAGGATATTTTATAAATTTTCAGGAATTTTCACCATTTAAAATAAGGTTTTGGAAACAAACAAAGATTTCTTATCATAAATGGAGAAATGTGAAAGAAAAGATATTCCTTAAAGAGTACAAAAGAAATGATACGTTATACGAGTATAACAAAATACATGAAACTACAAATGGGTTTTCACCCGTCATGCGGTAATCCGCGTAGACAGATTATTTCCACAAAAGATTAATAAGTAATGAATACGAAGGGTTTTCACCCGTCACGCGGTAATCCGCGTAGACAGATTATTTCCACAAAAGATTAATAAGTAATGAATACGAAGTGTTATTCACCAGGCATGCGTCAATCCGCACGGACAGGTTATCCCCACAAATTAATACGGAATGAATAACAACCTTTCTGAGTATAATATCACTTACGAACAAGGAAGCAAATGATATTTCATAAGAGTATGAAAGAAATGATATCCCTTACCTTCGTTAATAAGTGACTGGATGTTGTTTTCTATGAAACTTACTAACTTGGACAATACTAGTATTCTCACAAATACTCACAATAGCCTAGCACACTTAGAGAACTTAAGAAATTTAGAGAGAGAGGGAGTATATGCAAGGAAGGTGTGAAGATTTCTTAAGATAACCCCTCCTATTTATAGGAAAACCAAGTTTCATTAATTGCACAAAAAGGGCTCGACTTATTATACTTTAGTACCTCCATCTTTGCCTCTATTTTTAATATAATCCCTCAAGTATTATCAATCTTGCATAACATCCCCTAATAATTCCCACATGTGAACCAATAGTTCCATCATGTGAACCAATAGTTCACATCATGTGAATTTCACAATTTCAATCAGGTACCCCTAAGTTAGGCTCCACTTTTAATCCGTCAATAATGCTAAAATATCACAACAAATAATATGAGTTACAGTACCATGATAAATAATAAAAAGTACCGTGCAGATGCTATTGTAATTATTGAATCAAAATACTGTGTAATTGCTACTTTATCAATTATTGAATCAATAATTTAAAATACTGTGCAATATCGTGTGCTTGTGAAATACCACGTATTATTGTGGAATAACGCGTTTTACTATTCTTTTTATTACCGGGTATTTCAATAGTTGCCGGTGATAATATTGTTGACAAAATACTGTCGCTTTCAGTATCCGACAATGGGGTCCACTATCGTTGACACTATTATCATTGTGGGGCCCACTAATATTTTGTTATTTCGGCGCCGTATGTTACCGAATATAAAATTGGTTATTTCGACGGTGCCATCGTACTTTACCGAATATATTATTCTCCGACAGAAAGAATATTATCCGACAGAAGGAATATTCCCCGACATACAGGTTTGACTTTTTTGTATAAATGAATAGTATATTCGTATAAATAGTACTTTTGTATTTATATCGTATAATTTCGTATCCAGCTCATATAAACATTATAACGTAATTCAAATATCGAAGAAAGTATAAAAGCGTTTTTAGCGTGAATAGTCCCCAATGAATAGTGATCGCGTGAATAGTGATCGCGTGAATAGTAATTTAACGTTATTACTAGACTTCTCAATTGTCACATTTCACTAGTAACTTTATCATTATCGATTTAATACCTTTATGCTTAAAATAATAATAAGAAGAAAATTAAATTCTATTTATTAAAATTTTCGGGGTCTTACACTTTAGGTTCACCATATTAAACAGTTGTGAATAAATTAATTAGAACAATTCTAACCATATTTAAATAAATAAATTAAACTATTTAATTCATTTAAATAAATAATATTTATTCTACAATAAGGGTAAACCCCCTTAGCGATCAACAACTTTTCAGATAATATAGATTTCAACATTAATCACAAAAGAACCTTTCAGTGAATAGTTACCGTATAATTCAATCCTTCTACCATACAATGTCCCAATTAAATATAAGACATGGATTTACCGTCAAGACTTATTTTATTTAATTATATGTATTTCGATTCCTAAATACACAACTCTAAATAATGCAAATTAGAAACTCCTTTCTAATTTCATTCTGCCTTGGCCAAAGACTACTAAGTTATCATTTATCGAATCACATAGGACATTCACATCTTTTACTATACGAGGTAGATTTTTTGTTGATCATTCACCTATCTACATGTACACCTAATTATACCCAATCATACCCTTTGTTATACCTTAAAGGTCTTAAGGGACATGTCAAAGTATAACTCATCATACACAATATACTATGATGATCTCAAATCCAAGGATCACTTGTATTACTATCACTAGAGGAATTCCTATTGACAGGCGAGTAAAACTCCATTAGGTATTCCTTAGCGAGCCACGAGTGAATTTATTCTCTAATAAGCACCTACATACTTGCTTTAGTGTCTCCACATAAATGATTATGAGATCAATCATCATCTTCCTAAGAGCAAGCAACGTATGTACTAATCTATCCGGATTCACTAATCCACTTTTTAGTAATCCAACGATTAAGAACGATTTTAGTTTTAAGCTTTCTAAGAATTTAGATCTCATTTGCATGATCATTATCATGATTCTAAAAGCATTGCTTAAAACTATGGGTTTATCACATATTAAATAATAGCACCATGTAGATAAAGTAAAATGCCTTCAATAAACGAATAAGATTACAAAGTATGTGCTACATCATATCAAATATGATTGGCTTGTGTGTATACTACTTTCAATCTCTCACTTGCACTATAGCCAATCGCCATGGTATCTAATACCTTTCTTCTTTAAGTGACGATCATCCTGCTGTTGGATAAAGCTTCAGTAAATGGATATGCAATGTTGTTCTTGAGAGTCCACTATCTCTATAGTGACATTTCCTCTTTCAATGATTTCTCTAATCAAATAAAAGTGCTGCAACACATGTTTGAATCCAAGATGAGACTTAGGAACTATTCACAGTTCTGTGATGAACTTTTCATTCAAACAAACAACTTGCAGCTTCACTTACAGCTATATACTTTGTCTTTGTCACTAAACCAGCAACTCTTTATTGTTTGGAACTTTTCCAATTTCACTACACCACCATTTAAGGTAACGATTTAGCCTAAAGTGGAATTGTTATCGTCTTGGCCAGTCTGAAAAACTTGAGTCTATTTACCCCTATAGTTTTAATTTAGACCTACCATGAATCATGATCACATCTTCAATACTGGTTAAGTACTTAAAGATGTTTATCACTGTTTTACAATGATCTTATCCAGAACAGGACTGATCAACATTAGGCCTTGTATATTCATTATGTGACACCCCCAAATCTGGGTTTCCTAACCTCGAATTCGGTGTTCACGATACGCAACAACAAACATACTTTCTAACTAATGCGGAATAATAAACATACATTGTTTATCGAAATAGTAATAAAGTCTTACAATCATAGTCCCAAGGTTCGTTAACCTTAACTTAAAACATACCCTTAATACAATAAGAGTTCACATAGCTAAATAACATTCAAGATAAACTAGTACATAAGCCCTATCAGGATACTACTCTTGCACCTTCCCTTTTCCTTTGTCCCCTTTAGACGTTTCTGCCTTAGCTGAAATAAAGATCATGATATAGCAAGGGTAAGAAACTAGTTTGCTTAGCAAGTTTATACACAAGGGAGATATATCATGAATAGAAGGAAGTTTCGCTTTCAATGTCCAACAACAGTATAAAATTGTGAAGAAACATGAATTAATAGGCAACAGTTGAATATTCGAATAATTGAATTGCAATTACTGAGTGGTTGGAAATAACCATAGACATTTGCCAAGGTTCTCAGCATTTAGACTGGACCTCTTAATATGTTTTGGTAATCAAGGGGATCAGCCTTTCATACCCTGTGATTTATGCATAAACACTTAATAAACCAGCATTGATATCATGCCTTAATCAAATTTATCCTTTTCTAAGCCAAGAGTTCTTACCATAACAATTTAATAAGAACAGCTTTTAAAATACCTTTGATTCAACAAATTTAGACATGATTGATCTAGCTGATACAAATAGCATAGATCTATCTCATAAACAGTTCATGCTTGAAAGAACTTTAATCTAATTCACAGTTCAATAGTAATAGAATAGGAATTCAATTACACAAGGTGCGGATCTCAATAACCAGTATAGATGTGAATAATCAAAAATAATTATTCACTAACATGCTGCGAAAATAATAACTCGAGTTTGAGTTAGGGAACTTGCATGTTTGCTCAGCTACAAATAATTCTAGCTTTAACTAATTGGCCTTGAAGAACCTAACATTGATAACATTGATTTATCAATTAGTACTGCGTAGTTGTATATCGATACGCTTACTTATGCTATTTATTTAACAATTAAACAAATCACATAGCACACATAAATTAATAAACTATAGTAAATCCTATAAGACACTTAATTAGTCTCTAGGTTGATGGTTTAATTATTAACAATGTTTCCCTTAAGTGATAACACTTATTAAACCTTTAAACAATTAATTATAATTGTTTAATTAATTAACGTTACTTTTTCTTAAGTCATATTCATTTATTAACCCTTAAACAATTTATTATAATTGTTTAATTAATGTGTTATTTAAAATCTCCTTATTTTATTAACTTTATCTTCATTTAATTACTATTTAATATTTGTTAAACAGTAATTAATTAATTATCTTTAGTTATTAATAATAGTAATTAATAACTAACTATATTTACTTATTATTTAATTAATAATTAAATAATAATCGAATTATAAATTTTTAATTGTCTTTAATTATTACTTAAGATTAAATAATAATTAATTAGGTTTATTTATTATTTAAAGTTAATCAAATAATAAATAATTAATTAGTGAGTAAGATTTATTTTTAGTTATTATTTAATAATAAATAATAACTAATTAGGTTTATTTATTATTTAAAGTTAATCAAATAATAAATAATTAATTTAAAATAAATCTTATTTATCCCTAATCATTGTTTAATAATAAATAAACAATAATTAATTTATTAAATCTGGATAATATAAGATTAAGTGCTCAAAACTTAATTTTGTGCATTTACTAATTTTAGAAAATCCAATCATAATATTTAAGACATCAATATTAATTAAAACAAATTCTGGATGGCATTCTTGTAAATAAGATGAAGTTCGGGCGGAGGGGCATGGCTGTAATTTTTGCGTTTGAGTGTCCACCCGCGTATTGCGCGCCTGCCCTATCCGCGGCACCAAACGACGCCGTTTGGTGCTCGCCAGTCGACCAAACTTAACCCTGGCCAAAACGACGCCGTTTGGTGCTACTACTCGGCAGACTGGCGCGCCATGCGCTGCCAGTCCGTTTTCCAAACAGCCGGCACGCCATGCGCGGCCGACCCCTTTTCTTTTTTTCTTTGCAAGCTTCCAGGGAGTTGCTTAACACATCTAATAATTTCTAATACCATCAAGCAAGCCTAAATCTCCAAAATAAATTCCAAAAAAAATTCCCCATGATTAAGAAAAATATTTCTAATATTAAAACAAAATATTTATGAAAAATATTTCTAATATTAAAACAAAATATTTATCAATATTTTTCATCAATAAATTTTGTACTCTAATAAATCATTGTACACATATTTTATCCCATCAAACCACCAAAATTTGCTACAAATATTTTTAAACCCCAACATATTATTAATAAAACATACTAAACCATTATTTATCATCACCTAGGTTTTAAAATCATGAGTTGAGCATTTTTAGAAAAATGTAGATCTAACAAAATAAAACTTAGATCTATACACACTTCATTCCTTTCATAAGCATCAAACAACAAACATAAAAATAATCCCAACACAACAACTAGGGTTTGAAAGAAATGAAGATCCATACCTAGATTTAATGGCTATTCTCCTCTTCCTTCCAAAGTAGGTTATGAATGGGGATGGCATAAACAATTCAAGATCTTCTTCTTCCTCTCACAAGATTTTGGACACCACATTCCCTTTAATCTCTCAAGGTTTGGTCTTGCTTTTTCTTCAAACTCTCTCTAACACTCTCTCAAGATTTTAGAAAATGAAGATGCAAAATGACTAACCCTTTGATTTATTAGCTAGATAATAGCAAGGACTTCTATACTTGCCATCCTGAAGCTAGAGAAAGGCTTGATGTAGGGTGGCTATGTGACATCTTAGGAAGCTATGACATAATAGGAAGCTATTTGACATGATAGGAAGCTATTTTACATAATAGAAAGCTACTCCATCAAGTCTACAATTTCAACTTCCAAGACAACTAGTTACTTAATAAAACTAGGACTTTGAAAAGCAATTTCCCCTCTCCATCCTTAGTTACACGGCAAAGGGGAAGAATTGTCCCAAAAATATTGTCCCAAATAGCTTTAATTAATAAACAAATGTTAAACATTTAATTTATCAAGTGGCTAGGTTTTTGGACTACACATTAAATACCATTGGGCTTCCAATTTAAGTGATTAGGCTAATAAAAATCCAAATCTATTTAATGCAATATTGAGTCCTTTAATTTAACCCCATGATAGCTCATTTAATAAGTCACACAATTAATACCCAAATCCATGATTAATATAAATGATTGGACTAGGTACATTAATTAAGTAACTTAGTCAATGAGTAAATAAATTACCAACTTAACTATTAATTATTATTATCCAATTCAACTACTACTTTCATTAATTAACCCACACACTCTATTTACTAACTATATTCAATTTACTTGAATATCTAATTTAATAAATACCTTGCCAACTTTATGGATATAAAGACTTAGGGTTTGCTCACTAGTTTAAATATACTACTAGTGATTTCCTTAACACAAATTTATATCAATAAATCACATAGTCACATAATCCACCAATACACTCAAAGGTGTAAATAAGAACACAAAGTTAACTCATTAAAATTAAATCATATATTTAATTAATAATGACGTTCAAAATTCACGGGCATTACATCCCTCCCCTTATAAAAATTCTGTCCTCGGAATTGTAAAAATAGGGTTACTCAAATAAAAACGGATAATTCGTTTTCATCTTCTCTTCGAGTTCCCACGTAGCTTCTTCGACTGCGTGATTCCTCCAAAGAACCTTGACGGAATGGATGGTCTTGTTTCTGAGCTTCTGTTCCTTCCTATCGAGTATCTGGACAGGAACTTCTTCGTACGTTAAGTCCTTCTCGACTTGGATTGGTTCATAGGAGATAACGTGCTTATAGCCTGGTTTATACGGCCGTAACACTGACACATGAAACACGTTGTGAATGTGCTCAAGTTCAGGAGGTAGCGCTACCTCGTACGCCACCTCGCCGATTCGCCTCAAAATCTCGAACGGTCCTATGAACCTAGGGCTCAATTTGCCTTTCTTCCCAAATCGGATCTTCCCTTTCCAAGGAGAGACCTTCAAAAACACAAAGCTACCAACTTCAAAGTCCCGCTTCTGGAGATGTAAGTTGACATATTTCTTCTGGCGATCTTGAGCTGCTACCAGATGGTTTCTGATCAGCCGCACGATGTCTGTAGTTTGCTGCACCATTTCTGGTCCCAGCAATCTTCGCTCCCCAACCTTGTCCCAACACATCGGGGTTCGGCATCTCCTTCCATATAGCGCTTCATACAGTGGCATGCCGATACTGGCATGATAGCTATTGTTGTAAGAAAACTCCACCAGTGGCAAATGGTCATCCCAGCTGCCCTTTAAATCCATCGCGACTGCCCGAAGCATATCTTCTAAGGTCTGAATCGTTCGTTCGCTCTGGCCGTCGGTTTGAGGATGATACGATATACTCAACCTCAACTGCGTTCCCATTCTTGCCTGCAGACTTTTCCAAAAATTCGACGTGAAGCGCAGATCTCTGTCAGATACAATTGATACCGGTACTCCATGTCGTGACACTATCTCTTTCACATAAAGCTTTGCTAATTGCTCCAGATTGTACCGTATCTTAATTGGTAGAAAATGAGCAGACTTGGTTAGACGATCCACAATTACCCAGATGGCGTCTAAACCCTTATGATTTGGTGGCAGTCCCACCAAAAAGTCCATTGTGATATGCTCCCACTTCCACTCCGGAATCTCTAATGGTTGAAGTAGTCCGTTCGGTCGTTGGTGCTCTGCTTTAATCCGCTGGCATGTCAGACATCGGCTGACGCACTCTGCCACTTCTCGTTTCATATTCGGCCACCAAAAATTTTGTCGCAAATCCTGGTACATTTTTGTGCTCCCGGGATGTACTGAGTACTTCGTGTTGTGAGCTTCCTGAAGGATTTCTTCCCTCAATTCCAGATCCAACGGTACCCAGACTCTCCCTTCAAAGCTTCGAAACCCAGTGCCATCAATCTTATACTTAAGCTCCTCACCTTCGGCAATTCGCTTCTTTATTGAATCACAATCCTCATCCTTTTCTTGAGCCTCCTTAAGTTGATCCAATAGGGTCGAGCTCGCTGTCACTGTGAACAATTTCCCGTCCATCTCCATCGGATACTTAACCTCCAATTCCAGATGTTTGAACTCCTTTATCAACTCTGCCTGAGTCATGAGCCTCATTAATTTCTCTCTGCCTTTCCTACTCAGGCATATGCCACTACATTTACTTTGCCCGGATGGTACAGAATCTCACAGTCGTAATCCTTGATCAATTCTAACCATCGACGTTGCCTCATATTCAGCTCCTTTTGAGTGAAGATATATTTCAGACTTTTGTGATCTGTATATATATCTCGCACCTCTCTCCATATAAGTAGTGCCTCCAAATCTTCAAGGCGAATACTACTTCTGCTAACTCCAGATCATGAGTCGGGTATCCCTTCTCATAGTCCTTCAGCTGATGTGAAGCGTACGCAATGACCTTGCCATGCTGCATTAGTACACAACCAAGACCTTTGTGTGACGCATCACTGTATACAACAAAACCTCCAGTGTCGTCCGGTAAGGTCAACACTGGTGCTTGGCTAAGTCTCTTCTTCAACTCCATGAAACTCTCCTCGCACTTCTTCGTCCAAACGAACTTTACCGTCTTTCTGGTTAGATTGGTCAACGGTGATGCTATCTTCGAGAAATCCTGGATGAACCTCCGATAGTATCCCGCTAACCCTAGGAAACTCCTGATCTCCGTTGGTGTCTTTCACTTCTCCCAGTTGATAATGGCTTCCACCTTGCTGGGTCTACCGAAACACCATCCCTGTCAATGACGTGCCCAAGAAACTACACCTTTTGTAACCAAAATTCACACTTTGAAAACTTTGCGTACAGCTTCTCCCTTCTTAATGCCTCTAAAGCAATCCTTAGATGTTCATCATGTTCTTCCTCTGACACTGAATACACCAAGATGTCATCGATGAATACTACCACGAACTTGTCTAAGTACTGCTTGAACACTCTGTTCATCATATCCATGAATGTCGCTGGTGCATTTGTCAGTCCAAATGACATAACCAGAAACTCGAAATGTCCATAACGAGTTCTGAATGCCGTCTTCGGGATATCCTCCTGTCTCACCCTTAGTTGATGATAGCACGTCCTTAAATCAATCTTTAAAAAGTACTTTGCACCCTTGAGTTGATCAAACAGATCGTCTATCTTGGGAAGCGGATACCTATTCTTAATCGTAACTTTGTTCAACTCACGGTAGTCGATACAAAGCCTCATCGAGCTATCCTTCTTCTTCACGAACAAAACTGGCGCTCCCCATGGTGACACGCTCGGTCTGATATAACCCTTGTCTAACAGTTCCTGTAATTGAACCATCAGCTCTTTCATCTCTACTGGTGCCATTCGGTAAGACGCCTTGGATATCGGTGTCGTCCCGGGTACCAAGTCGATCGTAAATTCTATCTCTCTATCCGGCGGCAGTCCCAGAATTTCATCTGGGAAGACATCAGCGAATTTCCTTACGACGGGTATCTGACTCAGTTCACCCTCGACCCGTCTAGTGTCCACCACGTGAGCCAAATAACCTATACAACCCTTCTTAAACAATCTCTTTGCTTGCATCATCGTCAGACAACAAGATTGTCTCGGCGATTTACTACCATAGAATACTACCTTTGACTTACTCGGAGTCTTCAGGTGTACACACTTTTTCTTGCAGTCAATGACTGCCCCGTGACTCGCTAACCAATCCATTCCAAGGATTACATCAAATTCTCCAAGACGAATCGGCAACAAGTCCATGTTAAGCTTAAACCCTCTCAAATCAGCACAACAATTCCTATAAACGTAGTTTACAGGGATAATCTCTTTGTTCGCTACTTCTACATTCATCGGGTGTTCTAATAGTTCACTAGGTAAATTAAATCGTTGAGCAAATTCATCAGATACAAAAGAACATGAAGCTCCCGAATCGAATAGCACATAGGCATTTATGTCGTTGATTGAAATAATACCTGATACCACCTCCCTGGATGCCACGACATCTTGCACTGTCATGTTGAAGGTCCTCGTTGTTGGCCTATTTGGCTGGGCTGGTCCTCTACTGGTTGCCTTCGAGTTGTTGCCCCTATTGTCGCTTCCGCCATCTATGTTTTTCTTCCAGGGACAGTCCTTGCTCCGATGTCCCATCTCTCCATAATTGAAACAACCTCCTTTCTTCGCCTTAGGACAATTGGGCGAGATATGCCCTTCTTGTCCACAGGTATAACAGACCATTTTTCCTTTCATGCACTTTCCCGAGTGACCCTTTCCGCAATTTCCACATACCTGCCTTTTCTGCTGCATGTTTCCTTACTGCATTTCAGAATTGCTACCCCCACTGCTCCATTGATGCTTCTTGTTATTACTGCCACCACTGCTAACATTCACATTTCCACCTTCTACCTTCTTCTTGTTCTTCTCCCGATTATATTTTGAAACCGCTTCACTCCCACCTTCAGCAATGAGAGCTTTCTCCAATAAGGTTGAGAACGACGTAATTTGTAAAACCGCTACCTTGCTGTAGATCCACGGCTTTAACCCATTCTCGAATCTTCTTGCCTTCCTCACCTTAGTGTCCACCTGATGTGGGGCGAATCTAGCCAATTCATTGAATTTTGCATTGTACTCTAACACTGATAAATTTTCCTATTTCAATTCCAAAAACTTGATCTCCATCTTCGCCTGCGTACTCTCAGGAAAGTAATTCTCGAAAAACAATGTCTTGAATGCTTCCCACGCCATGACTCCAGTTTCGGCTTTGCTCTGATTGGCTTTCCACCAAAATTTAGCCTCACCTTTCATTAAGTAGGTAGCAAAAACTGTCTTCTGCTCCTCAGCAACTCTAGCAATGACAAAGGCCTTTTTAATCTCCTTTATCCACGACTGGGCCTCTATTGGGTCCGCTGTTCCTCTAAACTCCGGCGGTCCTATTGCCTTAAAGTCTTTAAAATTGGCTAAGTGGTTGCCTGACTGGTTTCCTGCGGTAGTCGTTTGATTCCGCAGAGCTTTGGCCATCATGTTTATAAAGTCTTGCATTGGGTTTGGTTGAGTTCCCCCTGCATTGTTAACCGACTTTTCGATCCCTTGGTTCCGTAGGATTCGTCTGGGCGGCATTATCTGATTAAACAAGGTCCTAACACGTTACTCGGGTTTTTATTAACATATAAGTATTTAGCAGGTAATATAATATTGTATTCGTACAATCGCATGATCATCGTGTGGGAGCTTTAGATTACCCAACCTCGGGAATTCTGCTTTCCCCGATTAGTGATTTAAGTTACTAAAATACCGATTCAGTTTTACTGAATTAACATAACCCTTGAATAGACGGTTTACCAAGTAAAATTCTCAAACACATACCATAATAATGCATTTATATTCATATACCAACTTTAGCATCTTACACGTTCATCACAGGTATATTGCTATAAATGCTACCATCCCATTTAATATAACAAAAGAAGGGATTCACTTAAACCATTCTTTCCTACCTACATAAATGGAAAGTACATCCTACATACGAACTACCTCGCACCTGCTGAGGTTAATAAAAACTCTAATAGTTCAAAAGTAGTACCAACATCACCGCTCATCCTAAGGGGTCTCGACGTTATGCCTGTCCTCCTGAGCCTGGGATGAACGTCCACGCACTTGACGCCGAACAGATCGACTAGACTCTCCAACCTCGAAGTGCATCCTCACCATCCCAGCTCTCTGGCCCATATAGGCAGTGTCTAGTGCCCTTCCCAAGGTGTCAATCCTAATGTCCTTGGCCGCCATCTCCCCTCGCAGCTGATGTACCATCTTAGCTGCCTCGATCCAAGCCTTATTAGTTCTTATCCTCTCAGCTATCTCCAAATCAAACTCGAATTTAAGAGCCTGATTCTCAATCCTCTTTTCCACTAGCTGGGTCTTGACTAGCTTCAGACTCTCCTGAATCTGCGCTGCCACTGACTGAGCCTAATACGCAGCATCCTTATACTGCTGCGCAGTAACCTGTAGGGTGTGGTTCTCTTCTTCCAAGTGGGCAATTCTACCCTCCAACTCGTTGTTCCTGGCCAATAAGTCTCCTATCAGCTCATCTTGAGGGGTATCCTCCATCACCTCGAACTCTTCGGCCTCCTGTTTCACTAAATAGTTATCTTGACTCTCGCCCGACATCCTACAAACACCACACAATAATCAACATCAGTACCACAATAAAATATATTCATTGATAAAATGAAATGATATTTTATTCGGTACAACAAGAACTCGATGGGTCTCCTCAACCCATCACCTACGTACTCTATATGAGTCTCCTACTAAGGTTATAACCTAGGTTTCTCATTTCTAACGTTTATAACCTACAACTTTGATACCAACCTGTGACACCCCCAAATCCGGGATTCCTAACCTCAAATTCGGTGTTCACGATACTCAACAGCAAACATACTTTCTAACTAATGCGGAATAATAAACATACATTGTTTATCGAAATAGTAATAAAGTCTTACAATCATAGTCCCAAGGTTCGTTAACCTTAACTTAAAACGTACCCTTAATACAATAAGAGTTCACATAGCTAAATAACATTCAAGATAAACTAGTACATAAGCCTATCAGGCAACTACTCTTCCACCTTCCCTTTTCCTTTGTCCCCTTTAGACGTTTCTGCCTTAGCTGAAATAAAGATCATGATATAGCAAGGGTAAGCAACTAGTTTGCTTAACAAGTTTATACACAAGGGAGATATATCATGAATAGAAGGAAGTTTCGCTTTCAATGTCCAACAACAGTATAAAATTATGAAGAAACATGAATTAATAGGCAACAGTTGAATATTCGAACAATTGAATTGCAATTACTGAGTGGTTGGAAATAACCATAGACATTTGCCAAGGTTCTCAGCATTTAGACTGGACCTCTTAATATGTTTTGGTAATCAAGGGGATCAGCCTTTCATACCCCGTGATTTATGCATAAACACTTAATATACCAGCATTGATATCATGCCTTAATCAAATTTATCCTTTTTTCAGCCAAGAGTTCTTACCATAACAATTTAATAAGAACAGCTTTTAAAATACCTTTGATTCATCAAATTTAGACATGATTGATCTAGCTGATACAAATAGCATAGATTTATCTTATAAACAGTTCATGCTTGAAAGAACTTTAATCTAATTCACAGTTCAATAGTAATAGAATAGGAATTCAATTGCACAAGGTGCGGATCTCAATAACCAGTATAGATGTGAATAATCAACAATAATTATTCACTAACACGCTGCGAAAAATAATAACTCGAGTTTGAGTTAGGGAACTTGCCTGTTTGCTCAGCTACAAATAATTCTAGCTTTAACTAATTGGCCTGGAAGAACCTAACATTGATAACGTCAATCTATCAATTAGTACTGCGTACTTGTATATCGGTACGCTTACTTATGCTATTTATTTAACAATTAAACAAATCACATAGCACACATAAATTAATAAACTATAGTAAATCCTATAAGACACTTAATTAGTCTCTAGGTTGATGGTTTAATTAATTAACAATATTTTCCTTAAGTGATAAACACTTATTAAACCCTTAAACAATTAATTATAATTGTTTAATTAATTAACGTTACTTTTTCTTAAGTCATATTCATTTATTAACACTTAAACAATTTATTATAATTGTTTAATTAATGTGTTATTTAAAATCTCCTTATTTTATTAACTTTATCTTCATTTAATTACTATTTAATATTTGTTAAACAGTAATTAATTAATTATCTTTAGTTATTAATAATAGTAATTAATAACTAACTATATTTACTTATTATTTAATTATTAATTAAATAATAATTGAATTATAAATTTTTTAATTGTCTTTAATTATTACTTAAGATTAAATAATAATTAATTAGGTTTATTTATTATTTAAAGTTAATCAAATAATAAATAATTAATTAGTGAGTAAGATTTATCTTTAGTTATTATTTAATAATAAATAATAACTAATTAGGTTTATTTATTATTTAAAGTTAATCAAATAATTAATAATTAATTTAAAATAAATCTTATTTATCCCTAATCATTGTTTAATAATTAATAAACAATAATTAATTTATTAAATCTGGATAATATAAGATTAAGTGCTCAAAACTTAATTTTGTGCATTTACCAATTTTACAAAATTAAATCATAATATTTAAGACATCAATATTAATTAAAACAAATTCTGGATGGCATTCTTGTAAATAAGATGAAGTTCGGGCGGAGGGGCATGGTTGTAATTTTCGCGTCTGAGCGCCCGCCCGCGCATTGCGCGCCTGCCCTATCCGCGGCACCAAACGACGCTGTTTGGTGCTCGCCAGTCGACCAAACTTAACCCTGGCCAAAACGACGCCGTTTGGCGCTACTACTCGGCAGACTGGCGCGCCATGCGCGGCCAGTCCGTTTTCCAAACAGCCGGCGCGCCATGCGCGGCCGACCCCTTTTCTTTTTTTCTTTGCAGGCTTCCAGGGAGTTGCTTAACACATCCAATAATTTCTAATACCATCAAGCAAGCCTAAATCTCCAAAATAAATTCCAAAAAAAAATTCCCCATGACTAAGAAAAATATTTCTAATATTAAAACAAAATATTTATGACTTAAATCAATATTTTTCATCAGTAAATTTTGTACTCCAATAAATCATTGTACACATATTTTAGCCCATCAAACCACCAAAATTTGCTACAAATATTTTTAAACCCCAACATATTATTAATAAAACATACTAAACCATTATTTATCATCACCTAGGTTTTAAAATCATGAGTTAAGCATTTTTAGAAAAATGTAGATCTAACAAAATAAAACTTAGATCTATACACACTTCATTCCTTTCATAAGCATCAAACAACAAACATAAAAATAATCCCAACACAACAACTAGGGTTTGAAAGAAATGAAGATTCATACCTAGATTTAATGGCTATTCTCCTCTTCCTTCCAAAATAGGTTGTGAATGGGGATGGCATAAATAATTCAAGATCTTCTTCTTCCTCTCACAAGATTTTGGACACCACCTTCTCTTTAATCTCTCAAAGTTTGCTCTTGCTTTTTCTTCAAACTCTCTCTAACACTCTCTCAAGATTTTAGAAAATGAAGATGCAAAATAACTAACCCTTTGATTTATTAGCTAGATAATAGCAAGGACTTCTATACTTGCCATCATGAAGCTAGAGAAAGGCTTGATGTAGGGTGGCCATGTGACATCTTAGGAAGCTATGACATAATAGGAAGCTATTTGACATGAGAGGAAGTTATTTGACATAATAGGAAGCTACTCCATCAAGTCTACAATTTCAACTTCCAAGACAACTAGTTACTTAATAAAACTAGGACTTTGAAAAGCAATTTCCCCTCTCCATCCTTAGTTACACGGCAAAGGGGAAGAATTGTCCCAAAAATGTTGTCCCTAATAGCTTTAATTAATAAACAAATGTTACACATTTAATTTATCAAGTGGCTAGGTTTTTGGACCACACATTAAATACCATTGGGCTTCCAATTTAAATGATTAGGCTAATAAAAATCCAAATCTATTTAATGCAATATTGAGTCCTTTAATTTAACCCCATGATAGCTCATTTAATAACTCACACAATTAATACCCAAATCCATGATTAATATAAATGATTGGACTAGGTACATTAATTAAGTAACTTAGTCAATTAGTAAATAAATTACTAACTTAACTATTAATTATTATTATCCAATTCAACAACTACTTTCATTAATTAACCTACACACTTTATTTACTAACTATATTCAATTTACTTGAATACTTAATTTAATAAATACCTTACCAACTTTATGGATATAAAGCCTTAGGGTTTGCTCACTAGTTTAAATATACTACTAGTGATTTCCTTAACACAAATTTATATCAATAAATCACATAGTCACATAATCCACCAATACACCCAAATGTTTAAATAAGAACACAAAGTTAACTCATTAAAATTAAATCATATATTTAATTAATAATGACGTTCAAAATTCACGGGCATTACACATTACATACATGATAATAACGCATGCGATCTCTCTTTTAATTGGGGACAATTTTAGAGAGATACATTCTATGGCTCATCATCATGAGACTTCTTCTTGGAGTTTGCCATGCTAAACGCATTTAGCATCGAATGAATATACATTCCTTAGGTTAAGCCGAGCATCCTTCTAAATCTATCTATATAGATTTATATCCCTAATTTATAGGATGTTTCTCCCAAGTTATTCATGGAGGAATTTTAGACAATTTTATCCTTACTGATTGTAGCACTGGTATGTCATTCCTTATAAGTAGTATATCAACATATAATACTAGGAATGTCACAGCACTCCCACTGACCCTTTTGTACACACTAGGTTCATTCTCGTTTTTGATAAAATCAAACTCTTTTGATTGTCTCATCAAAACGAATGTTCCATCTTTGAGAAGTTTGCTTCAATCCATTAATGGATCATTGTAGCTTGCATACATGATTTGCTTCAACCTTTGAAACAAATTTCTCTAGTTGTATCATACATACATTCTCCTCAAGTCTTCATTGAGGAAAGACATCTCCACATCCATTTGCTAAATTTCGTAATAATAAGCTGCAATCGCAAGTAAAATCCAAATGGACTTGAGCATTACCCGGTAATAAGGTTTTATCACAGTCAACTCCTTGACTTTATTTGAAACCTTTTAAACAAGTCTGGTCTTATAGTTCTCCACCTTGCCATTTGCCCTAGTCTTTCTCTTAAAGACCCATATACACCCTTTAGGCACTATGCCTTTCGAGGGAGTAACCAGAGTCTATATACTTGGTTCTCATACATGGAGTCCATTTCTGATTTCATGGCCATTTGCCATTTCTCTGAGTGTTTACTACTCATAGCCTCATCTTATATAACTGGTCATCATCCTCTATGATGTGTACCTCATCATCATCCTCTATGATGAATCCATACCTCCTAGGTATCTTCGGTACTCTTCCAGATTTACGATTAGGTTGTGGTACAATAGGTTTATCTACAGGTTCCTCGATTTGACTAAAAATTCTTTGTGGTTATTGAACTCCTTCAAGATCTATTATTCTCCCACTAGCTCTTTTAATGATAAACACCTTTATCCAAGAAGACAGCGTGTAGGATTATAGTAATAATATCCTAAACTTTCTTTAGGATATCCCACATATCTGTATTTGTCAGATTTTGTCCCAAACTTATCTTTTGAAACCTTTTCACATAAGTTGGACAACCCCTTATGTTAACATACTTAAGATTAGGAATCCTCCCTATTCATAACTTTTATGGAATCTTGGAGCCAGATTTTGAGGTTACCTTATTTTGTAGATATGTAGCCGTTTCGAGGGCATAACCCAAGATGGATACTAGAATATCGGTAAAAATCATTATGGACCGCACCATGTCCAACAAGGTACAATTTCTCCTTTTAGATACACTAATCAACTATTGCATATCATAAAGCGTCCATTATGAGAAAATACCATTTTGAGATGATCTAGAAACTCATTGTACAAGTATTCCTTCTTCGATCTGATCAAAGAATCTTAATACTTTGTCAATTTGTTTCACTTCTAAATTCTTTGAACCTTTCAAATGATTCAGATTTGTATTTCATCAAATATACATATTCAACTCTTTGAATGATCATCTCCTTTTCTTTTACTAGTTTGTTCAATTTACAAAATTATTTTTCATGTAAGTTAAGTTTACAAAGTCCATCAAGTGGTCTTCCAGTTTCAAACAAAACATTATTATTATAAATAGAACAACAATTATTCTTAAATATAATACCAGAACCTTCCTTGTTAAACAACGGACGTAATAATATTTCTAAAGAGAATTAGAACATAATAACAACTTATTAACTTAATAGACTTGCCCGTAGGCAACGCTAAACTATAAGTTCCTACGGCTAATGTAACAACCATTGCTCCATTCTCCACACGTAAGATTACTTACTCTTTGTTTAGCTTTCTACTTCTGCTTAGTATCTGCATTGGATTGCATACGTGAGAACTATAGCCGGTATCCAATACCCAAGTAGAACCTTGACTTACAGAAAAATTTATTTCATTCATGAACAAACCTATATCTGTAACCGAAACATCATTAAGCTTCTTCTGGTTAGCCTCTGCAAGATGTTCCTTATAGTTTCCTTTCCAGAGTTCAAGCTTATTGTAGTGGAAGCAAACTCCTTTACTATCTACATCAGTTTTGTTCTTAGTATCCTTAGTTATTGTCTTTCCTTATACCTTCTTTAAATTGTTCTTCTTTTCAGAAGATCCTTTCGCCCGCTTCCTTTTCTTGGAAGAATCATCTACAAGTAAGAATTGGTCTTTCTTGGTTAGAAAGTGACTCTTTGCAGTTTTTCACATGTTAAGCAACTCAGGCAGACTGATATCTAGCTTGTTCATGTGAAAATTCACAACAAATTGTGAGAAAGAGTCCGGAAGTGATTGCAAGATCAAATCTTGGATTATCTCTCCATCCATTACAAAACCCAGTTATCCCAATTGTTCAATCAGATTGATCATTTATTAGGACATTTGTCTATACTGTAGTGCCATCGGTTATTCTAGATTGGAAGAGCTCATTAGATATCTAATATCTAGCAGTCCTACTTTCCTCACCATTCAACTCCTTGAAGGTGCAGGAGTACAGTAGGAGCATCCATAGTTTCATGCTGACGCTGAAACTCGTTACTCACGGATGCGAGCATGATGCATTGAGCCAACTGTGCATCATCTTGCCACTTTTTAAAAGTAGCAATCTCTTCCTCAGAGGCATTGTCTGCAACCATTGCAGGGATAGGCATATTAAGGATATAAGATAGTTTTTCAACCTTGAGAACTATTCTCAAATTCCTTAACTAGTTCGTGTAATTCGGTCCGGTTAATTAGCATCTAATATGCTACGCAGTAATAATGACTTAGACATTGTAATTCTGTATAAATTCATTTTATTAATTACCAAAATAAATTAGGTCTTTATTTAAATTAGTATCTCCCACTATTTTCATCAAACTATATTACTCTCATTATATAGTCCGACAATTCTAATTAAAGATTTTCTAGTGAGACTAAGGATCTCATTTCAAATGTATATAGCCTTGTGGTGACACAACAAATGATATATAAATAAATAGGTAGACAATTATTGTCAATTACATCACTATGTAAGTCCTTGTATTTTGCCTCTTAGATTATTTTGATCAAGTGGTGACACATCCGAATCAAAATTATCCAAGTTAAGTCCATCCTAGCACTTCCATATATGTGAAGAGAAAAATACCGTCCTTGTGGTGATACAACAAAACAGTAATATTCAAATCCTTAATAAGCATCAAATGTGATAAGGCAATATCTTAAATATTTAATACTTTCCTTATGGTGACACAACAAACTCATATTAAACATTTAATACCCTTTGCTTTACCACGCTAGAACGCGACGTTCGATACTCTAAATATCTTTGAACGCTTAGGACTTAATATAATTTCTTTGAGGGGTTTGTATTTATTAGTCTCATCTTATTTAGCGCGCATGCACATATATATATATATAAAATACGCATCATATTATTTAACATGCGAAGCATGTTGGATAATATATAATATATATCGTAAGCATGCACATATAGAATACTATATTTTACCCGGATTGATTATGGACTTTTATTCTAGTTTGGTTCACTAGAGCCACCAAGTGAACCAAAAGGTCAAACCTAGGGTGCAAGAATTAAATTTAAATATAACTATTACATTTAAACCTGGGCTCCATTACAAACGGGTCTTCTTGCGCTCCTTGCTCCTTTGTCTCCAATTCTTCAAAGTAATTCTAACTAATCTTATTACATAAACTATTTAAAATAAATAGAAACCTTGATCAGCAGTCAAGGAAAAGTACATAGGAGGAAGATAGAATTTACATCAAGAAAAAACTAGGGAAGACGAGGTACGCAGACCCCATTTATAAAAACCCATACATTCAAGCATCCTCTAAAATAAATCCAATCACACATTGGTCAATTAGTCCATAATCAATCCCTATTTATTATCATATATATCTCCATATGCATCAATAAATAACATTCATCTTATGAATAATAAAACTATTCCATATATGCATTGATATTATTTAATGGGCAATATTAGTTAGTATAAAATCTAATTTCAACTCCAATTAGTTATCACGGAATCCAATTCCAACTCTAATTAGTTATCATGAAATTCAATTCTAATTAAAATAAACTTCTTTATTTTAATCTTATTCCAAATCAAAATAAACTCTTTTATTTTAATTTATCTAATTTTGAATAAAAATAAACTCATTTATTTTTAATCAAATTTCAAATCAAAATAAACTCCTTTATTTTAATTTACAAAAAATAAAAAATAAAAAACATGAGGTCAACCCTTGATGATAAACCTTTAAAAGAAATAATCAAACAAGCCTTTAAGTCAAACTTCAAACCCAGAATTATATAGTTTAAATATTAAACATTCTGATTCATAATCAAAAGTGATTCTGGTGTAATGATAAGACTTTCAAAATATGACCAATAAGCTAAGGGTTCAAAACCCTCTAGCCCCAAATTAATTATTTTATTTTTAAAGGTTGACCAGTCAGCGCCACGTCAGCAGTCAACAGTTGACCAGTCAACGCCACATCAGCAGCCAGTGCCACGTCATCAGTCGAGCAGTCAACATTTGACCAGTCAACGTTTGACCAGTCAACGGTCAACGTTTGACCGTTGACTTTGATTAAGATTTTTTTTAAAAATTTTTTTTTTACACAAACAGTTATGCCCAATTAAATTGTTCGACATACGTTGCAATATATATATATATATATATATATATATATATATATATACAGAATCAAAACAATTAATAATTCGCATAAAGTTTGGCTTTAATACCACTTTTAGGTTTGTATAACGCGAACATGCAATCAAATTACATAAATAAAGTAGAAGCGCGATAAAATCAGATTTTAAAATTTTTTATACAAACCATCACCATGATCGTTCTTTATGCACAATTATTAATTAAACGAAAGAGATAGAGATTAAGAAATTATACCTCGTAGAACCATGCTTCCTCGGGTACAAGTTCAACTCCAATTCCTTCGTATTCTCCTTGAATTCCACCGATTAAATTTCTTCCTTTGATCAAAGTTAGCCACCCAAGTGTTTAGCCTCTAGAGGTGATCCACCAAGGAATAATATCTATTCAAGAAGATGGATGTTGGCAAAACCCTAGTTTCTATCTCTATAGAAATTGCAAGTATTCTCCACAATTCTTATGCAAGAGTGTGTAACCCTAATCTATGATAAGACTCCTCTTATTTATAGATGTAGGAATAACCCTTTCCTAAACTATTTAGGATTAGGGTTTCTTTTATAATTAAAATCTTTTAATTATACCTCTAATCTAATTAGGAATTCATGAGAGAGTACTTCTGTTAATTAATTTCCAATCCCTATTATGAATTAAATAATAGTAATAGTAATAATAACAATAAGACTCCTCTTATTAATTTATATTTAATATTTTCAAAATATTAAATAATAAATATTAAGCTATTTAATTTATTCTATCTCCATAGATTAAATTAAATATACTTAACTTATTATTACAATTATGTCATTTAATTCTTAAACAAATATTTTACTTTTGCGGTGTGACCCTTCAGGTTCTCCATCCTAAATCGGTTGTGAATAAATCAATTAAAACAATTCTAACCATATTTAAATAAATAAATTAAACTATTTAATTCATTTAAATAAATAACATTTATTCTACAATAAGGGTAAGCCCCCTTAGCGATCAACGACTTTCTAAATAATATAGATTTCAATATTAATCACAAAAGAACCTTTCAGTGAATAGTTACCGTACAATTCAATCCTTCTACCATATAATGTCCCAATTAAATATAAGACATGGATTTACCGTCAAGTCTTATTTTATTTAATTATATGTATTTCGATTCCCAAATGCACAACTCTAAATAATGCAAATTAGAAACTCCTTTCTAATTTCATTCTGCCTTTGCCAAAGACTACTGAGTTATCATTTATCGAATTACATAGGACATTCACATCATTTACTAGACGAGATAGATTCTTTGTTGATCATTCACCTATCTCCATGTACAACTAATTATACCTAATCATACCTTTTGTTATACCTTAAAGGTCTTAAGAGACATGTCAAAGTATAACTCATCATACATAAGATACTATGATGATCTCAAATCTAAGGATCACTTGTATTACTATCACTAGAGGAATTCCTATTGACAGACGAGTAAAACTCCATTAGGTATTCTTAGCGAGCCACAAGTGAACTTATTCTCTAATAAGCACATACATACTTGCTTTAGTGTCTCCACATAAATGATTATGAGATCATGTTAGGTTTGTATATAGCGCGAACATGCAATCAAATTACATAAATAGTGCGGAAGCGCGATAAAACGGTTTTTAAAATTTTTCATACAAACCATCACCATGATCATCCATGTGCTCAATTATTAATTAAACGAAAGAGATAAAGTATGCGAATCATAGCCTTGTATAACCATGCTTCCACAGGTACGAGTTCACCTCCAAATCCTTCGCGTTCTTCTCGAATTCCACCGATCAAATTCCTTCCTTTGATCAACGTTAGCCACCCAAGTGTTTGGCCTCTAGAGGTGATTCACCAAGAAATAATAGTTGTTCAAGAAGATGAGTGTTGGCAAAACCCTAGTTTCTATCTCTATAGAAATTGCAAGTACTCTCTCTCTCTCCAATTCTTATGGAAGAGTGTGTAACTGTCTAACCCTAAATCATGATAAGACTCCTCTTATTTATAGATATAGGGAACCCTCCTAAACTATTTAGGATTATGATTTTTATTTTAATTAAACTCCTTTAATTAATTGAACTACTAATCCAATTAGGAATTCAAGAGAGAGTACTTCTATTAATTAATTCTCAATCCCTATTATGAATTAAATAATAGTAATAGTAATAATAATAATAATAATAAGACTCCTCTTATTAATTTATATTTAATATTTTCAAAATATTAAATAATAAATATTAAGCTATTTAATTTATTCTATCTCCATAGATTAAATTAAATACAGTTAACTTATTATTACGATTATGCCATTTACTTCTTAAATAAATATTTTTCTTTTGCGGTGTGACCCTTTAGGTTCTCCATATTAAACCGGTTGTGAATAAATCAATTAGAACAATTCTAATTTTATTTAAATAAATAAATTAAACTATTTAATTCATTTAAATAAATAATATTTATTCTACAATAAGGGTAAGCCCCCTTAGCGATCAACGACTTTCTAGATAATATAGATTTCAACATTAATCACAAAAGAACCTTTCAGTGAATAGTTACCGTACAATTCAATCCTTCTACCATATAATGTCCCAATTAAATATAAGACATGGATTTACCGTCAAGTCTTATTTTATTTAATTATATGTATTTCGATTCCCAAATGCACAACTCTAAATAATGCAAATTAGAAACTCCTTTCTAATTTCATTCTGCCTTTGCCAAAGACTACTGAGTTATCATTTATCGAATTACATAGGACATTCACATCATTTACTAGACGAGATAGATTCTTTGTTGATCATTCACCTATCTCCATGTACAACTAATTATACCTAATCATACCTTTTGTTATACCTTAAAGGTCTTAAGAGACATGTCAAAGTATAACTCATCATACATAAGATACTATGATGATCTCAAATCTAAGGATCACTTGTATTACTATCACTAGAGGAATTCCTATTGACAGACGAGTAAAACTCCATTAGGTATTCTTAGCGAGCCACAAGTGAACTTATTCTCTAATAAGCACATACATACTTGCTTTAGTGTCTCCACATAAATGATTATGAGATCATGTTAGGTTTGTATATAGCGCGAACATGCAATCAAATTACATAAATAGTGCGGAAGCGCGATAAAACGGTTTTTAAAATTTTTCATACAAACCATCACCATGATCATCCATGTGCTCAATTATTAATTAAACGAAAGAGATAAAGTATGCGAATCATAGCCTTGTATAATCATGCTTCCACAGGTACGAGTTCACCTCCAAATCCTTCGCGTTCTTCTCGAATTCCACCGATCAAATTCCTTTCTTTGATCAACGTTAGCCACCCAAGTGTTTGGCCTCTAGAGGTGATTCACCAAAGAATAATAGTTGTTCAAGAAGATGAGTGTTGGCAAAACCCTAGTTTCTATCTCTATAGAAATTGCAAGTACTCTCTCTCTCTCCAATTCTTATGGAAGAGTGTGTAACTGTCTAACCCTAAATCATGATAAGACTCCTCTTATTTATAGATATAGGGAACCCTCCTAAACTATTTAGGATTATGGTTTTTATTTTAATTAAACTCCTTTAATTAATTGAACTACTAATCCAATTAGGAATTCAAGAGAGAGTACTTCTATTAATTAATTCTCAATCCCTATTATGAATTAAATAATAGTAATAGTAATAATAATAATAATAATAATAATAATAATAATAATAATAATAATAAGACTCCTCTTATTAATTTATATTTAATATTTTCAAAATATTAAATAATAAATATTAAGCTATTTAATTTATTCTATCTCCATAGATTAAATTAAATACAGTTAACTTATTATTACGATTATGCCATTTACTTCTTAAATAAATATTTTTCTTTTGCGGTGTGACCCTTTAGGTTCTCCATATTAAACCGGCTGTGAATAAATCAATTAGAACAATTCTAATTTTATTTAAATAAATAAATTAAACTATTTAATTCATTTAAATAAATAATATTTATTCTACAATAAGGGTAAGCCCCCTTAGCGATCAACGACTTTCTAGATAATATAGATTTCAACATTAATCACAAAAGAACCTTTCAGTGAATAGTTACCGTACAATTCAATCCTTTTACCAAATAATGTCCCAATTAAATATAAGACATGGAATTACTGTCAACTCTTATTTTATTTAATTATATGTATTTCGATTCTCAAATGCACAACTCTGATAATGCAAATTAGAAACTCCTTTCTAATTTCATTCTGCTTTGGCCAAAGACTTCTGAGTCGTCATTTATCGAATCACATAGGACATTCTCTCCTTTTACTAGAAGTGGTAGATTCTTTGTTGATCATTCACCTATTTCCATGTATAACTTATTATACCCAATCATACCCTTTGATATACCCTAAAGGTCTTAAGGGACATGTCAAAGTATAACGCATCATACACAAGATACTATGATGATCTCAAGTCCAAGGATCACTTGTACTACTATCACTAGAGGAATTCCTATTGACAGGCGAGTAAAACTCCATTAGGTATTCCTTAGCGAGCCACGTTCAGTGAACTTATTCTCTAATAAACACCTACATACTTGCTTTAGTGTCTCCATACAAATGATTATGAGATCAATCATCCTCTTCATAAGAGCAAGTAACGTATGTACTAATCTATCCGGATTCACTAATCCCCCTTTTTAGTAATCCATCGATTAGGAACGATTTTAGTTTACGAGCTATCTAGAATTTAGATCTCATTAACATGATCACCATCATGATTCTAAAAGCATTGCTCAAAAGTATGGGTTTATCACATTTAATATAACAGCACCATGTAGATAATGTAAAATGCCTTTAACAACCGAATAGGATTACAAAGTATATGGTATGTGACGCCCCCAAATTCGGGTCTCCAAGTACCCGGATGTGGTCATCACGATCCAATACAACCATTCACCTCTAACAACATATGGTAACTAAAATGCGGAATATAATAAACATACGTTGTTCATTACAAAGGTGTTACTAGTCCCAGAATACAATAACCTTAAACACTTACACAAATCCATACCCTAAATAAATATCAGGGTTTAAATTACATTAACAGTAATTAACTACACATAAGTTTAAAATCTGCTACATGAAGTCTATTACTTCATCTTTTCTGTCCCTTTGTTCTTCCCTAACGTCTCGGGTTTAGCTGCAATGAAGTCATGATATAGCAAGGATGAGCAACGAGTTTGCTCAGCAAGTTTAAAGTACAACAGTAAGGATATATCATGATGAAAAGAATATAGAAAGAGATTTTAACAATAGAATTATCTGAAGCAATAACAATAAATGCTTTTAGAACAATTGATAGTCAAGTAGACTTTGAACAATAACTTCCAAAGGAGTCAATAGCTAGTTGACCCTCTGGTTACTGGCTACAGAATGAGTACTTGAGGGGATCAGCCTCGCGTACGCTATGTGTATGCATAACATTTAATTCTGCTAGTTGTACCTTATATACGGTACCTGGGGTATTCCCCTGTAATAAAAGGGGTGTTCATTCAGTCTAAGAATCCTTACCATTGATTGGTTCGGATAGCTTTTATAAATTCTTACATGCTTGCCTGACCGAACAAGGGTTCAGACTTAACCATGAATAGTTCACAAATTTCTGATCTTAAATAATTATACGAATTCAAGTGCACGAGTGTGAATGTCAATAAATACAAAGATGTGGAATAATTTTAAAAGCAATTAGACCACTTAAAGCATGCTTGGAGATAAGATTCAAGCTTAAAGAATAACTTGCAATATATACCTTTTTGCACGAATTAAAAATAACGCATAAGGTTTAGAAACTTGCTCAATGTAAAAGTTGAGTAAGGTAGAACTTGTCTGTTTGCTCAGCTACAGATAAAAATTAGCCTTAATTATTTGTCCTTGGATAACCTATCAGTTGATAAAGTCGGTTTATCCATTAGCATTGCATATTGTATATCGATACACTCACTTATACTATTTATTTGGCAGATAATTAATTCGACATATACATTTAATTACTATCTAATCATTTGCTAAGCATAAATTAACTTATGACCTTTAGTTATTATTTCAATGACTAATCATGCTTATTAGATATTCAACTTAGCAATATTTAATAACCCAGTTATTATTTACAATACTAAATAATAAATTGATTACTGCATTACTAATTAACAATGGTAACAAATAAACGGGTTATTTAAGTCCTATTTACACTCAGCTATTATTCACTTCCAAGAGAATTTACGAAATTATTTCCCTTATTTACCATTTAACTAGAAAATTAATGTATCACTCTACCCATACTTAATTGTTAATAATAATTAGGTTCTTATTATCTTTATTTATTATTAAAAGAGAAATAATAAATAATTTACTTTACTCATGTTAAATCATTATTAATGTCTTTATTTATTACTCCATAATACTTCACTTTATGCATACTTAATCATCCTTAAATATTTATGACCTGTACTTATTAAATTATTAACTTTATTTATGCTTGATTATTATTTAATATCAATTAAACAATAGTTCAATATTTGTTTTATTATTTAAGGGTGCATAATAAATAATTAAATTTATTTCTACTTAATTAGTGACTTAATAACAATTAAGTAAGTATTACCTTAATTTATGCTAAAAATTGAATTATAAATTTTACTCATACTTAGTTATTATTTAATACTGATTAAATAATAATTAACTTTATTCACTCCTAATTATTATTTAATACTAGTTAAATAATAATTAAATATTTATTTTAAAATAAATAATTGGTAATTACTAACTTTACTTATATTTAATTATTATTTAGTATTAAATAATAATTAAATATTTATCATCTTTATTTATATTAGTATCAAATATTAGTTAAATAATAATTTGTTTATTATCTTTATTTATTATTTCGATAAATAATAAATAATTAATTTTATTTATTCTTCCTAATAACTAATCAATTTGCAAGTGCATTATTAGATTCAAATTAATAACCAATTTTGAGCCAATGATAGCACAGCTACATCAACAGTAACTAGAGATGTACCTAGCTTCTGCACATTATTTTCATAATTTTACCCAACACAATAGATTCTTGACAGTTTGGTTTGGCCATAAATACCAACACAATAAGAAAATGACTCCCAACTATTTTCTCAAAATTTCCAGTTTTAGTATTAACCATAACACCATCCTAGACTAAAGGTTGATCTCCGTAACCACAATATTTTGACTACAAGATTACCACCAACAAAACAATAACCTGCAATTTATTCAAGCTAACCAGAGCAAATTTCTCTGCACAAAGGAGAAAGTTTACAGACCAAATATCATTATAGTATGAGCCAAAATTTGATGTATAAATAACGTGCCTTGGCAGTTCAGTCAATACCAAATGAAGCAAGTATTTGGTTCTGGCATTACAACACTTGCTGGGCATTTCAAAATTTGATAGTAGCCCTAATACACACATATTCAACTGTCAGAACCTTTAAGGTTCATCACAACAGATTACCAATCAACATAAACTAACACAGTATACTACCATTAATATCAAACCCAGATACAGTCAACAATATTAATCCTATTACAGGGAACAACAAAAATTTCAAAGAAACCAACCCCAAGAAAAATGGCAGCTCGGTATACCTTCGGGTGGTTCGAATCGCAGTCCTCCTTCTACGTCCAAAATACTCAACGAATCCGGGCATTCACAGCTTGCCCTTCTCCCTTGTTCCCTCTCTATCGCGATTTCTCTCTCTCTATTTGGACAGCAAAAATTGTAGCAGCTTGGTTTAGGGTTTTTGGGCTCACTTTATAGGAAAAATTTTACCCAAATTGCCTGGGTATTACCTTAATCGGCCGGTTAAGGACCATCGGTAGGAGAAGTGGCTATCGACTGCTTGTCAACGTCGAGCCTTATCAATTCCAGCTGGGTTTGGCCGCCTCTCGAGCTTTGCGCACTTCCGTCGGTAGGTCGCCTTCAACCCCTTGGTCCGTTCGAAGCTGCTCAGTCGCCCGTGCCGATTCCCTGATTAGCCCAGCAGTCGGCGAGTTCCTCCTCTCGTCCGACCGGTCGGTCGCTCACGTCACCGCCCCTTTTTGCACGCCGGCGCACGGCTCGACTCGTCTGCTTCTCCTTCGACTCGTCTGCTTGAGAGGTTTGGTTGATTGATGGAGGGTTTGGGTTTTCCCCCTTGTTCGGCTATCTTCCCCAAATCAATTTCTGCCGATATGAACCCCACCCAAATGAACTGACCGGTTGTCCCAAATTAAAGGAATGGGTCCAACCCATTACCATAATCCAACCCAGCTGAAACGGTTTTAACCCGACAGAATGAGAATTGGACTTAGCCCAATTGATTTAACACTTAGGGTTCATCTGGTCCGCTTGGTTTGGTCCCAAGGAAAAGTAAAGGAAATTTGGGTCGGTCCAACCAATTTAATTTGACCAGCCCAATCGTTTGACCCAATCAGGAAAATAAAAGGAATTTGGCCCAATCCGAAATAAAATAAAAGGGAAAAAGGAATGGGCCAATCCAAATGGGAGAAAAGTGACCCACTTAAATTAATCAACATTATATTTCTACTATTTACATTTAATAACTAATCCAATTAATTATTTAAAATATTTATTTTAAACATAATTCTTTATTCGAATTATTTAAATCCGATAATAATAAAATTATTTATTTAATTTCCCCAAATTTTCTTGCCAATCCAATACTAGGGTTACTCATCAATTTATTCAAACCGTTAGTGAGTCCCCTCAAGTCACAGAAATTTATTGGACCATGTATTAAATAATAATAATACCTACATGGATCCACTTAAATTTGTAAATTTAAATAAAACGACTTTCATATATCGAAATAATTTGATACAAAGTTTAAGAAAATTCCTGGACATTACATGCTACATCATATTAAATATGATTAGCTTGCGTGCATACTACTTTCAATCTGTAACGAATGTAATTTTTATGATTGAATAAAAATATTTATTGGATTATATAAATATTTTTATTAATTTATTGAGTTAAATAAATAATTTATTAAGTTTTGGTGATGTGGGTATATGTTGAGTTTAATAATGTTAAATATTATTTGAATGTGATTGTTATGTTTATTCTAATTTAATTTAATAATTAAATTAGATGATGAAAAGGTTTATTTGAATAAATGATTTATTTGAATAAGAGAATTTATTTGTTAAATGAAATTATTATTTGAGTTAATTATATTTAATTGAATTTATTTAATAATAAGTTCAATTAAATTAAATGTGTGACATTTTAAACTATATGTTATAATGTTCTATTAAAATAAATGAAAGGAGTTTTAATTTAGTTTTTCCAAACAAGGCCCTATGATCTTTGTTTGAAAATAATGGATTATCTTATTTGTGTTTTACCAAACAAGGCCTTATGACCTTTAGTTAGAATAATGAATTATTTTTAAATTAGTTTGCCAAACAAGCCTTATGGCTTTTTGAATTTTATAACTGATGGATTAAATTAGATTTTACGTTATTATTTGTTTATTAAGTTATCAGTTTTATTTTTTTTAAATTACGTCAGTTGTAAAAAGAAAAGAAAAGAAAAGACAGAAGAGAAAGAGAAAGAGCAGAGTATTGAGAAAGTTAGAATTGAGAGCTCTGTGATTTAGAGGGAGAGCAGAGCTTTGAGAGTTGAGAGAAAAGAGAGAAATTGTGAGAGAAGCTTGGAGATTGGAGTAAGAATTCAAGCAAGGAAGCTTAATCAAACTTCCTAAGAATTAGAAGGTATAAACTCTTTACTGTATTTTATTTTTAGTTCTCTGTATCTTATTTACTTGCTTAAAACATGAATTACTTGGTTATAATTGTTAGAAAACATGTGTTAGATGATTATGTGATGATTATAGATTAATTGGAATGATTAATCCATAAAAGCATGTTTAGAATAGAGTTTTTGAGTTGTACAGAGTTTATTTTCATGAGTGGTATATATGTATGAAGTTAATATTCAAATTGTTTGTTAATTGGTAAAATTATCATTTGTTTCTGATTATTTGATGAAAAACAAGAATACTGCAAGAAGAATGGTTTAAATTGGTTGAAAAATGAGTTTACAGAGTTTGATTTTATTAAAATGGTCAAAGCATGAATATTTGGTTTAACAGTGAAATTTTGGGTTTTAAATTGGTTGTTTATGTGTTAGAATGGTTATAATGTTTAGTAAACATGTTGGGTAAATGTTTTCTGGCATATATGATGTCTGGGTATGTTTAATTTGTACTCTGGATGGTAGAATTCGGAAAATTTGGCCAAATTTGGCCTAAGTTTTCACTGTTTCGCGAACTGGGAAGACGACAACAGAGTCTATCGCCCCGGCGATAGAAATACTCTGTGATTCTCGCCCCGTCGACGAATTCGTTATGTAAAACCTCGCCCCGGCGACAGTTTTGTTGAGCAATCCACCGCCCCGGCGGTGGAACAGTTGTTAAAAAAAATATTATTATTAATTATTAAATTGTTTTGTGGTTTTGTTAAGTTACTTTATACATGTCTAAATCCTGTATTAAAGAATTAAATGACCAATGAGTAATCATGATGATTATTAAGCTAGCATTCTTTGATTATTGAATGATAACCGAAGTGTTATATTATAATGGGATAGAAAGCAAGCCTAGAATGTTTTTAGTCTTGTGACTAATTATGCTATTATTTTATAATAAAATGTTTAGGTTGTTTAAGGATCGTGAATTACTTAAATTTGTAATCAACTCTTTAGGCAAGTTCCTTATCTCAATTTATTACTTTTACGTTGAGCAAGTTGTTCTTTTCTTTTAACTTGTTAATTCATTCATAACAAGTTTATTTATATTGAGCAAGTTTATTGACCTTGGCTTATTGATATTCAAGCAAGGTTACTATCATGATTATGTACTTAAGTTTTATTCTAATCATTGTTTGATATTCAAACTTCGAGTATAGTTTCTATTGAACAAACTCTATTGATGAATTAGACTAGCAAATCCTTATTGATTTAGCTAGTCCTTAGTTGATGAGCGTTTCAAAGACTTAGAATATTTTCTATTCCTGTTCCAAACCAAGTTTATTTTGGTACGGATTCAGACGATAAACTGAGATGAACAACCCTAATATAGGGGATTACTTACGCGACAGCGTTAAAATGTTTGTGCACAATACATTGTACAAAGGGCTGATCCCCCTGAGTACGAGATGTTGGTCCATAGTCTATATGACTGTTAAAGGTTACAGTAGAAATACTTGTCAACCTAGGACATAGTTCGAGATCTTGTGACCCTCAGATATAATTTCTAAATCTTGAAATCTATTTTTCTTTGGAATCAAGTGTTCTTAACGAGCTTTTAGACTTTGAACATCTATTGACTGAGATTCAGAAATCTATTATTCCTCAGTTGAAATCCATTTCATTTAAATGTTATTGTTATCATACTTGTGAGCAATTGTTTGCTCACTCTTGCACTAATCATTGCAGCTAAGGCTGAGAAGTCGGACGAGCCGTCCACGAGCAAAGGCAAGGGCAAGATGTCAAAGTAGCAATTGATGTTTATCTGTAATCAAAGACTTGTTTTAATTTATGTTTTATTCCGCGATGATGTATTAAGGTTTAGATAACCTGGGAATTGAATGTTTAATAGTTTGGAGATGTAACCCATTTTGGGTAGATGTTTCTTTAAGTTTATTAAATTGTTGTTTTATTGGGAAGTTAGTTTTGAATGTATGTTATTGTGAACACCAAATCAGTGGGAATTAAGTACCTGGATTTGGGGGTGTCACAGGTTGGTATCAGAGCTGTAGGTTATGAACCTTTAGGTTGGGAAAACCTTAGGGTAGTAGCCTTTTTAGAAGATAGAGAATATAGAGGTGGTAAACTCTTATCGAGTTCTAAGGAATGAATTACGGAAATTCACAAAAGACAACAAAATGATTATGTGCTATGTGCTTATTTGATAACAAACTTGTGTGCTCGCGAGTATTATCGAATAGTAATTAAAACTTAAAACTTTGTTGTCAGGATGACTGATAGAGGAGAGCCCAGCCAGACTAGGGAGGAGGAGCCCCGAGATATTCACGTGGTTCATGAGCAGCTAGTACAGAGGGAGCCATCTCCATTGGTTACAGTTGCAGGTCACGAGTATGAGCCTGAGACTGATCCTGAGGAGGACCCTGAGGAGGATCCTGAGGAGGACCCTGAAGAGGTTGAGGAGGAGGAGGGAGACCCTGAGGGGATATCACTATCTACTTTGGGTGTTCAGATGTACGAGCAGGTGTATGATCGCAACATAGAGTTGCAGGATAGAGTGGAGGAGTTAGAGAGGCAGCTGGCGGAGCGACAGACTGCTTTGGAGCAGAAGAGCAGTGAGATCGAGGAGCTAGACATACGTCTTGGGGATGTGGAGTGGAAGCTGGTTCATGTAGAAAGTGACAAGGAGGAGTTAGAGGAACAGGTTGCAGAACGTCAAACCACTCTAGAGCAGAAGGATGCTGAGATTCAAGACCTTTCATCACGTCTTGCAGAGGCTGAGCAGAGGCTAGCACAGTCTGAGTATCGACGCGGACAGTTGATAGCCAGAAATGAGATTGTACGAGATGCGTTGAAAGAGGAGTCAGCTAAGCGGGCGAGAGCTGAGACAGCTTGGCTGAGGGAGGCTGATCGCGCAGATCGTGTTGAGTGTGAGATGCGGTCAAAGAAGGCCAAGATTGATGAGATGGAGTATATTTTTCATACTACCATGGATAGAGCTCAAGATCAAGCTAATCGTCATCCAGATGTGATGGATCGTAGGATGATGACACGTATTATGGAGCAGGAACGCCAGGAAGCTGTGCGTCGTGTGATGTCATCATAGATTGTGATTAGTTATGTTATTAGGAAACTATGAAGTGAATAAATTGTAATCCCAGTTTCTATAATGGGATAGAATGATGATGTAATTCTGAAACTTTGTGATTTCAGGATAGATGATGTAAATAACTACGATGTTATCTCTATTATGTTTTGAAGCAGTTAATGAATAAAATGTGAAAGTTTATCAGATGCACTGTGTGTTAAGTGTTTTTTTTATAAATGTTTAAGTTAAGACTTAAATGTTTAGGTAATTGAGCAATAGTCTAATGACGCGAATTGTTTTTAACAGTAAGATGCCTCCAAGAAGACAACCAACACGTCAACAGACCCCTGAGGGATCTACTAACAACGAAGAAGCCAATGCTAATCCCATGCAGCAGTTGGTAAATTTGTTAACGGGAGCCTTTGCAAATCAACCACAAGGTCAGGCTACAACCTTTAAAGACTTCAAGGCTGTCGGACCTCCGGAATATCACGGCACTATGAATCCCATTGAAGCTCAAACGTGGATCATGGAGATGGAGAAGGTGTTTGATGTCGCTAGAGTCAGCGAGGACCAGAAGACGGCATTTGCAACATTTATGCTGAAATCAGAAGCTAGCTACTTGTGGCAAGCAAATAAGACTCGAGGTGGCCAAGGGATTATTCCGTGGGAGCGGTTCAAGGAGATATTTTTCGAAACCTATTTCCCGACAAGTGCTCAGAACCAAATAGAAGTACAGTTTCTAGAGTTGAAGCAAGGTGCTATGTCGGTATCTGAGTATGCTGCCAGATTCAACGAGTTGGCGAGGTTTGCGCCTTATCAGGTTAACACAGATGAGCGGAAGGCCAGAAGGTTCGAGCAGGGACTGAAGCCCTGGTTGTATAGCCGAGTTTCAATGTTTTAACTGAACTCGTTTACGGCGGTGCTGGAGAAGGCAATTATCGCTGAAGGAGGCAGTGATGCTCTGTCTAAGTACAATCATGAGCAGAAGAAAAAGAAGAATGAGAATGCAAACAAGGTAAGTGGTAGCCATGGGGGCAGTAGCCAGAAGAGGAAATGGAATGATAGTAACTCTGCGGGAAGTCAGCAGGGTAATCAGAAGAAGAAGATGGAAGTGTGCAGCAACTGTGGAAAGAGCCATATGGGTGCTTGTTTGAAGGGTAAGCGGGTGTGCTTCAACTGCGGGCAGGAGGGGCATATCACACCAAATTGCCCTAATCCAAAGAAGGGAGCATGTTTCATCTGCGGGTCGAAGGATCACTTTGCCCGAGAGTGCCCTAAGAAAGCAACTACAGGTGGAGCCAGTTCAGGAAAGGGAAACAGCGGTGGTGGAGGCAATCTGACTATCACAGGACCCACGCAGCCCAATCGACCTACCGCTAGAACATTCAATATGACAGTGCATGATGCTGTGCAGTCAAAGGATGTAGTGTCAGGTATCATTCCAGTCAATAATGTTAATGCTTATGTATTGTTTGACTCGGGTGCTACTTGCTCATTTATATCCGATGATTTTGCTAAGAAATTAGGGTTACCCCAGGAAGAATTAGATTACCCTATGAACATAGAAATTGCGAATAGGGAGGTGATTCCTGTTAAGTTTGTCCACAAGAACTGTCAGGTAGATATTAAGGGTCATGTGATGACAGTAAACTTGATCCCAATTTGTCTTGAGGAGTTTGATGTTATTTTGGGTATAGATTGGTTGTTTAACTATGGGGCAGTTATTGACTGTCAAAAGAAGTGTGTAAACCTTATGACTCCGTCAAAGGTAGTGTTTTATGGCAGCAAGTCGCCTAGACAAACGAGTTGTCTGACGATGATGCAGGCCAGAAAGATGTTGAGACAAGGATGTGTAGGATATCTAGCCTACATAGTCGATACCCGAAAGGTGGGTGCAAAATTGGAGGAGATACCAATAGTTAAGGATTTTGCGGACGTGTTTCCTGATGATTTACCAGGATTACTGCCAGATAGGGAAATCGAGTTTGTAATTGATTTAACACCGGGAACGGCCCCTATATCGAAAGCCCCATATAGAATGGCTCCGGTAGAAATGAAGGAGTTAATGGTGCAGCTGCAAGAGCTGCTAGATAAGAAGTATATTCAACCGAGCGTTTCGCCGTGGGGAGCGCCGGTATTGTTTGTTAAGAAGAAGGATGGGTCGATGCGTCTTTGCATTGATTATAGAGAGTTGAACAAGGTCACGATTAAAAACAAGTACCCGTTGCCTAGAATCGATGACCTGTTTGACCAACTGAAGGGAGCAAGATATTTTTCAAAGGTAGACTTGAGAAGTGGATACCATCAATTGAAGGTGAGAAAAGAGGACATACCAAAGACGGCGTTTCGAACCAGATATGGTCACTATGAGTTTTTGGTTATGTCATTTGGTTTAACGAATGCGCCTGCAGCATTCATGGACTTAATGAATAGGGTGTTCAAACCATTTCTGGATAAGTTTGTGGTAGTATTCATAGACGACATTTTGGTTTACTCCAAAACTCAAGAAGAACACGTGGAGCATTTGAGGGTGACGTTGGAGGCGTTAAGGAAAGAGAAATTATATGCAAAATTTTCGAAATGCGAATTTTAGTTGGAGCGTGTTCAATTCCTTGGGCATGTTATTGATAAAGACAGAATTTCAGTGGATCCAGCGAAAGTCGAAGCTGTGATGAACTGGGATCAGCCGAAGACACCGTCAGAAGTGAGGAGTTTCTTGGGTTTGGCAGGTTACTATAGACGTTTTATTCAAGATTTCTCCAGGATCGCCACTCCGCTGACGAATTTAACAAGGAAATCAGTGAAGTTTGTTTGGACGGAGAAGTGCGAAGAAAGTTTCCAGGAACTCAAGAAGAGATTATGTTCGGCACCTGTCTTGTCTTTACCAGATGATACAGGAAATTTTGTGGTGTACAGTGACGCATCACATAAAGGACTTGGTTGTGTGTTGATGCAGAATGGTAAAGTTATTGCATATGCATCGCGCCAACTAAAAGATTATGAAAAAGGGTATTCAACCTATGATTTGGAGTTAGCAGCCGTAGTGTTTACTTTAAAAATCTGGAGGCACTATCTCTATGGGGAGAAGTGTGAAATATATACAGACCATAAAAGTCTGAAATATATTTTCACGCAGAGAGATTTGAATATGCGGCAGAGGAGATGGATAGAATTGATCAAAGATTATGACTGTGAAATTCTATACCATCCAGGGAAGGCTAATGTGGTTGCCGACACTTTGAGTAGAAAAGGTCGGGAGAAACTGTTTTTGTTAACCGCTCAGGAGAAGCTCGTAGCAGAAATGGCTAAGTTGGAATTAGAGGTGAAAAATCTGGCAGAGCCTAATGAAAAATTGTTCCAAATGGAAACTCAACCAACTTTGGTGGAAAAAGTCAAGGAAGCGCAACTTCACGATGAGGAATGTGATAAGATTCGGCAAAGAGTGCTTGAGGGAGAAGAGCTTAAATATAAAATCGATACTGAAGGGTTGCTGAGATTTGAAGGCAGAATCTGGGTACCGTCAGTATTGGCAATCAGAGAGGAGATTTTGAATGAAGCTCATAGTTCAAGATTTTCGGTTCACCTAGGAAGCACAAAGATGTACCAGGATCTTCGACAACATTTTTGGTGGCCAAACATGAAAAGAGAGGTTGCTGAATGTGTTGCGAAATGTCTCACTTGTCAGAGAGTTAAAGCGGAGCATCAACGACCAAGTGGTTTGTTACAGCCCTTGGAGATACCAGAATGGAAGTGGGTGCATATCACAATGGACTTTGTAGTAGGGCTTCCAACTACTCAGAAGGGATATGACGCAATATGGGTCATAGTTGACAGATTGACGAAATCAGCGCATTTCTTGCCCATTAAAATCCGATTCACTTTGGATCAGCTGGCGAAATTATATGTTAAAGAGATTATCTCAAGGCACGGAGTTCCAGTAACAATAGTATCGGATCGAGATCCACGTTTCCCCTCAAAATTTTGGAGGAGTCTACAAGCTTGTTTGGGGACAGAGTTGAGATTGAGTACAGCCTATCATCCTCAAACCGATGGCCAGAGCGAAAGAACAATTCAAACATTGGAAGATATGCTTCGAGCATGCGTCATGGATTTTAAAGACAACTGGGATGATCATTTACCTCTGGTCGAGTTTGCTTACAACAATAGTCATCACGCGAGTATCGGCATGCCGCCCTACGAAGCATTGTATGGAAGGAAATGCAGAACTCCATTATGCTGGGATGAGGTTGGTGAACGTCGACTATTGGGACCCGAGCTGGTACAACAAACTGCTGAAATTGTCAAGGTGATAAGAACCAGACTGATAGCCGCTCAAGACAGACAGAAGAAGTATGCTGATCAACACCGACAAAATCGCGAATTTGAAGCCCGGAGCTTTGTGTTTCTCAAAGTATCACCTTGGAAGGGAAAGATCAGATTTGGTAAAAAGGGTAAACTCAGTCTGCGGTTTATTGGACCTTTCGAAGTGCTGAAACGGATGGGTGAAGTAGCTTATGAGGTAGCTTTACCTCCTGAGTTAGGTCATATTCACAATGTTTTTCATATATCAGTGCTACGACCGTATAAGTCTGATTATAAACATGTAATAGAGTATGAACCGATACAATTCGAGAAAGATTTGTCTTATGACGAGGTCCCTGTACAAATAGTGGACAGGAAGGAACAAGTACTTAGAAATAAAGTGATACCTTCTGTAAAGGTAATCTGGAGGAACCACAGTGCTGAGGAAGCAACGTGGGAACTCGAAGAGCAAATGATGCAGAATTACCCTCAATTGTTTGTTTAATTGTTATATTGCGATTCTGGGGACAGAATCTTTGTAAGGAGGGGAGAATGTAACGGACGATTTAATTGCGTTGTGATTCTGGGGACAGAATCCTTTTAAGGAGGGAAAGATGTAACGAATGTAATTTTTATGATTGAATAAAAATATTTATTGGATTATATAAATATTTTTATTAATTTGTTGAGTTAAATAAATAATTTATTAAGTTTTGGTGATGTGGGTATATGTTGAGTTTAGTAATGTTAAATATTATTTGAATGTGATTGTTATGTTTATTCTAATTTAATTTAATAATTAAATTAGATGATGAAAATGTTTATTTGAATAAATGATTTATTTGAATAAGAGAATTTATTTGTTAAATAAAATTATTATTTGAGTTAATTATATTTAATTGAATTTATTTAATAATAAGTTCAATTAAATTAAATGTGTGACATTTTAAACTATATGTTATAATGTTCTATTAAAATAAATGAAAGGAGTTTTAATTTAGTTTTTCCAAACAAGGCCCTATGATCTTTGTTTGAAAATAATGGATTATCTTATTTGTGTTTTACCAAACAAGGCCTTATGACCTTTAGTTAGAATAATGGATTATTTTTAAATTAGTTTGCCAAACAAGCCTTATGGCTTTTTGAATTTTATAACTGATGGATTAAATTAGATTTTACGTTATTATTTGTTTATTAAGTTATCAGTTTTATTTTTTTTAAATTACGTCAGTTGTAAAAAGAAAAGAAAAGAAAAGACAGAAGAGAAAGAGAAAGAGCAGAGTATTGAGAAAGTTAGAATTGAGAGCTCTGTGATTTAGAGGGAGAGCAGAGCTTTGAGAGTTGAGAGAAAAGAGAGAAATTGTGAGAGAAGCTTGGAGATTGGAGTAAGAATTCAAGCAAGGAAGCTTAATCAAACTTCCTAAGAATTAGAAGGTATAAACTCTTTACTGTATTTTATTTTTAGTTCTCTGTATATTATTTACTTGCTTAAAACATGAATTACTTGGTTATAATTGTTAGAAAACATGTGTTAGATGATTATGTGATGATTATAGATTAATTGGAATGATTAATCCATCAAAGCATGTTTAGAATAGAGTTTTTGAGTTGTACAGAGTTTATTTTCATGAGTGGTATATATGTATGAAGTTAATATTCAAATTGTTTGTTAATTGGTAAAATTATCATTTGTTTATGATTATTTGATGAAAAACAAGAATATTGCAAGAAGAATTGTTTAAATTGGTTGAAAAATGAGTTTGCAGAGTTTGATTTTATTAAAATGGTCAAAGCATGAATATTTGGTTTTAACAGTGAAATTTTGGGTTTTAAATTGGTTGTTTATGTGTTAGAATGGTTATAATGTTTAGTAAACATGTTGGGTAAATGTTTTCTGGCATATATGATGTCTGGGTATGTTTAATTTGTACTCTGGATGGTAGAATTCGGAAAATTTGGCCAAATTTGGCCTAAGTTTTCACTGTTTCGCGAACTGGGAAGACGACAACAGAGTCTATCGCCCCGGCGATAGAAATACTCTGTGATTCTCGCCCCGACGATAGCTTCGCCCGACGACGAATTCGTTATGTAAAACCTCGCCCCGGCGACAGCTTCGCCCCGGCGACAGTTTTGTTGAGCAATCCACCGCCCCGGCAGTGGAACAGTTGTTAAAAAAAAATATTATTATTAATTATTAAATTGTTTTGTGGTTTTGTTAAGTTACTTTATACATGTCTAAATCCTGTATTAAAGAATTAAATGACCAATGAGTAATCATGATGATTATTAAGCTAGCATTCTTTGATTATTGAATGATAACCGAAGTGTTATATTATAATGGGATAGAAAGCAAGCCTAGAATGTTTTTAGTCTTGTGACTAATTATGCTATTATTTTATAATAAAATGTTTAGGTTGTTTAAGGATCGTGAATTACTTAAATTTGTAATCAACTCTTTAGGCAAGTTCCTTATCTCAATTTATTACTTTTACGTTGAGCAAGTTGTTCTTTTCTTTTAACTTGTTAATTCATTCATAACAAGTTTATTTATATTGAGCAAGTTTATTGACCTTGGCTTATTGATATTCAAGCAAGGTTACTATCATGATTATGTACTTAAGTTTTATTCCAATCATTATTTGATATTCAAACTTCGAGTATAGTTTCTATTGAACAAACTCTATTGATGAATTAGACTAGCAAATCCTTATTGATTCAGCTAGTCCTTAGTTGATGAGCGTTTTAAAGACTTAGAATATTTTCTATTCCTGTTCCAAACCAAGTTTATTTTGGTACGGATTCAGACGATAAACTGAGATGAACAACCCTAATATAGGGGATTACTTACGCGACAACGTTAAAATGTTTGTGCACAATACATTGTACAAAGGGCTGATCCCTGTTGATCGATTTCGCAACCGATAAATACGCGCAAGTATACGCGGTCAACAAGTAATAAAGTGATAAGAGAGTTGTCGAACCCACAGGGAATTGTTCTAGTGTATCCCAAGTACCAACTATATATCGTCTCGATTTTATTTAGACAAATGATGATTTGAGTTTTTGTTGTTTGTAATAATTAAGAGATATGAAAAGCATTAAGATAACGAAATCTAATATTAATAAGTCTAAGATTGCAATTTCCCCCAACACTTCATTTGAATATCCTAACTCTCTCATTTGAACTGATTAACAACATGGAAATGTCAACCGAGAAATCAAAGCTACTTATAAGCCTCTGTCGATGGTCAAATTCGAATCTTCCTAATGCGGCATATAGGTATATGTCTATCCTACACACTATCAAGAGACTAATTTCAAGAACAATAACAAGACACGTGTCACTAAATCTCATTAAACGTCCTTTCAATTACCAACTTTCACATAGGAAGTCATTAAGAATAGATTCTCCATTGGTTGCACACGGTATCTAGGTATATATCTATCCTAAATATTATCAAGTTACCTATTATTGAGGATAATCAACAAGACACACGTCACTAAATCTTAATTAATTACCCACAACAATCTTTAACTCTCGCATGATATCATAACAAGGTCTAAACACTATAATCCGTTCGTCAAGTTCATATAGGTTCCCACGGTAATTACTAGCTAGGCAATTAATATATGAAGCATAAATTATGACATACAATTCACAAATGAGTAATTAATAGCAAAGAGAGAGAAGTCAATTCAAACTATGTGTTGGGTTCCATTGAAATCTTAGAATACAAGCTTTAGTTCATGGTAGCTAGGCAAAACATCAAACACATGGTGTTCATCATAAAATAGAATTACAAATTCAAAGGAAAGTAAGAGATGATAAAACCCATTTAGAAGATAATCATGTGTTGCTTGCTTGGTTGATGTCAATCTCTAGCTTTTCCTCTTCATTTGGCATTCGTTTCTCTTTAGCTCCTAAGCTTGTTGCTGGAAATTTCCTTGAATTGCAGCCCTTAAGCTCTTCTTGATGAAGTATGTGCAGCCTTCCAAGGTCTAGATATGCCTTGACAATCATTTCCTTCTTGGTTCTTTGGCTTGTGCTGAGTTTTTCCTTGTATTGCAGCACTTTTGCTCTCTATTTTGATGTTTTAGTCTAGCCTCCCAATCCCTAGTTATCTGATATGTAGCTTAAAAGAGAATATATATAGCCTCCATCAAGAAACCCTAGCAAAAATCGGACAAAATGGAGCTCAGATCACACTATGGCTGTGTCAGATCGCACTCAGCACGGCGGCGTGCGTCCGCACGCCCAGGCGTGCGCCCGCACGCCCGCGCCTGCATGCCGCCCAGCTGCCGAGGCCCTGCGCCCAGCTTGCTCCATGCCAACGCCGAGTCCGCCCGCGCGCGCCCGCACGCCCAGGCGTGCGCCCGCACGCCCGCGCCTGCAGCCTGCATGCCGCCCAATTGCCGAGTGCCAACGCCGAGTCCGCCCGCGCGCGCGCCCGCACGCCCAGGCGTGCGCCCGCACGGCCCGCGCCTGCATGTCGCCCAGCTGCCGAGTGCCAACGCCGAGCCCCGCGCGCGCGCGCCCAACGCCGAGGCTGCCGAGCGGCCCAGCGCCCGCGCCCGCCGCACACGCCCGCACGCCCAGCGCGCCAACACGCCCGCACGCCTAGCGCGCGCGCACGCACGCCGCGCCCATGCGCCTGGGCCACACGCTGGCGCCCCGTCTGCCGCACGCCGTGCCCGTGGCTTTGGTCGACGCCGCACGCTGTGCAACAGCTTTCCAACGCCGTGCACGCCCAACTTCCAAATGTCATCAAATTAAGCCCCGAGCATCGCCAAACATAAATTTTCACCGTGTTATCATTCGGGCACGGATATCTAAGCACGGGCTTGCCCTCTTGGCTTGGCCGACGCCGCACGCCGTGCACGCCTTCCGACGCCGTGCACGCCCAACTACCAAATGTTGTCAAATTAAGCACCGAGCGTCGCCAAGCACAAATTTCCATCATACTACCATTCGGGCACAAACGTCCAGGCACGGACATTGAGTCAATACAAACAACGATCCGAGCGGTCTTTATTTCAATTCCTACAAACATAATGAAAATGCATCAAAGCAACATAAAACATGTAAAAATAACTAAAAACTAATTTATGTAGAAATAAGATAAAAATACATAAAAACCACATAAAATACCTAAAGACTTGCAAATTATCAAGGCCAAAAGTACCCAAATTGTGTGTATAAAATACACTCATCAAATACCCCCAAACTTAAATCTTTGCTTATCCTCAAGCAAAACAAACCTAAACTAAACAATTCAAAAACTTCTAATATAACCTATCTTGAGCAATGAATTAATAAGCCGACAATGGTCTCAAAGGCATCAACACAAAGAACTCAAGAGAACAAACAAGGTGTTGCAAGTCTAAAATTTCAGTTAGCTAGTCATACTTTGCTTAAGGCCCCTTCCGTGTGTGTGTGAGTACCCAATAGCACTAAACCAACCAAGCTTGGATGAACTTTGCAACCACATTACCTTATGAAATAATCAAAATAAACCCCAAAATAACATGCTTAACACATCACTCAATACAAAGGTATACAAATCACAATTCCAAAAATTTTGAGAATCAAGGGCTCTAGGTGAGTGCATTTTATGCTCCATCTCAACCTTAAGCATGCTCATATGGGCGAGTGCGTTTTACGCTCAACCTCAACCCCATGCAAAATTTGCAATAAACAATTTTTTTCTTTAATCGCAATTATAAGAGAGTGCGTTTTACGCTCTATCTCTCCTACGCATGTGTCCATGAGTGAGTGCGTTTTACGCTCCATCTCAACTCACCACATGACCATCAATTCAAACACAACAAATTTGGACACCTTGGTTCGAGTGATGTTTAAAAACGAGTTCTAGAGTTTATAGATATTTTTCACAAGCATTCGGTTATAAAAGCCTTCACTAAGCATACAACTAGCTTAATACTCATGGGTAAGTGCATGAAAGTGAAAGGACGCATAAGCAAAATAATAACCAATAAACGATAAGCACAAAGACTAAGCAACAATAGTCTACGTCTCATGAGTTAGATTCTCTTCAAACAAGCCATTATCATAGACCATGGATTATAGTTCAAATCAAATTAAAACAATGCTCAAGGGACACATCCTAAAAATAAATGATTTTTTTTTTGAACAAAAACACATAACTTAAATCATATAAAAACTAAATTAAAAACACACAAATACGAAGTACTACCCCCAAACTTAAACTTGACATTGTCCTCAATGTCAGATATAGGAAAAATTAAAATAGATGACTTCCCTGAAACCGTGTCAAGCGCCATTGATATCATCTTTCAATACTTCTAAGTTGGGAGCGTACCTGAAAGCAAATGACTAAAGAAATTAAAATGCAATTAAACCACGAAAATGCAATCAAACAAAAATAAAAACAAAACAGTAAACTTGGGTTGCCTCCCAAGAAGCGCTTGGTTTAAAGTCGTTAGCCCGACTCCTTTATTTCCCATCAATCCGGCTCAATCAAAAAATTGACCATTGCATGCCGCCTCGTTGTTCTTTCTTTGATTTGCATGGCATGCATGCCTGGTTGGTGACCTTCAAACTTCATTTCAACCGATGGCAAGAAGAAGCTCTCCTCATCTGCATTATCAATTATTGCACTTGTGTCAAGATCGACATGAAGATCTTCTTCATGAACCAATGGGTGTTCGATGGGTTTGAAAACCTCGAATGTGACTTCTTGGTCTTCAATTTCCTTTTCATGATCCCCATTCATGCTCCTCGTCTCATCAACCTCAGAATCATCATCCACAACAGGATGTTCACTCTCAAAATTTTCACTAATAGCTTCGTGCGACTCCGCGCCATTTCCTTGATCATCCACCAAGCACCCCTCTTCACCTTCCTCCATAGGGTCAATCTCAGTATTGCTAGGTAAGGTGCATTGCGGGTGAATAATGTAAGAATTGGCAACATAGTTCATGATGCTCTGCACTAAAGCTTGTATATTTGCCAACCTAACCTCATTTTGAGAGATATGAGCCATGAGCTCCTCCTTCCTTCTTTTCGCTTTGTCACAACTATGCGAATTCACCAAACATTGCTCTTCACCTTCCTCTATAGGGTTAATCTGTGTAATACAAGGTAAGGTGCTTTGCGGTTGAATAAGCACTGCCTCGAGAAGTTGTGCCATTTGGTTCTCGACGCTTCGTAACAATTCTTGTTTCTCAATGAACAAAGAAAGAATCTCCTCCACATTAGATGTATCCTCATGGTATGGTGGAGGTTGGAATGAAAATTCTGAATGGTATGAGAGACTTGGATCAAAGCATTGATCTTGACTGTTGTCCCAAGAAAAGCTTGGATGATCTTGCCAACCCGGTTGATAGTAGTTGGGGTAGTATTCAGCTTGATTCTGACTGTAGGCATTTTGAGTGGACTGGCCTTTAAGAGTGTCAACAGCCCTTAAAAGCGTTGCAATATGTTCTTGCAATTGCTCAAGAAGTTTTGACGAACTTGGTTGCGTCGTCCCTTCATAATCCCATTGATAATTATGCTCATCCATTAACTGAAAACAAAACAAAATAATAATAAGAAAATTATTTACAAGTCTAAATTAAGACCAAATCGATTGTCATTAATATTGGAAAAGCACTAGAAGAACAATTCCCCGGCAACGGCGCCAAAAACTTGTTGATCGATTTCGCAACCGATAAATACGCGCAAGTATACGCGGTCAACAAGTAATAAAGTGATAAGAGAGTTGTCGAACCCACAGGGAATTGTTCTAGTGTATCCCAAGTACCAACTATATATCGTCTCGATTTTATTTAGACAAATGATGATTTGAGTTTTTGTTGTTTGTAATAATTAAGAGATATGAAAAGCATTAAGATAACGAAATCTAATATTAATAAGTCTAAGATTGCAATTTCCCCCAACACTTCATTTGAATATCCTAACTCTCTCATTTGAACTGATTAACAACATGGAAATGTCAACCGAGAAATCAAAGCTACTTATAAGCCTCTGTCGATGGTCAAATTCGAATCTTCCTAATGCGGCATATAGGTATATGTCTATCCTACACACTATCAAGAGACTAATTTCAAGAACAATAACAAGACACGTGTCACTAAATCTCATTAAACGTCCTTTCAATTACCAACTTTCACATAGGAAGTCATTAAGAATAGATTCTCCATTGGTTGCACACGGTATCTAGGTATATATCTATCCTAAATACTATCAAGTTACCTATTATTGAGGATAATCAACAAGACACACGTCACTAAATCTCAATTAATTACCCACAACAATCTTTAACTCTCGCATGATATCATAACAAGGTCTAAACACTATAATCCGTTCGTCAAGTTCATATAGGTTCCCACGGTAATTACTAGCTAGGCAATTAATATATGAAGCATAAATTATGACATACAATTCACAAATGAGTAATTAATAGCAAAGAGAGAGAAGTCAATTCAAACTATGTGTTGGGTTCCATTGAAATCTTAGAATACAAGCTTTAGTTCATGGTAGCTAGGCAAAACATCAAACACATGGTGTTCATCATAAAATAGAATTACAAATTCAAAGGAAAGTAAGAGATGATAAAACCCATTTAGAAGATAATCATGTGTTGCTTGCTTGGTTGATGTCAATCTCTAGCTTTTCCTCTTCATTTGGCATTCGTTTCTCTTTAGCTCCTAAGCTTGTTGCTGGAAATTTCCTTGAATTGCAGCCCTTAAGCTCTTCTTGATGAAGTATGTGCAGCCTTCCAAGGTCTAGATATGCCTTGACAATCATTTCCTTTTTGGTTCTTTGGCTTGTGCTGAGTTTTTCCTTGTATTGCAGCACTTTTGCTCTCTATTTTGATGTTTTAGTCTAGCCTCCCAATCCCTAGTTATCTGATATGTAGCTTAAAAGAGAATATATATAGCCTCCATCAAGAAACCCTAGCAAAAATCGGACAAAATGGAGCTCAGATCGCACTATGGCTGTGTCAGATCGCACTCAGCACGGCGGCGTGCGTCCGCACGCCCAGGCGTGCGCCCGCACGCACGCGCCTGCATGCCGCCCAGCTGCCGAGGCCCTGCGCCCAGCTTGCTGCACGCCAACGCCGAGTCCGCCCGCGCGCGCCCGCACGCCTAGGCGTGCGCCCGCACGCCTAGGCGTGCGCCCGCACGCCTAGGCGTGCGCCCGCACGCCCGCGCCTGCATGCCGCCCAACTGCCGAGTGCCAACGCCGAGTCCGCCCGCGTGCGCCCGCACGCCCAGGCGTGCGCCCGCACGCCCAGGCGTGCGCCCGCACGCCCAGGCGTGCGCCCGCACGCCCGCGCCTGCATGTCGCCCAGCTGCCGAGTGCCAACGCCGAGCCCCGCGCGCGCGCCCAACGCCGAGGCTGCCGAGCGCCCAGCGCCCGCGCCCGCCGCACACGCCCGCACGCCCAGCGCGCCAACACGCCCGCACGCCTAGCGCGCGCCCGCACGCCGCGCCCATGCGCCTGGGCCGCACGCTGGCGCCCCGTCTGCCGCACGCCGTGCCCGTGGCTTGGTCGACGCCGCACGCTGTGCACGCTTTCCAACGCCGTGCACGCCCAACTTCCAAATGTCATCAAATTAAGCCCCGAGCATCGCCAAACATAAATTTTCACCGTGTTATCATTCGGGCACGGATATCTAAGCACGGGCTTGCCCTCTTGGCTTGGCCCACGCCGCACGCCGTGCACGCCTTCCGACGCCGTGCACGCCCAACTACCAAATGTTGTCAAATTAAGCACCGAGCGTCGCCAAGCACAAATTTCCATCATACTACCATTCGGGCACAAACGTCCAGGCACGGACATTGAGTCAATACAAACAACGATCCGAGCGGTCTTTATTTCAATTCCTACAAACATAATGAAAATGCATCAAAGCAACATAAAACATGTAAAAATAACTAAAAACTAATTTATGTAGAAATAAGATAAAAATACATAAAAACCACAGAAAATACCTAAAGACTTGCAAATTATCAAGGCCAAAAGTACCCAAATTGTGTGTATAAAATACACTCATCAATCCCCCTGAGTACGAGATGTTGGTCCATAGTCTATATGACTGTTAAAGGTTACAGTAGAAATACTTGTCAACCTAGGACATAGTTCGAGGTCTTGTGACCCTCAGATATAATTTCTAAATCTTGAAATCTATTTTTCTTTGGAATCAAGTGTTCTAATGAGCTTTTAGACTTTGAACATCTATTGACTGAGATTCAAAAATCTATTATTCCTCAGTTGAAATCCATTTAATTTAAATGTTATTGTTATCATACTTGTGAGCAATTGTTTGCTCACTCTTGCACTAATCATTGCAGCTAAGGCTGAGAAGTCGGACGAGCCGTCCACGAGCAAAGGCAAGGGCAAGATGTCAATGTAGCAATTGATGTTTATCTGTAATCAAAGACTTATTTTAATTTATGTTTTATTCCGCGATGATGTATTAAGGTTTAGATAACCTGGGAATTGAATGTTTAATAGTTTGGAGATGTAACCCATTTTGGGTAGATGTTTCTTTAAGTTTATTAAATTGTTGTTTTATTGGGAAGTTAGTTTTGAATGTATGTTATTGTGAACACCAAATCAGTGGGAATTAAGTACCTGGATTTGGGGGTGTCACACAATCTCCCACTTGCACTAAAGCCAATCGCCATGGTATCTTGCACCCTTTTTCTCTAAGTGACGATCATCCTGCTGTTTGGATAAAGCTTCAGTAAATGGATATGCAATGTTGTTCTTGAGAGTCCACTATCTCTATAGTGACTTCTCCTCTTTCAATGATTCTACTAATCAAATGAAAGTGCCGCAACACTTGTTTGAATCCAAGATGAGACTTAGGAACTATTCCTAATTCTGTGATGAACTTTTCATCCAAACAATCAACTTGCAGCTATATGTTTTGTCTTTGTCACTAAACTAGAAACTCTTTGCTGTTTGGAACCTTTCCGATTCACTGCACCACCTTTTGAGGTAACTATTTACCCTAAATTAGATTTGTTATCGTCTTGGTCAGTCTGAAAAACTTGAGTCTGTTTAGCCCTCTAGTTTTAATTCAGATCCACCATGTATCATGATCACATCCTCAATACCGGTTAGGTACTTAAAGATGTTTTTCACTGTCTTACAGTGATCTTCTCTAGAATATGACTGATCTTCATCAGGCCTTGTATATTCACTGCATACATGATAGTAACTCATACGATCTCTCTTTTAATTGGAGACAATTTTAGAGAGATACACTCCATGGCTCATCATCATGAGACCTCTCTTGGAGTTTGCCATGCTAAACGCCTTTAGCATCAAATGAATATACGTTCCTTGGGTCAAGCCGAACATCCTTTTAAATCTATTTATATAGATTTATATCCCCAATTTATAGGATGCTCCTCCCAAGTCATTCATGGAGGAATGTTTAGACAATTTTATCTTTACTGCTTGTAGCATTAGTGTGTTATTCTTTATTAGTAGTATATCAACATATAATACCAAGAATGTCACAACACTCCCACTGACCCTTTTGTACACACAAGGTTAATTCTTATTTTTGATAAAATCAAACTCTTTTGATTGTCTCCTCAAAATGAATGTTCCATCTTTGAGAAGCTTGCTTCAATCCATAAATGGATCGTTGTAGCTTAAAACACGATTTGCTTCAACCTTTGAAACAAATTCCTCTGGTTGTATCATATATATATTCTCCTCAAGTCTTCATTGAGGAAGGGCGTCTCCACATCCATTTTGCCAGATTTCGTAATAAGCTGTAATCACAAGCAAAATCTAAATGGACCTGAGCATTACCCGATAATAAGGTTTTATCACAGTCAACCCCTTGACTTGAAAAACCTTTTAAACAGGTCTGATCTTATAGGTCTTCACCTTGCCATTTGCCCCAGTCTTTCTCTTAAAGACCCATATTCACACTCTAGGCACTATGCCCTTCTGTGGAGTAACTAGAGTCTATACTTGGTTCTCATACATGGAGTCCATTTCGGATTTAATGGCCATCTGCCATTTCTCTGAATGTATTGTACTCATAGCCTCATCGTATATAACTGGATCATCATCCTCTATGATGTGTACCTCATCATCATCCTCTTTGATGAATCCATACCTCCCAGGTATCTTCGGTACTCTTCCAGATTTACGATTCGGTTGTGGTACAATAGGTCTATCTACAAGTTCCTCGATTCGACTTAAAGTGCTTTGTGGTTCTTAAACTCCTTCAAGATCTATTACCCTCCCACTAGCTCCTTCAATGATAAACACCTTTATCTAAAAAGGCAGCATGTAGAATTATAGTAATAATACCCTAAACTTTCTTTAGGATATCCCACAAGTCTTTACTTGTCAGATTTTGTCTCAAACTTATCTTTGAAACCTTTTCACCTAAGTTGGACAACCCCTTATCTTAACATACTTAAGATTAGGGATCCTCCCTATCCATAACTTTTATAGAGTCTTGAGGCCGGATTTTGAGGTTACCTTATTTTGTAGATATGCAGCCGTTTCTAGGGCATAACCCCAGATGGATACTAGAATGTCGGTAAAAATCATCATGGACTGCACCATGTCCAACAAGGTACAATTTTTCCTTTTAGATACACCAATCAATTATTGCGTATCAGGAGGTGTCCATTATGAGAAAATACCATTTTGAGATGATCTAGAAACTCATTACACAAGTATTCCTTCCTCGATCTGATCAAAGAATCTTAATACTTTGTCAATATGTTTCACTTTTGAATTCTTTGAACATTTCAAATGATTCAGACTTATATTTTATCAAATACACGCATTCAACTCTTTGAATGACCATCTCCTTTTCTTTTATTAGTTTATTCAATTTGCAAAATATTTTTCATGTAAGTCAAGTATACAAAGTCTATCAAGTAATCTTCCAGTTTCAAACAAAATATTATCATTATAAATAGATCAACAATTGTTCTTAAATATAATACCAAAACCTTCCTTGTCCAACAATGAAAGTTCTAATATTTCTAATGAGAACTGGAACATAATAACAACTTATTAACTTAATAGACTTGCCCGTAGGCAATGCTAAACTATAAGTTCCTAAGGTTAATGCAGCAACCTTTGCTCCATTCCCATACATAAGATTACTTACTCTTTGTTTAGCTTTCTACTTCTGCTTAGTCTCTACATTGGATTGCATATGTGAGAACTACAACCGGTATCCAATACCGAAGTAGAACCTTGACTTACAGAAAGATTTATTTTTAATCATGAACAAACCTGTATTTGTAACCGAAGCTTCACTAAGCTTCTTCTGGTTAGCCTCTGTAAGATTCTCCTTACAGTTTCCTTTCTAGTATCTAGGCTTATTGCAGTGGAAGCAAACTCCTTTGCTATCTGCATCAGTCTTGTTCTTATTGTCCTTTGTTTTTGCCTTTCTATTTACCTTCTTCGAATTGTTCTTCTTTTAAAAAGATCCTTTGGCCCTCTTCCACTTCCTGGAAGAATCATCTACCAGTAAGACTTGGTCTTTCTTAGTTGGAAAGTGACTTTTTACAGATTTTCAACATGTTTAAGCAACTCAGGCAGGCTGACATATAGCTTGTTCATGTGGAAATTCACAACAATTTGTGAGAAAGAGTCCGGAAGTGATTGCAAGATCAAATCTTGGATCAACTCTCCATCCATTAAAACCCAGTTGTCCCAATTGTTCAATCAGATTGATCATTTTACGACATATGTCTGTACTGTAGTGCCATCGGTCATTCTAGATCGGAAAAGCTCCTTAGATATCTGATATCTAATAGTCCTACTTTCCTCACCATTCAACTCCTTGAAGGTGCCGGAGTACAGTAGGAGCATCCATAGTTTCATGCTGACGCTGAAGCTCGTTACTCATGGATGCGAGCATGATGCATTGAGCCAACTGTGCATCATCTTACTACTTTCTAAAAGTAGCAATCTTTTCCTCAGAGGCATTGTCTGCAACAATTGCAGGGATAGACATATTAAAGACATAAGATAGCTTTTCAGCCTTGAGAACTATTCTCAAATTCTTTAACCAGTCCTTTTAATTTGGTCCGGTTAATTAGCATCTAATATGCTCTACAGTGATAGTAAATTAGACATTGTAAAATTCTGTAAATGAATTTGTAATTTAACAACATTTTAGCATACATTCATTTATTAATTAATTACCAAAATAAATTAGGTCTTTATTTTAAATTGGTACCTCACTATTTTCATCAAACCATATTACCCTTAATATATAGTTCGACAATTCTAATTAAAGATTTGCTAGTGAGAATAAGGATCTCATTTCAAATGTATATAGTCTTGTGGTGACACAACAAATGATATATAAATAAATAGGTAGACAATTATTGTCAATTACATCACTATATAACTCCTTGTATTTTGCCTCTTAAATTATTTTGATCAAGTGGTGACACATCCGAATCAAAATTATCCAAGTTAAGTCCAACCTAGCACTTCCATATATGTGAAGAGAAAAATACCGTCCTTGTGGTGTGTTGATCGATTTCGCAACCGATAAATACGCACAAGTATACGCGGTCAACAAGTAATATAATGATAAGAGAGTTGTCGAACCCACAGGGAATTGTTCTAGTGTATCCCAAGTACCAACTATATATCGTCTCGATTTTAATTAGACAAATGATGATTTGATATTTTTGTTATTGGTAGTGAATAAGATAATAATAATCAAGTAAAAGACAATGAAATCTAATATTAACAAGTCTAAGATTGCAATTTCCCCCAACACTTCATTTGAATATCCTAACTTTCTCATTTGAATTAATTAACAACATAGAATTGCCAACCGAGAAATCAAAGCTACTTATAAGCCTCTGTCGATGGTCAAATTCGAATCTTCCTAATGCGGCATGTAGGTATATGTCTATCCTACACACTATCAAGAGACCAATTTCAAGAACAATAACAAGACACGTGTCACTAAATCTCATTTACCGTCCCTTCAATTACCAACTTTCACATAGGAAGTCATTAAGAATAGATTCTCCATTGGTTGCACACGGTATCTAGGTATATATATCTATCCTAAATACTATCAAGTTACCTATCATTGAGGATAATCAACAAGACACACGTCACTTAATCTCAATTAATAACCCACGATAATCTTTAACTTTCGCATGATATCATAACAAGGTCTAAACACTATAATCCGTTCGTCAAGTTCATATAGGTTCCCACGGTAATTACTAGCTAGGCAATTAATATATGAAGCATAAATTATGACATACAATTCACAAATGAGTAATTAATAACAAAGAGAGAGAAATCAATTCAAGCTATGTGTTGGGTTCCATTGAAATCTTAGAAATTAAGGTCTAGTTCATGGTAGCTAAGCAAAACATCAAACACATGGTGTTCATCATAAATTAGAATTACAAATTCAAAGGAAAGCAAGAGATGATAAAACCCAATTAGAAGATATTCATATGTTGCTTGCTTGGTTGATGCCAATCTCTAGCTTTTCCTCTTCCTTTGGCATTCTTTTCTCCTTTTGCTCCTTGGCTTGTTGCTGAAAATCTCTTTGAATTGCATCCCTTAAGCTCTTCTTGGTGATGTATGTGCAGCCTCCCTATGTCAAGATGTCCATTTGACACTCCTTTCCTTCTTGGTTCTTTTGATTTTGCTGAATTTTCCTTGTGTTGCAGCACTTTTGGCTCTCTAATTGATGTGTTTGTGTGGCCTCCCAATTCCTAGTTATCTGAAATGAAGCTTAAAAGAGATTATATATAGCCTCCATCAAGAAACCCTAGCAAAAATCGGACAAAATGGAGCTCAGATTGCACTAAAACTGTGTCAGATCGCACTCAGCACGACGTTGGCGCGCCCGCACGCCAGCGCGCGCGCCCGCGCCTAGCGCCTGGGCCGCACGCTGGCCACACGCCCAACGCCGCGCGCCCGCAAGCCAGCGCGCGCGACCGCGCCCAGCGCCTGGGCCGCACGCTGGCCGCACGCCCACGCCCACACGCCCGCGTCGCGCGCCCGCGCCCAGCGCCTGGGCCGCACGCCCACGCCCGCTGCCGAGGCCCCGCGCGCCCAACGCCGCACGCCCACGCCGCGTGCTCGCACGCCGGGCCTATGCGCCCGCGCCCAGCGCCCGCCGCACACGCCCGCACGCCCAGCGCGCCAACACGCCCGCACGCCCAGCGCGCGCCCGCACGCCGCGCCCATGCGCCCAGCGCCTGGGCCACACGCTGGCGCCCCGTCTGTCGCACGCCGTGCCCGCGGCTTGGTCGACGCCGCACGCCGTGCACGCTTTCCAACGCCGTGCACGCCCAACTTCCAAATGTCATCAAATTAAGCCCCGAGCATCGCCAAACATAAATTTTCACCGTGTTATCATTCGGGCACGAATATCTAAGCACGGGCTTGCCCTCGTGGCTTGGTCGACGCCGCACGCCGTGTACGCTTTCCGACGCCGTGCACGCCTAACTACCAAATGTTGTCAAATTAAGCACCGAGCGTCGCCAAGCACAAATTTCCATCATACTACCATTCGGGCACAGACGTCCAGGCACGGACATTGAGTCAATACAAACAACGATCCGAGCGGTCTTTATTTCAATTCCTACAAACATAATGAAAATGCATCAAAGCAACATAAAACATGTAAAAATAACTAAAAACTAATTTATGTAGAAATAAGATAAAAATACATAAAAACCACATAAAATACCTAAAGACTTGCAAATTATCAAGGCCAAAAGTACCCAAATTGTGTGTATAAAATACACTCATCATGGTGACAAAACAAAACAGTAATGTTCAATTCCTTAATAAGCATCAAATGTGATAATGCAACATCTTAAATATTTAATACTTGCCTTGTGGTGACACAACAAACTCATATTAAATATTTAATACTCTATTGCTTTACCATGCTAGAAGGCGACGTTCGATATTCCAAATATCTTTGAACGCTTAGGACTTAATATAATTTCTTTGAGGGGTTTGTTATTATTTGTCTCATCTTGTTTAGCGCGCATGCACATAGATATATAAAATACGCGTCATATTATTTAACATGCGAAGCATGTTAAATAATGTATAATATATACATAGTAAGCATGCACATATAGAATACTATATTCTACCCGGATTGATTATGGACTTTTATTCTAGTTTGGTTCACTAGAGCCACCAAGTGAACCAAAAGGTCAAACCTAGGGTGCAAGAACAAAATTTAAATATAACTATTACATTTAAACCAGGGCTCCATTACAAACGGGTCTTTAAGCGCTCCTTGCTCCTTGGTCTCCAATTCTTCAAGTAATTCTAACTAAACCTATTACATAAACTATTTACAATAAATAGAAACCTTGATCAGTAGTCAAGGGGAGGTACATAGGAGGGATATAGAATTTACATTTAGAAAAATTAGAGAAGACGAGGTACGCAGACCCCATTTATAAAACCCATTCATTCAAGCATCCACTAAAATAAATCCAATCACACATTGGTCAGTAGTCCATAATCAATCCCTATTTATTATCATACATATCTCCATATGTATCAATAAATAACATTCATCTCATGAATAATAAAACCATTCCATATATGCATTGATATCATTTAATGGGCAATTAAAAGTTTACTAGAAATTTAATTTTGAAACAAAAATAAACTCCTTTATTTTAATCAAAATTTAAATCATAATAAACTTATTTATTTTATTTTATCCAATTTTGAATAAAAATAAACTCCTTTATTTTAATTAACATGGAAACCAATTTCAAGATCAAAATAAACTCTTTTATTTTAACTTAAAATTGCTTGGAAAAATAAAATATGTTAAATCATATTCCTTATCAAAATAAACATCTTTATTTTTAAGGAAACATGGAATCCTATTCTATATGTGAATAAACTCCTTTATTCTAAGAAACGTGGAATCCAATTCCAAGTTCAAATAAAACTTTTAATTTTAATTATATTCCAATTCAAAATAAACCTTTTATCTTAATTAAAAATAAATAAAATCAAAATAAAAAATTTTCAAAATCTGCAAACCGGCGCGATCGCGCTCCAAAATAAACTAGGAGCGGTGCGGCCGAGCTGCACCCCTAGAAATAATTTCTGGGTTCGCGCGCGACCGCGCTCCAGAATGAACTGGAAACGGCGCGGCCGCGCCACGTAGCAGACTTCGAAATTTTTTCTTTGCCCAGAAAATCGATCTAATCGCATACCCATACATACATGGAATCATAATAATCGATAATTAGCACAAGCTTAGGCTCTGATACCACTGTTAGGTTTGTATATAGCGCGGACATGCAATCAAATAACATAAATAGTGCGGAAGCGCGATAAAACGGTTTTTAAAATTTTTCATACAAACCATCACCATGATCATCCATGTGCTCAATTATTAATTAAACGAAAGAGATAAAGTATGAGAATCATACCCTTGTAGAACCATGCTTCCATAGGTACGAGTTCACCTCCAAATCCTTCGCGTTCTTCTCGAATTCCACCGATTAAATTCCTTCATTTGATAAACGTTAGCCACCTAAGTGTTTGGCCTCTAGAGGTGATCCACCAAGGAATAATAGTTGTTCAAGAAGATGGGTGTTGGCAAAACCCTAGTTTCTATCTCTATAAAAATTGCAAGTACCCTCTCTCTCCAATTCTTATGGAAGATTGTGTAACTGTCTAACCCTAAATCATGATAAAACTCCTCTTATTTATAGATATAGGGAACCCTCCTAAACTATTTAGCCTTAGGGTTTTTATTTTAATTAAACTCCTTTAATTAATTGAACTCCTAATCCAATTAGAAATTTATGAGAGAGTACTTCTATTAATTAATTTTCAATCCCTATTAGGAATTAAATAATAGTAATAGCAATAATAATAATAAGACTCCTCTTATTAATTTATATTTAATATTTTCAAAATATTAAATAATAAATATTAAGCTATTTAATTTATTCTATCTCCATAGATTAAATTAAATACATTTAACTTATTATTACGATTATGCCATTTACTTCTTAAATAAATATTTTCCTTTTGCGGTGTGACCCTTTAGGTTTTTCATATTAAACCGGTTGTGAATAAATCAATTAGAATAATTCTAATTTTATTTAAATAAATAAATTAAACTATTTAATTCATTTAAATAAATAATATTTATTCTACAATAAGGGTAAGCCCCATTAGCGATCAACGACTTTTCCAGAAAATATAGATTTCAACATTAATCACAAAAGAACCTTTCAGTGAATAGTTACCGTACAATTCAATCCTTTTACCATACAATGTCCCAATTAAATATAAGCCATGGAATTACTGTCAACTCTTATTTTATTTAATTATATGCATTTCGATTCTCAAGTGCACAACTCTGATAATGCAAATTAGAAACTCCTTTCTAATTTCATTCTGCTTTGGCCAAAGACTTCTGAGTCATCATTTGTTGAATCACATAGGGCATTCTCTCCTTTTACTAGAAGTGGTAGATTTCTTTGTTGATCATTCACCTATCTCCATATATAACTTATTATACCCAATCATACCCTTTGATATACCCTAAAGGTCTTAAGAGACATGTCAAAGTATAACTCATCATACACAAGATACTATGATGATCTCAAGTCCAAGGATCACTTGTACTACTATCACTAGAGGAATTCCTATTGACAGGAGAGTAAAACTCCATTAGGTATTCCTTAGCGAGCCACGTTCAGTGAACTTATTCTCTAATAAGCACCTACATACTTGTTTTAGTGTCTCCACACAAATGATTATGAGATCAATCATCCTTTTCATAAGAGCAAGCAACGTATGTACTAATCTATCCAGATTCACTAATCCCCCTTTTTAGTAATCCATCGATTAGGAACGATTTTAGTTTGTGAGCTATCTAGAATTTAGATCTCATTAGCATGATCACCATCATGATTCTAAAAGCATTGCTCAAAACTATAGGTTTAACAACCGAATAGGATTACAAAGTATATGCTACATCATATCAAATATGATTGGCTTGCGTGCATACTACTTTCAGATCAATCATCCTCTTCCTAAGAGCAAGCAACGTATGTACTAATCTATCCGGATTCACTAATCCACTTTTTAGTAATCCAACGATTAAGAACGATTTTAGTTTACGCTTTCTAAGAATTTAGATCTCATTTGCATGATCATTATCATGATTCTAAAAGCATTGCTTAAAACTATTGGGTTATCACATATTAAATAACAACAACATGTAGATAAGTTAAAATGCCTTCAATAAACGAATAAGATTACAAAGTATATACTACATCATATCAAATATGATTGGCTTGTGTGCATACTACTTTCATAATTCACACTAATCATGATTAGGGTTTCGTAATTAATGTTTAGGATAACTTAATTAGGTTAGTAATACCTTAATTAAGCTTAAGTTTCATAACTAGGGTTTAGGAGCTCATAGTTAGAATTAGGTTTTCTTAATTAGGGTCAGGGTTTCTTAATTAGGGTTAGGGTTTCAATCCTTCAATTAAGTTTTAATTTTAAGTTTAATGATTCATAACTTGTACTATATTTCATTACTTAGAATTTAATTATATCAATTAGGGTTCTTGTGCACTAATTAGTTTTTCGGTTTGCTAATTCGGTTAACATGTGTCAATTAGGGTTTCATAATTAGGGTTTATAATTCAACGTATCATTGTTAACCCTAATTACATTATTTAGGTTTTTATTAGTTAATATATTACTATATTAACCTCGAAGCACGACAAATCACTTTGTCATTCGTAAGCACGACACAACAGCTTACGGAAAATAATTTATCGGGATACTTCTTGGTGAAATCGTGGAAAGCACGACAAATCATTTTGTCAGTGTAAGCACGATTAAACAGCTTCAATTTTTTTTATTTGACCTAATTCTTCGGTAAAGTATACAATCACATAACATAGAGTTGGAACAAGAAATTTCATTTAATAAACACATAATTTACATATACGAATCTTATTAAGGTCTGGAATATCACATTCACTCCCTCGAATAAGAATTTCGTCCTCGAAATTACAGTACAGATTACAGAAATAAATGTGAGTAGTTATCTCGCATTTTACTTTCGAGCTCCCACGTAGCTTCCTCTATGTTTTGATTTCTCCAAATTACCTTGATTGAAGGTATCACTTTATTCATTAGAATTTGTTATTTCCTATCTATGATTTCAATAGGAACTTCTTCATATGGCAAATCTTTCTCGATCTGAATAGGCTCGTGATCTATAACGTGTTTATAATAGGGTTTGTATGGTCGTAACACGGACACATGAAACACGTTATGGCTATGTTCTAACTCAGGAGGTAGGGCTACCTCACCTATCCTCCTCAATATCTGGAATGGTCTAATGAATCTCGGACTCAATTTTCCTTTCTTGCCGAAATGTATTTTGCCTTTCAATGTAGATACTTTCAAAAATACGTGGCTACCGATATCGAAATCTTGTCATTTCCTGTGTTAATCCGCATACTTCTTTTGTCGATCTTGAGACGCTTGCAATCTCTCTCGTATAATTCGAACTACTTCAGCGATTTGTCCCAACATAATGGTGTCCTACATTTCTGTAATGACCCCAAAATTCATACAATTCAACTCTCAATATCAGTCATTATCAATACATCCTCATTCTGACTTTACAACATTATTCGATGTTAAACTTAATAAAATGCGGAATGATTTAACTTTTCTATTACAAATCATTCTCGATCCCAAAATTTTCAACATTTACATCTAAATATCTTAGAATCATGTTAATGTCATGATTCACCTTGTCAAACTTATTATAAAAGTTTACACCTCAATACAAACTTTAGAACTCAACATAAATACATTTATTGAAAACTTAACATAATTCAGGTAATAACTTTAACTAAAATATTTAATCTTCATGTATCATTTTGATCCATGTCATTTGGGTAGCACATAACGTTACCTTGTATCTTTAACCTGCAAAAGTAGTTATTTGCAAGAATGAGCTCGACAGCTGATGAGTGCATTTTATATACACAAATTAGGTACTTTTAGCCTTAATAATTTGTAAGTCTTTAGCTATTTCGTTTGGTTTTATGTGTTTTCATGTTATTGTTGTGTAATGTACTTTTGTAGTACTTTTATATGTATTTTTGTGCTTTTATGTGTTTTTACGTTGTTTTGTAGGTATTGAAATAAAGGCCCCTTTGACCGTTACGTTTTTGGCTCGAATCTAGCATTTCCGCTGCTTGTTTCTCAATTTGACCCATGATGCAATCCGAATCTCTCAAAACTCAAAGAACGAAAGTTGTAGATTTTGATCTTAGCTTTCCAGAACATCCGGAAACATCCAATTTGAAGTTCGTATGAGAGAGTCTCAAAACTCGGGAAATGTTAGGGTTTGAGACACCCATCTCTTATAACACCAAGGTGGCGGCTAGAAACACATACCCACTCATTTTAACACATACCCACTCATTCTAACTCATCCTAACACCTTCTAACACAAAATCTAGAGAGAGGAAGCTACCAAATACATCAAATTAGAGGGCCAAAGTGCTAAAATCAAGCTACATCAAGCAAGGCCAAGGAGCAAAAACATCAAGGATTACAAAATCGAGGAGGAGAAGCTAGTGTTCATCATCAACCCATCAAACATCATATGAAAATCTACAAAAGTGGTTCTATCTCTAGTTTTCTCTTCTATTTTGTAATCCAACATGATGTATAATTTGAATATGATGTTATTTGTAGTTACCATGAACTAGAACTAATTTTCTAAGATTTCAATGGAACCCAATATGTAGTTTGAATTGAATGCTCTCTCTTGGATATTGGTTATTCATTTGTGAATTGGGTATCATAATTTATGCTTTATGGATTAATTGCCTAGCTAGTAATTACCTTGGGAACTTATATGGAATTGAGAGAGGAAGTATAGGTTGAGACCTTGTTATGATATCATGTGAAAATTAGATATTCCTATGGGTAATTTATGAAATTAAGTGACGTGTGTTTTATTTATTACCCTCATGAATGGATAATTTGATTGTATTTAGGATAGACATATACCTAAATACCACATGTATCCATTTGAGAATCATGCTTAATGATTTCCATTGCGAAAGTTGGTAATTGATAGGGTGATTAATGAGATTTGGTGACACGTGTCTTGTTGATTATTCTTGATATTGGATTCTTGCTAGTGTGTAGAATAGAGATATTTATACACCGCATTGGGAAATACGTATTTGACCATCGAGAGAGGCTTGTATATACTTGTAAATTCTCGGATAACAATCCTTGTGATTTAACTAGTTGAAAAGAGAGAGTTAGGATATTCAAGTGAAGTGTTGGAGAAAATTGTGATCTTAGACTTGTTAATATTTGATTTCATTATCTTAATGCTTTCCATAGTTGTTTAATTATTTGTTATCTTCATTAATACAAAACAACAAAAACAATTATCATTTGTTTAAATAAGATTGAGATGATAAAAGGTTAATACTTGGAAAAGACTAGTAACAATTCCTCGTGGGATCGATACTCTACTTACTCTTTATTACTTGTTGACTGCGTATACTTGCGCGTATTTGTCATTATATTAATCGGACAACAACAGCTCAGCAAAATCTAACAGTTTGCATACATTACATAACACATAGATAACATGTTAATCATATACATCATAAACATTTGGTTAAACATGTCATACGTACTGTACATCAGTTACCAAGTAATAATTGAGTTCCATAACTCAATCCGCATTTTTAACTCAATGGACATTGTCATAAATTGACTTTGTCATTTTATACATACAACACGTAGAATACATCATGCTTTTACATTATAGATTTAAAACAAATAATCATTTAATTCGCATAACAAATAGGAACTGAAAGATTTGCCTGGTTCGTAGATTACCAATTACCATAATTAGCTTATACTTATCTGCACTTCTCGTATCCTTCAATTAGATGCTTTAAATTATGCAAGCAGATGAATGATTTCTTCAATTCTCCAAATTTCTCTCTTTTTCTCTCTGATTAATCTCTAAGTTGGATTAAGCACAATGCCTGAGAAAAAAAAACAAACTGATAATAATACTGGCGTACATGGTTGTCAGTTAACCCCATAATAGTTAACTGACTTCAACCCCCACTTAGGCTCTGTTTGGTTGTCCTTATAAGCTCCCCTTTGGTTTATTTTAATAACTTACTTATAATATAGTTTAATGTCACATATTTAATCAATTAAATAATCTCATTTAAATCAATTAAATAAAATAGAATAATATCACATTAAATCACACAGTCACATAGTCACATAATTAAAATTCTCATTTATTGATCATGACAAATTGTTCAATCTCTAAATAATTATTAGCTAATTAGAAATAACATTATACTTATTTAAATAATGCATTTAATCAATTAAACTCAATTAAATACATACTTTGAATATAAAAATTCTCCACATTAATTTAACTAATGTAACACATATAATTAAATTAATCTACTACAAATTCATCAATTAATTATTTAATTTAATAATTAAATCATCAAAAAATATTTATTTAATTCAATAAATATCTAAATTAAATTACAAAAATCTCGTTCGTCACATCTTTCCCCCTTAAAAGGATTCTGTGCGGTGCCCTCAAATCCGGATACTTGAAACCCGTACTTGGTGCATCACGATACAATCCATAACTTTCATTATACATGGTCAAAAATCCTCAAATTTTTACAAGACTTACATAACTTCCCATATTATCACCCTAAATTTTTCTAGAATTTTTAGAGTACAAAAAGTTGACGAAATTTCCCCTGGATCCCAACAGTCAGCAACCTCATTCCAGTTTTTGAGAAAAAGTGGACTGTTTGTGTGACAAACGAGAATTTTTGTAACTTATTTCAAATATTTATTGAATTAAATAAATATTTTTCGATGATTTAATTGTTGAGTTAATTGATTTATCGATGAATTTGTGGTAGATTAATTTAATTATATGTGTTACATTAATTATATTAATGTAGAGAATTTTTATATTTAAAATATGTGTTTAATTGAATTTATTTGATTAAATACATTATTTAAATGAGTATAATGTAATTGCTAATTAATTTAATTATTAATTAGAGATTTAGTAAATTGTCATTATTAATAAATGGGAATTTTATTTATATGACTATGTGATTTAATGTAGAATTATTCTATTTTATATATTTGATTTTATTAAGATTATTTTAGTTGATTAAAGTGTGACATGAAACTATGTAATAAGCTTTTTATTAAAATAAACTAGAAAGGAGAATAATTAAGTAGCCAAACATGGCCTTAGGGGGAGTTGGTGCCAGTTATTAACTGACACCATGATCTAACAGTTTATTAATGCGTATAATGATCTATCCGTTTATTCCTATCATCAGTTCCTAGAAAGTCAGAGAGAAAAGAGAGAGTTTGAGAGAGTTGAAGAAGAAAATCTACTCACCTTATTGCATAATCTAACTTCTTGTCAAGGTAATTCCTTAATTAAAATCTCTGATTATGTTCTTCTTTAATTTTTCCATGAACGTATGTTTCTAAGTTCTCTGTAAAGTAAATTCTATGGCCAAACTTTCAATAAATTGATATTAGATGATCATAAGCATGCATTGATGTGTTTTGTATGGTTTATATATGATTTAGAGTAGTTAAATCCATGAGATCATGCTTTAATTACAAGTTCTGAAGTTACGGAGTAGTTACATATGAACATGGTTTAAATGTATAAAATTGATGCTTGTTGTGCTTGTTAATTGGTTAAATTGATTACTGATTATGTCTATACATGTAAAAACGAAAAGAATGATACTTAAACGGATTGATTTGGTTAAGAAACAAATTTACTGCGATTAATTTTGTTAACTATATCAAAACTTCATAATAAGTATGAACAGTTAAATTTTTGGTCTTTAATTGGGTTGTATAGATTATCTGTGATGCTAAAATCATTGTTTATGGAATGAGTTTTAATTTCATACCATACTTGATAATTGGGTATGTTTAATTTGATGTAAGAATGACAAAATGGGAAATTTTTGGCCTGTTTCTGCGTTCTTCGCGAACTGCAGAAACTGGAATTCGTAATTCTCGCCCCGACGAGAATTTTGTGAAAGGATCCCTCGCCCCGGCGGGGAGCTCGCCCCGGCGAGAATTTTGTGAAGAAATTCCTCGCCCCGGCGAGAATTTTGTGAACAATTCCTCGCCTCGGCGAGATTTTTGTGAAGGATTTTCTCGCCCCGGCGAGAATTAAAAAAAAGAGAGTAAAAAGACGAAAGTAAAAATGTTCTTCTTTCTTTGAGATCATGTTATGATATCGTAGACATACCTAAAGCTTAGGCTAATGTATAAAATGAATGTTAAAGTACTGTGAAAGGTGGTACCATAAGCCCATTGATTGTTCGGTGTCAACTGAGCTATTAAAATGAAATTAGATGAGAATGAATCCTAACGTGTTTATAATACTGTAACTAATTATTGTTACTGTTTTATAAACGGAATGTATAGGTTGATTAGAGAACGTGAGTCTTAAATTTATAGTCTACGCACGAGGCAGGTATCTTTTCCTTACTTTTACGTTTACGCAAGTTTCTAAATTTCGTTATCATAGAATACAAGCTTCATAATGCTATTACTTCTTGAGCAAGTTATTGTTTCTATTCCATTCAATTTCATAGATTCAATGAGACGTTTTTAATTTTCTCTTTGTAATGCTTCAGTTATATAGAACGTATTCAATCGTACCTTTTGTGAGATTTAGTTTTGATTCTCGAATTATACCTTTTGGACCTTGATTGACTAGCGAACCCTTATTGATTCGACTAGTCCATAGTTGATGAGCGTTCTAAATTCTAGAAACGTTATTAAAGTAAATCCAAACCAAACTTCCTTTGGTGCGGACTCCGATGTCAAACTGAGATGAACAACCCTTATACAGGGGATTTTATTTACGCGTTAGCGTTAAGATGTTGTGCACATACATGGTACAAAGGGCTGATCCCCTGAGTACGAGAAGCAAGGTCCATATAGTCTTACGACTGTTAAAGTTTAAAGTAGAAATACTTGATAACCTGGGACATAGTTCGTGGTCTTAAGACCCTCAGACGTTCTTTTGAATCTTGTTTTACATTCTTGACGCAAAAGCTAAATCTTCGAATATTCGATACCCATTAATTATATCGCATGTTATTATTACTGTTGTTGTTATACTTGCTGGGCAATCATTGCTCACCCTTGCATAATAACATTACAGCTAAAGTTGAAAGAACTGATGAGCCATCCACTAGTAAGGGCAAAGGAAAAGCAAGCAAGTGATGAAGACTTGTTGTATTTGCTTTATTGTTGTTTATGTAATAGATTTGATTTATGTTTTCCGCACTGATGTTTATTTAAGGTTAAATGACCTGGGATTTATTTATGAATGATGTTGTAACCCTTAATGGGAGATTTCTATTTCCATTAATAGTATTTCCATTATGAATGAATGGGTAGTTAGATGTGATGTGATGTATATGGATAGTGAACACCAAATCTTGAGGAAACGTAGTACTCGGATTTGGGGGTGTCACAGGTTAGTATCAGAGCTGTAGGTTATGAACCTTAGGTGGGGAAACCTTAGGGTAGTAGCCTTTTTAGAGTCAGAAAATATAGTGGTGATAAACTCTCATCGAGTTCTAAGGAATGAATTAAGGAATTCATTAAAGATAATAAAAGACCTTATGTGTTATGTGCTTATGTGTTAACAACCTATGTGCTGCGACTAGTACCGAGTATTAATTAAAACTTAAACTTTGTTGTCAGGATGTCGGATATTGGAGGATCCAGTCAGCCTAGGGAGATTGTGCCCCGAGTGGCTGGAGAGGAGGAGCCCCGCGATATTCATGTTATCAGGGAGCAGTTGGTGCATAAAGAGCCATCTCCATTGATCACGGTTGAGGGTCAGGAGCATGAGCCCGAGTCAGATCCCGAGGAGGATCCTGAGGAGGTTGAGGAGGAGGAAGAAGACCCTGAGGAGATACCACTATCTTCCTTAGGTTTTCAGATGTTTGAGCAGGTGTATGATCGCAACATAGAGTTGCAAGATCGAGGGGAGGAGTTAGAGGGACAGGTGGCTGAGCGTCAGGCTGTTCTAGAGCAGAAGGATGGGGAAATTGAGGACCTGGATATACGTCTGGGAGATGTAGAATGGAAGTTAGTTCAGTCAGAGAGTCAAAAAGAAGACTTGCTAGCTGAGAATGAAAGGATGAAACTTGAAATTCAGAAGTTAACGGATGATTTGAGTGAGGAGTCTGTAGAACGTGCTAGAGCAGAGGATGCTTGGATGCGTAACGCTCGACGTGCAGAAATTTCCGAAGAAGGTGAACGGGCAAAGCGGGCTAAGATTGAGGAGACGGACTATACATTTCAGACAGCGATTGATAGGGCTCAGGATCGAGTTCTCCACTATCCGACTCAGTTCGAGGAATTACCATGGTACATGTTGGATCGCAGGACGATGTGCCGTATCATGGAGGAAGAACGTAGTCAGGCAGTTCGACGCCTTAGTAGGCCATGATAGGAGAAGTTTTTGAGTTATGTGTAATTATTTATGGTAGTTAATGATGTAAATTCCGGCGTGGTTATACACAATGGAATATGACTATTTAATCCTAAAGATTGTTTGATCTTAGGATAGTTGATGTAAATAGTAGTGATGCTATCTTCTGATGTTTAAGACTTATTGAATGAATGAAATATCAGCTTTATTTGAAGATGTTATGTGTTAAATGTTAACCTGAATTGTTTTAGTTAAATATTGAACACTTAAGAAATTGAGTGATGACCTAATAAGCGCATATTCTTGAACAGAATTATGCCGCCAAGAAGAGCTGGACGACCCCGTCAACAACCACCCCCTGAGGGATCCACTAACAACAATAACGATAATCCACCCGATGTTAACCCAGTTCAGCAACTAGTGAATCTTTTGACTGGAGCTTTTGCCAATCAACCGCAAGCTCACGTTACGACCTTTAAGGACTTTAAGGCCGTTGGTCCCCCTGAGTTTAAAGGAGCGATGAATCCGATAGAAGCCCAAACCTGGGTAATGGAAATGGAGAAATTTTTCGATGTCGCTAGGGTTGGGAATGACCAGAATACTGCCTTTGCGACTTTCATGTTAAAGTCGGAAGCCAGTTACTGGTGGCAAGCCAATAAGACGAGAGCAGGAGAGGTTGTCATACCGTGGGATCGGTTCAAGGAAATGTTCTTCAAAATGTATTTCCCGGCTAGCTCACAGAATCAGATGGAGGTTCAGTTTCTCAAACTTAAACAAGGAACGATGACAGTGCCAGAATATTCAGCAAAATTCAACGAATTAGCGAGATTTGCACCATACCAGGTTAACACGGATGAGAGGAAGGCTAGACGGTTTGAGCAAGGATTGAAGCCTTGGCTTTACAGTAAGGTTTCTATGTTTCAACTCAACACATTTGCGGCGGTGTTAGAGAAAGCGATAATAGCTGAGGGAGGAAGTGAAGCGATGATCAGATACAACCAGGAACAGAAAAAGAAAAAGAATGAGACTGAGAATAGGCCGAGTGGTAGTAATGGAGGAGGAAACCAGAAACGAAAATGGAACGATGGTGGTTCTACTGGAAGTCAGCAGAGTAACCAGAAGAAGAGAATTGAGGCTTGTGCAAGTTGTGGTAAGAATCATGCAGGTGTATGCCTGAAAGGGAAAAGGGTGTGCTACAATTGCAATCAGGAGGGCCACATAGCGCCAAATTATCCGAATCCAAAGAAGGGTGCTTGTTTCACATGCAGATCAAAAGATCATTTAGCTAGAGATTATCCCAAAAAGGCAGCAGGAGGAGCAGGAGGAGCAGGAGGGAATAAGGGGAACAGTGGTGGCAGTACATTAACCATAACCGGATCAGCACCAACAAACCGACCTACAGCCAGAACTTTCAACATGACCGTGCAAGATGCCGTGCATCCTCGCGATGTGGTGTCAGGTATCATTCCGATAAATAATATAGATGCTTATGTATTATTTGATTCGGGTGCTACTTGTTCATTTATATCCGATGACTTTGCTAAGAACTTAGATTTGCCTAAGAAGGAATTAGACTACCCTTTGAACATAGAAATTACGAATAGGGAGGTAATTCCTGTTAGGTACGTACACAAGAACTGTAGAGTGAACATTAAGGGAAATGTGATGACAGTAGATCTGATCCCAATCAAACTTGGGGAATTTGACGTTATTTTGGGTATGGATTGGCTATTCAATTATGGAGCGATAATTGATTGCCAGAAGAAACGTATTAACCTTATGACTCCGTCAAAGGTAGTATTTTACGGCAGCAAATCGCCTAGACAAGCGAGTTGTATGACGATGATGCAGGCCAGGAAGTTGTTAAGATAAGGCTGTGTAGGATACTTAGCCTACATAGTTGATACTCGAAAAGAGAGTCTGAAATTAGAAGAGATACCTGTCGTAAGGGACTTTGTAGACGTCTTTCCAGACGATTTGTCAGGACTTCCGCCAGATAGGGAAGTTGAGTTTGTAATCGATTTGGCGCCAGGAACTGCCCCGATATCGAAAGCTCCATACCGTATGGCCCTAGTAGAGATGAAAGAATTAATGGTGCAGCTACAAGAACTTTTAGATAAGAAGTATATTCAGCCGAGCGTATCACCGTGGGGAGCGTCGGTGTTGTTTGTTAAGAAGAAGGACGGATCGATGCGACTTTGCATTGATTATAGGGAATTGAACAAGGTCACGATTAAAAATAAATACTCGTTGCCAAGAATCGACGACTTGTTTGATCAAATGAAAGGAGCTAGGTATTTGTCAAAGATAGATTTGAGGAGTGGTTATCATCAGTTGAAGGTGAGGAAGGAAGATGCACCGAAGACAGCGTTCAGGACTCGTTACGGTCACTACGAGTTTCTGGTGATGTCATTTGGTCTAACGAATGCTCTTGCAGCATTCATGGACTTAATGAACAGGGTGTTTAAGCCGTTTTTGGACAAGTTTGTAGTAGTATTCATTGACGATATTCTAATTTACTCTAAAACCAAGGAAGAGCATGCAGAACATTTGAAGTTGACATTGGAAACGTTAAGAAAAGAGAAGTTATACGCTAAATTTTCAAAGTGTGAATTCTGGATAGAACGAGTGCAATTTCTTGGACATGTGATTGACAAGGATGGGATTTCGGTGGATCCGTCAAAGGTTGAAGTAGTGCTTAACTGGGATCAGCCGAAAACGCCATCGGAAGTAAGGAGTTTCCTCGGATTAGCGGGTTACTACAGGAGATTCATTCAGGATTTTTCCAAAATTGCGACTCCGTTAACGAATTTGACTAGAAAGACGGTGAAGTTCGTTTGGACGGAGAAGTGTGAGGAAAGTTTTCAAGAATTAAAGAAGAGGTTGAGTACGGCGCCTGTGTTGTCTCTACCGGATAGCACAGGAAATTTTGTGGTGTACAGTGATGCGTCGCATAAAGGACTAGGCTGTGTGCTTATGCAGAACGGTAAGGTCATTGCGTATGCGTCACGACAATTAAAGGACTATGAGAAGGGGTATCCTACCCATGATTTGGAGTTGGCCGCGGTGGTGTTTGCTTTGAAGATATGGAGGCACTATCTTTACGGAGAGAAGTGTGAAATATATACAGACCACAAAAGTCTGAAATATATTTTTACACAGAAGGATCTGAACATGCGACAAAGGAGATGGTTGGAATTAATAAAGGATTACGACTGTGAGATTTTATACCATCCGGGTAAAGCAAATGTGGTGGCTGACGCCTTAAGCAGAAAGGGACGGGAGAAATTGTCTATGATTACCGCTCAAGAGGAGCTAATTACAGCAATGGCGAAACTAGAGTTGGAGGTGAAATTTCCGAAAGAGTGTGACGAAAAATTATTTCAGCTGAGAATCGGTTCAACCTTGGTAGATAAGGTTAAGGAAGTACAAATTCAGGACGGAGAATGTGATAGAATCAGGAAAAAGATGTCTGAAGGTGATGAAATGAAATTCAAAGTGGATAACGAGGGAGTATTAAGATTCGAAGGAAGAACTTGGGTTCCGCCAATACAAGAGCTTAAGGAGGAAATTTTGAACGAGGCTCATAATTCAAGATATTCGATTCATCCGGGTAGTACAAAGATATACCAAGATCTCCGACAGCATTTTTGGTGGCCGAATATGAAGAGGGATGTTGCCGATTTTTTAGCCAAGTGTTTGACATGTCAGAAAGTTAAAGCAGAACATCAGAGGCCAAGTGGGCTATTACAACCATTAGAAATCCCAGAATGGAAATGGGAGCACATCACCATGGATTTCGTAGTAGGTCTCCCGACGACTCAGAAAGGTTTCGACACAGTATGGGTTATCGTAGATCGACTGACGAAATCAGCACATTTTCTACCGATCAAGATTAGATTCAACCTAGATCAGTTGGCGAAGTTGTATGTCAAAGAGATTATATCGAGGCACGGTGTTCCAATATCTATTATCTCAGATAGGGATCCACGCTTCACATCGAACTTCTGGAAACGACTACAGGAATGCATGGGGACACAGTTACGTATGAGTGCGGCATATCATCCACAGACCGACGGACAGAGCGAAAGAACGATTCAAACATTGGAGGATATGTTACGAGCTTGCATTATGGACTTCAAAGGAAATTGGGACGATCATCTACCGTTGGTGGAATTTGCTTATAACAGTTACCACGCAAGTATTGGCATGCCGCCTTACGAAGCGTTGTACGGCAGAAAGTGCAGAACTCCATTATGCTGGGATGAAGTTGGCGAACGTCAATTGCTCGGACCAGAACTGGTACAACAGACCGCAGAAATCGTTAAAGTGATCAGGGCAAGATTGATAGCAGCTCAGGATAGACAGAAGAAGTACGCTAATCAACATCGTAAGAATCGAGAGTTTGAGTCTGGTAGCTATGTTTTCTTGAAAGTATCTCCCTGGAAAGAGAAGATTCGTTTTGGTAAGAAGGGAAAACTGAGCCCGAGGTTCATTGGACCCTTTGAAGTATTAAGAAGAGTTGGTGAGGTCGCATATGAGGTAGCTTTACCTCCAGCGCTGGAACACATCCACAATGTCTTTCATGTCTCGGTGTTACGACCATACAAGCCCAACTACAAGCATGTCATAGAGAATGAACCCCTGCAAGTTGAGAAAGATTTGTCTTACGAAGAAGAGCCTGTTCAGATAGTTGACAGGAAAGAGCAAGTGCTACGAAATAAAATTATACCTTCTGTTAAGGTGATCTGGAGGAACCACAACGTTGAAGAGGCTACGTGGGAACTCGAAGATCAAATGATGAGAAATTATCCTCAGTTATTTGCTTAATCCTTGTGTAGCGATTCTGGGGACAGAATTTTTGTAAGGGAGGGGGGGAAATGTTACGGGAAGAGTTAATTAAGTCGTGATTCTGGGGACAGAATCCTTTTTAAGGGGGGAAAGATGTGACAAACGAGAATTTTTGTAACTTATTTCAAATATTTATTGAATTAAATAAATATTTTTTGATGATTTAATTCTTGAGTTAATTGATTTATCGATGAATTTGTGGTAGATTAAGTTAATTATATGTGTTACATTAATTATATTAATGTAGAGAATTTTTATATTTAAAATATGTGTTTAATTGAATTTATTTGATTAAATACATTATTTAAATGAGTATAATGTAATTTCTAACTAATTTAATTATTAATTAGAGATTTAGTAAATTGTCATTATTAATAAATGAGAATTTTATTTATATGACTATGTGATTTAATGTAGAATTATTCTATTTTATATATTTGATTTTATTAAGATTATTTAGTTGATTAAAGTGTGACATGAAACTATGTAATAAGCTATTTATTAAAATAAACTAGAAATGAGAATAATTGAGTAGCCAAACATGGCCTTAGGGGGAGTTGGTGCCAGTTATTAACTGACACCATGATCTAACAGTTTATTAATGCGTATAATGATCAATCAGTTTATTCCTATCATCAGTTCCTAGAAAGTCAGAGAGAAAAGAGAGAGTTTGAGAGAGTTGAAGAAGAAAATCTACTCACCTTATTGCATAATCTAACTTCTTGTCAAGGTAATTCCTTAATTAAAATCTCTGATTATGTTCTTCTTTAATTTTTCCATGAACGTATGTTTCTAAGTTCTCTATAAAGTAAATTCTATGGCCAAACTTTCAATAAATTGATATTAGATGATCATAAGCATGCATTGATGTGTTTTGTATGGTTTATATATGATTTAGAGTAGTTAAATCCATGAGATCATGCTTTAATTACAAGTTCTGAAGTTACAAAGTAGTTACATATGAACATGGTCTAAATGTATGAAATTGATGCTTGTTGTGCTTGTTAATTGGTTAAATTGATTACTGATTATGTCTATGCATGTAAAAACGAAAAGAATGATACTTAAACGGATTGATTTGGTTAAGAAACGAATTTGCTGCGATTAATTTTGTTAACTGTATCAAAACTTCATAATAAGTATGAACAGTTAGATTTTTGGTCTTTAATTGGGTTGTATAGATTATCTGTGATGCTAAAATCATTGTTTATGGAATGGGTTTTAATTTCATACCATACTTGATAATTGGGTATGTTTAATTTGATGTAAGAATGACAAAATGGGAAATTTTTGGCCTGTTTCTGCGTTCTTCGCGAACTGCAGAAACTGGAATTCGTAATTCTCGCCCCGGCGAGAATTTTGTGAAGGGATCCCTCGCCCCGGCGGGGAGCTCGCCCCGACGAGAATTTTGTGAAGAAATTCCTCGCCCCGGTGAGAATTTTGTGAACAATTCCTCGCCCCGGCGAGATTTTTGTGAACGATTTTCTCGCCCCAGCGGGAATTAAAAAAAAAAAGAGTAAAAAGACGAAAGTAAAAATGTTCTTCTTTCTTTGCGATCATGTTATGATATCGTAGACATACCTAAAGCTTAGGCTAATGTATAAAATGAATGTTAAAGTACTGTGAAAGGTGGTACCATAAGCCCATTGATTGTTCAGTGTCAACTGAGCTATTAAAATGAAATTAGATGAGAATGAATCCTAACGTGTTTATAATACTTTAACTAATTATTGTTACAGTTTTATAAACGGAATGTATAGGTTGATTAGAGAACGTTAGTCTTAAATTTATAGTCTACGCACGAGGCAAGTATCTTATCCTTACTTTTACGTTTACGCAAGTTTCTAAATTTCGTTATCATAGAATACAAGCTTCATAATGCTATTACTTCTTGAGCAAGTTATTATTTCTATTCCATTAAATTTCATAGATTCAATGAGACGTTTTTAATTTCCTCTTTGTAATGCTTCAGTTATATAGAACGTATTCAATCGTACCTTTTGTGAGATTTAGTTTTGATTCTCGAATTATAACTTTTGAACCTTGATTGACTAGCGAACCCTTATTGATTCGACTAGTCCATAGTTGATGAGCGTTCTAAATTCTAGAAACGTTATTGAAGTAAATCCAAACCAAACTTCCTTTGGTGCGGACTCCGATGTCAAACTAAGATGAACAACCCTTATACAGGGGATTTTATTTACGCGTTAGCGTTAAGATGTTGTGCACATACATGGTACAAAGGGCTGATCCCCCTGAGTACGAGAAGCAAGGTCCATATAGTCTTACGACTGTTAAAGGTTTAAAGTAGAAATACTTGATAACCTGGGACATAGTTCGTGGTCTTAAGACCCTCAGACGTTCTTTTGAATCTTGTTTTACATTCTTGACTCAAAAGCTAAATCTTCGAATATTCGATACCCATTAATTATATCGCATGTTATTATTACAGTTGTTATTATACTTGCTGGGCAATCATTGCTCACCCTTGCATAATAACATTGCAGCTAAAGTTGAAAGAACTGATGAGCCATCCACTAGTAAGGGTAAAGGAAAAGTAAGCAAGTGATGAAGACTTGTTGTATTTCCTTTATTGTTGTTTATGTAATAGATTTGATTTATGTTTTCCGCACTGATGTTTATTTAAGGTTAGATGACCTAGAATTTATTTATGAATGATGTTGTAACCCTTAATGGGAGATATCTATTTCCATTAATAGTATTTCCATTATGAATGAATGGGTAGTTAGATGTGATGTGATGTATGTGGATAGTGAACACCAAATCTTGAGGAAACGTAGTACTCGGATTTGGGGGTGTCACATTTTGTACCAAAACAGTCCATACGAATTTTATACCAACTATTTTTGAGTTCTACCACTTATATATCTAGTACCACTCTTTGACGGATCATAAAAAGAGTTTGTGGATCTCAAGTTATACACTTACAAAGTGATGAAAAGTTAGGATTTTCTAACCCTTTAGAAAATAGTTTTGCTTTTCTTTCTTTTGATCCAACTTTTGGCATTCAAAAGGGTTAGATCTAAACATAAAACACTTACTAACATATAGATCTAAGGTTTTAGACCTCAAGATCATAAACTTCATATCACACAAATCACACCCAAAATAGATGAAAATAAACTAGATTAAGGTTTGAAAAATTATACCTTTGCTTGGATTTCCTTCTCATTCTTCCTAAGGTTTGTTTATGGAACTTGAAGCACACCAAAAACTCCCTCCCTTTTCCTCCATGGCTGCCGCCCCTCTCCCCTTTCTCTCTCTTTAGTTTCTTTCTTTAGCACAATGGAAAGTGAGAGAAAAGAGAAAATAATAATAGATTTTTTGTTGGGAAAAATGTATACATATTATATGAAAGTACATTATTTATCAATACATATCTCCTTATCATCTCTCTTAATCATGACTAAGGTTGCTTGAATACTTGGCTAAAATGAGTGGCTTCATTAGATGGGTGACACATACCTTGAGTGTGGGAGTAAGTTAGCAACTAAAACAAGTAATCATCATTACATTCATTCCCTCTCATTTTCCTTCCTAGTGTTGCCGGCACATGTGGCCCATTTTCTTTCCAAATTTGTTTTATTTTTATTGCTTCATTATATTAATTAAGTGGTTAGAAATATTTTCTAATTAGGCTAACAATTGGACTTTAATGAAACTCCTTTTGGGCTCATTTTAACTAGTTTAGGCCACTAGTTTTCTAATATTTTTATTCCATGCTTGGTTACTAATTTAATAAGTATTGGGCTAATTTAATTAGTCCACACATTAATTATCCAAGTCCATTATTAATTAAATGAGTTGGCTTGGTTAGTAAATTAATTAAGTTAGTCCACTAGAATTCATTTCTAATTGGACTATTAACCATTCATATAACACATAATTCTCATTAATTAATACCCATATTAATTAATATACCACATTTATTCACTTACTATATTCACTTTAATTAAATATTTAATTAACTTACTATCTTATCAATTGTTTAATATTAATATTCTTAGGTTAGTCCACTAATTTAAATACTATTAGTGGGACATGCATTGAGTAACAATTAGTCACATACATTATTCACATAAGTCATAACATATTTATCATTATTAATAAATAATTATCATACTCATTGAATCATATATTGTTCATACATGCATTCAAGTATAATCAATACTTATATTTAGTATTCAAATTTCTTAAGAAAATAAATTCTTATTATTCATAATACACATACATCCATTTAAATACAATTATAATCATAATTGTATTAATCATTAAAATCCATAATCATAGATCAAATTAGGTTTTGATCATTCCTTTATCTATGTCGCATTTACCATACTTAGTCAATTTAAAATAAATTGACTAGTCTTACAAATTCACATCATAAGGAAATAATCATAGTAATAATAATATTATTAATAATCATTTATTAAAATATACATTTATCCTTTAAATAATATAGTGATCATATTTTTATAAATAATCATATATCTTTAATATAAAAATTAACTTATTAACAGAATATAATTTATTATTATCAACTATTTCTTTAATAAGAAATTTACTTGAAACCATATATGAAATAAATATATATGTACATATACATGTCACATATTCACATTCATTTCCTTGCACACGTTCCCATACTTACTTTAATATATAATAAAAATAATTTTATTATAAAAAAAAATTCATACGTAAAATTTCTTATTTTAATATATCAAAAATCTTGGGTTATTACATTCTGTCCCCAAAATCATGACTCAAATAATTCGTCTCATGTAGCTTCTTCAGCGTTGTGGTTCCCCTTCTATATTCACACCAAAATCACATATTTCACAATATAAATATATACTCGAACCCGACATCTCTCGCAATAAGAATTTTTATTTATTTTTATTAAACTCTCATTTAATAATTACAGAAAATTCAGGTTGGCACATCCTTCCCTCCTTATAAGGATTCCGTTCTCGGAATCAACGAAACCTCCCTTAATTGATTTTCACTAAATCTCTTTCACAATTATCGATGAATAATTTAACGCATTACCTTAGTGTAGGTTTTATTTGATCACCTTCACTTAAACTTAGAACACTTCGAGTTTTATATATTCTTTAACCCTTTAACGCATTCATTTCTTTTCTCTAAGGATTATTGCATAACATACTCATTGTAATCATAAACTACCCAAATTTAGCATCGCATAAATATTCGGGATATCACATTCACCCCTTCTTCTAAGAATTTCGTCCTCAAAATTTTACTTTACTAATATCCGTTCCTTCCAGCTATCAAAATGGACTTATTTACATTAACCTCTACTTACTCATTGGGTTCTACAACCAAGTTCTTTTTCTAAGGATCTTTTTAAGATCATTGCATTCTTCACATCTTCCTCTTCAAAAAAATTTCTCATCATTACTCATTATCAGCTAAATTTATCTCTTTCCCTTTTCGAATTTCATTCCTTTCTTGAATTTATTATAGTTGTTTAACTCACTTATCACTGCCTGTCGCATTCTATAATCTACCCTTTTCTAAGGAATATCTTCCTTTCCACCTTTTAAAAGAATAAGAATCTTCCACAATTGTTCAATAATTGGGAAGCAGTATGAGTAGCTCAGGAATTTAAAAGATTCATTTAAAAAAAACTTTCAATATCATGCTGAGGAGTCATAAAGACTTGAAACTTGTCCTAGGTTAACATATATTTCTACTCTAACCTTTAACAGTCAAAAGACTATGGACCATCTCTTCTCGTACTCCAGGTGATCAGCTCTTCGTACTATGTATTGTGCACATACATATTAACGCTATTGCGTATCCCCCATTATAGGGTTGGTTCACCTCAGACTTAATACAAATTCTGCACCAGAATAAACTGGTTTGGCATAAAATCTCAAAGAATTCTTGAACTTCATAAACATCTTTCAATAGTTGTCTAGCCGAATCAATTAGCATAGACCTTGAACAACAGTTCGGACATTAGTCAAAACATTTTTAGCCAGCTCAATTGGCATATCTTTTCATAACTTAAAAAAAAAAAAAATCTTTTATGATGTCATGATACCATACCGTCTTAATAGTACGTTGAGGATGCCGTCATTTTAGGACTTTGTCATACTTTATCATACCATAGTGGGCTGATGATCCTTCGATCACATCCAACACTAGGTTCGATTGTATTGATGACTCCATCGTTCAAAATACATTTTGATAATTTCAAATCATTTTTGTCTAGCTGAAACAATTAGCATAGACGTATAAATAATAGTACCTTTTTAAAACTTATTGGTTCAAACATTGACCCAATATATTTTTGAGAACACAAAATTGTAAATATCAGCACGATGTCAATAAATTTCGAAAATCTAACATAGCTAGAAGATTTGGAATATCCATTTCTCTTCATCAACTTCAATCTTTACTCCATTGCTTCATTATTCAATCATTCTATCATTCTTCAATATCATCAATGCTCTCTATACCATAACATTTCTATACCCAATATAGTTCATCAAACTTACCATACTTTGGAAGTTCAGGAACTTACCATAATCATATGGGTTCAGGAACTTATCCTAGTCAGACCAAAATCGTCCTTTCGTTGAGGGGTTCCACCATACGATTATGAGTCACGAACTTACTATAACGCCCCCGAAACTCGGGTCTTACCTTGAACCCGATTCCGGCGCGTCACGGTACTACCCATACAACATAGGTTTACTAAAAATATGTAATAACAATAATATAACAACATATCCTCATCTAATCCCAGGCACGAAGACCTTAAATAAAACACTTATGACCAAGGTTGAATAAAAACCATGATCCTTTACAATATCTCATGTGTGAACGCAAGGTTCAGATTCTGACTTTATCCAATCCCTGAATATTCGCAAGGTTATTCAATAACCAATACATTCGTTATAAAAATGTTCTTTATACAACATCGACATCCTTGTAGTTTACTATAACAAGTAACTAACATAATCACATCATAAATATTATAATGGATAACCTTCATTTCTAACTCAGGGTTTACATAGTCAAATTCACATACATCATATACCGTCATCATAGATAAATAATTACAGTAAAGGGACATTTAGCAACCTTCCTGTTTCCATGCGCTTCTAATCCTTATCATCACGATATCAAGATAATGCATTGCATCGTAAATGTGCAAAAGTTTTATTTTTGCAAGAATGAGCACGACGGCTCAGCAAGAACTGACAGCTTTCACATTTCATGCTTCACGTAACACATAAGTTTGCATTTTATCCATGCATCATGATTCTCATACTATGCATCTTACTCATGCATTATAAATCTTATGCAATTCATCCATATATATGCATCATGTATCTCATAGCATACTTCATGCATCTCACATTGTATATTTACAATAATTCAAGTTCCACATAGAACAATATAGTCACATAATTGCACATTATGCACACTTTAATCATGCTCTCATATAATCCACATAATAGTGAAAGATTTAGTAATCAAGTCATGTACATCAATACATTTAAACAAGTTAACAAGTTACTGAAAGAACTTGCCTTTAAGCGTTCCTTGCCAAATTATGATGGCTCGTCCTTCAAATATCCTACACAATTTATTTAACAATAAAATACCAATTAGCCACTAAAAAGGCTTCATATAATGGTTTATATTATAAACCCACTTCATATCTTATAATGTTCGTTTTGTTTAACTCGAAACACTATTTAAGTTCTTTAACACTTTACGCGGCGTTTCGACGTTTACACGTCACACACCTAATTCGCCTCCTTTGCATGTGCTTAGCATGCTCATACATTGATTTATAACAAACTATCATGTTTCATTATTATTAGAAACACAATATTAAACAAAGTTATACACACTTGTCGCGGCGTTACGACGCTTGCACGCCCATACGCCAAACTTGTTTACTCGAACGCCAAAGTTTTGAATGTTCTAAGTGTTCTTCACTTAAATCATCACCAAATCTTTGTTTTAACACCTTTTTACTCGATTCTAGTTGGGTTAACTTGGTAATCCATGGAACTACAATACCATAAAAACAAATAAATTAAACCAACACGAAATATTAGCTACAGATTGTCCAAAACAGTCCATAGGTCCAAGATTTGTCCAAAATGTCCATTGTTCTTCATGTTCTTCATGTTCTTCATCCTCCTTAAGCATAGGTACGAATTTCTTCCATTTTTGTTCCACTTTGATGTTACTAATAGCTTAAATAACCTCTTAACAACATTTACCATCATCCAACACAAACAAAAACAACAAGAATCGCATCACAAATCCAACCCACAAGCTTAAGAGCTCAAAAACCTTCAAAACCCAAAAATCTTAACAAACTTAAATGAAATGGGTTTGAATGAGATGTTTACCTCTGTAAATCTCTTTCTAGGTGCTAAAAAACTCGGTTAGGCTTTGTTTTGGGGTTCTCCTTGCTTGGATTTCCTCCACCCGTGCCTTCTTCTTCCTCCTTTCGTTTTCCGGCGACTCTTCTTCTTTTCCGGCGACTTTTCCGGCGAACTTCTCCTTCTCTTTTATTCCTCCTCTTGGCTGCAGATTTTCCCTCTCTCTCTCTCTCTAATTGAGCTGATGGTATGGGAGAGAAGGAATGCAAGAAAGAATGAATGATTTGGGAGAAGTGGAGGAGTGATTTTTGGAAGAGTGAGTTAGGTGCTCAAGGTTGGCTAACAAATTCAAATGCTTGCCAGAAATCTCTCCCTCTTTGCTCTCAGTTGATTGGTCTAATGTGGTTGGGTGGTTCCCACTTGGAGTAACAAGCCAAAATAAATACCCGAAAGCACCAAAAATATATCCGAAAACTCTCACTTTTGTACCAAAACTGGTAAATAACTCTACCCAAAATTAAAATGGGCATTACCATAAATATTGGGATACATAAAAATAATTATTACGGGGTTTGTCCATTTATTCGGAACAGTCTTATTATACATTTTGGATACGGATAAAATCACGTATCTGTTCGAATAAATTTTCTGACGCTTGGAAAAATTATTCCTTCGCATACACGTCTTAATGAAATTTATAGAAACCGAAAAAGACGTAAAAATATTTGGGCGTGAATAGTGTCTCGGGAAACGTGCCCCGTGAATAGTGATTTTGCGATCTTTCGCAAAAATCAATTATTCGCTCATACGGTTCAACAACGCATAAAAATTCGTACATTGACCTGATCCAGGTTATAAAATAACCTTAAAACACGTCGCATAAAAATAATATTTAATCCGTTAATACTATTAATAAACCCAAATTACAAGGGTATTCGCGATTCGCGATCGCTACTCTTTCCGATTAACTCCCCATAATCATATACATCAACGTACATATATCTCACCCATATTTTGGGTTAGCGTCTTTACAATAAATAACTCGTCCAATAATATTATCCTTTAACTATTTATTTAATCCAATAAATAGTACTCTAGCGATATTTCTCGAATCCGCCAAATTAGCTAATACGAACACTTTGATACTTACTAATCATCGTCTACACATAATCTAGGTTATAACATAACCTTTAAACACTTACCACATAATATTATCAATAAAAGTCTATTTTATTCAATAATATTCATAAGCTCGAATTATCAAGCTACCCATGACTCGCGATCGTTGCAATAATTAACTATTAACTCATTCATTCTGAATCTATGTATATATTTCACATTTATATATATACATATTAAGCTCATCAATTTAATCACATAAATATATATAACACATATATATATTCAAACGCGACTCATAATAAGAATTATTCTATATTAAATTCTTATTATAATTATTCTCGAAAATCCGGGTTGTCACATCCTTCCCTCCTTATAAGGATTCCGTCCTCGGAATCACAAATATCAAACCTCTTACTCGGTTTTCGTCTAATTTCTTCCGAAATTTTATCGTTGAATAAATTTTAACGTATTACTATAACATAGGTTTCATATCACCTATTTAATCTCCGAGTATTATCCTATGTTTAACCCATCAATTTCCTTTTCTAAGGATCATTGTATGCCACAATCGTCATAATAATTTAATATCATGATTTGCTAACTCATGAACATTCGGGATATTACACTTACCATAAGTATGAGTTTTAAGAACCGTACCTAATCTTAATATTCTCTAACTATCAAATATAAATATGAGAAAAGAATCACCTTCTCGTCATACGTATAGTGATAGGGCGATTCCAAAATTGCAATGAATTGTCAATATAGGAGGCTAAGTGGTTCTCAAACCAAACACAATCCCCTGCCCATACAAGGAATTGGTTCACTCGGCTACTAATCAATATAAGAAGCTAAGCGGTTGTTACACCAAGCACAAATTCCCCTCCCATACAAGGAATTGTTCAACTCAACCACTATATCGATATAGGAAGCTAATTGGTTCTCAAACCAAGCACAAATTCCCTGTCCATACAAGGAATTGTACAACTCAGCCACTAACATGAGTCCTATATTGAAATCCCACCTATTTCCATCTTGCTCTTAACTTACTCTTTGCTTGATACGAATTCCTCGTATTACATCATCCATAACTCCTCGTGAGTTTACCTCGTACTATTTCATAGTTGTGACACCCCCAAATCCAGGTACTTAATTTCCACTGATTTGGTGTTCACTATAACATACATTCACATCTATCTACCAAAATTAAGAACAATTAAATAAACTTAAAGAAATATCTTCCCAAAATGGGTTACATCACCAAACTGTTAAACAATCAAATCCCAGGTTATCTAAACATTAATACATCAAGTGCGGAATAAAAACATAACTTAAAACAAGTATTGTTACAAATAATCATCAAGTAAATAGCAGGTCGCTAGCTATTTATGCATCTTGCCCTTGCCTTTGCTCGTGGACGGCTCGTCCGACTTCTCAGTCTTAGCTGCAGTGATTAGTGCAAGAGTGAGCAAACAATTGCTCACAAGTACGATAACAATAATATTTAAATGAAATGAATTTCAACTGAGGAATAATAATTTTCTGAATCTCAGTCAATAAATGATCAAAGTCTAAAAGCTCGTTTGAATGCTCGATTCAAGGAAATAGATTTCGAGATTTAGAAATTATATCTGAGGGTCACAAGACCTCGAACTATGTCCTAGGTTGACAAGTATTTCTACTGTAACCTTTAACAGCCATATAGACTATGGACCAACATCTCGTACTCAGGGGGATCAACCCTTTGTACAATGTATTGTGCACAAACATTTTAACGCTGTCGCGTAAGTAATCCCCTATATTAGGGTTGTTCATCTCAGTTTATCGTCTGAATCCACACCAAGAAGGAAATTGTCTTGGAACAAGTATAGAAAACATTCTAAGTCTTTAAAATGCTCATCAACTAAGGACTAGCTGAATCAATAGGGTTTGCTAGTCTAATTCATCAATAGAGTTTGTTCAATAGAACTATACTCGAAGTTTGAATAACAATCAACGATTTGAGTAAAGCTCAAGTATATAATCATGATAGTAACCTTTCTTGATTAACAATAAGCTAAGGTAAATAAGCTTGCTCAATATAAATAAACTTGTCTTGAATAAATTAACAAGTTAAAGGAGAACAACAACTTGCTATAAATAATTATCAAGCTGAAGGAAGGAAAACTTGCTCAACATAAAGTAATAAGTTGAGATAAGGAACTTGCCTCAAGCGTTGATTACAAATTTAAGTAATTCACGATCCTTAAACAACCTAATCATTTAATTGTAAAATGGTAATATAATTAGTCACAAGATTAAAAGCATTTTAAACTTGCTCTTTTATCACAACATCTCATTTAGCATACCATAGACAACAAGTACTAGTTTAGCAACTATCTTGAAAATTCTTTAGTCATTTAATACATTAATATAAGTTTAATTATGCATCATAACTTCCAAGAAAATAAAACAAAATAATAAATTAATAAATTTTTTTTTTAAAACAGTAGTGATTCTCGCCGGGGCGAGAAAAAGCTTAAGAAATTTGTCGTCGGGGCGAGGTTGTTGCCGGGGCGAAGGTATTCTTAACAAATTTGTCGCCGGGGCGAAGAAATCAGTTCATTTCTCTCGCAGGGACGAGAGACTTGACTGTCGTCTTCCCCAGCTCGCGAACCAGTGAAAACTTAGGCCAATTTGGCCAAATTTTCCGAATTCTACCATCCAGAAAACAAATTAAATATACCCAGACATCAATATGCTAGAAAACAAATACCCAACATGTTTTCTAAACATTTTAATCATTCTAACACATAAACAATCAATTTAAAACCCAAAATTTCACTGTTAAAACCAAATATCCATGCTTTGACCATTTTCATGAAATCAAACTCTGTAAATTCATTTTTCAACCAATTAAAACAATTCTTTTTGCATTACTCATGCTTTTCATCAAATAATCATAAACAATTATCAATTTACCGATTAATAACCAATTAGAGCATCAATTTTATACAAATATGCCATACATGAAATAAAGCTCTGTAAAACTAAGAACTCAATTCTAAAGCATGTTTTCATGAATTAATACCTCTAAATTAATCTATAATCAACACATAATCATCTAACACATGCTTTCTAACATTTATCACCAAGTAATTCATATATTTGGCATATAAATTTATATACAGTGAAATAAAAAAAATCATATTCAGAGAAGTAAAATATTAAGGATATAATGAAGAACAAAACTAAAAGAATTATACCTTCAAGCTATATGATTCTTAGTTAAGCACTTCTTTTCCTTTTCACTCACAATTCTCAAGGCTCTCAAACTCTCAATTTTTTTCTCTCTATTTCTCTCTTCTTCTCTGCATATTCTTCCTTCTCTGTTCTTTCTCTTCTTTCTTTTCTTTTTACAACTGACGTAGTATAAAATATAAAACTGATGAATAAAATAAAAACTGATAACTTAAAAAATATAAACTGAGGTTTTAAATAATAATAACGTAAAATCCATAAATTGAATCATCAGTTAAGATTTTTAAAAGCCATAAGGCTTTGTTTGGTAAACACTAATAAGAATAACCTATTATTCTTATGTATTGTTTGGTAAAACACAATTAAAATAACTCATTTTTCCAACCAAAGGTCATAAGGCCTAGTTTGGAAAAACTAAATTAAAACTCCTTTCATTTATTTTAATAAATCAATATAACATATAGTTTAAAATGTCACACATTTAATTTAATTGAACTTATTATTAAATAAATTCAATTAAATATAATTAACTCAAATAATAATTTCATTTAACAAATAATACCAAATAAATTCTCTTATTCAAATAAATCATTTATTTAAATAAACCTTTTCATCATCTAATTTAATTATTAAATTAAATTAGAATAACATAACAAATCACACTCAAATTAACATTTAACATTATTAAACTTAACATATGCCCATTCCACAAAACTTAATAAATTATTTATTAAACTCAATAAATTAATAAAAATATTTATATAACTCAATAAATATTTTTATTTAATCACAAAAATTACATTCGTTACAATAGTACCATCTCTTTATAGCGTCATGCTACAACTATTCAATCATTTAAGATCTTTTGACATTTTACAACTTTAACATATCACGTCGTGATCTCATTCTATCATTAACTCTTCCTACAATTCTTTCTTATCTTATGATCGTCTCATCCTACGATCTTCTTTATTCTTCTTTTTAATCACGTTATCTTATGATTAATCAACTCAGGTGTTCCTTGTTCTTTTAGCTCTTCAGGTCCTTCTTTGAACCTAATCATTTTATCATAATCTTGTCTCACATGAATTCTCTAAACTCTATTTGAGTTCATCTTTATCATTAATATAATTCTCATCTTATAGATATCATCTATTTATTATCACCATCTTTATTACTGGAGTTAGGTAACTCCTGGTTCTCATCTTATATAATTCTTTAAGATTCTTCTTTGAATCTTCTGTTTATATATATCAAATCTTTCTTTAAGAATCTCTAACTTCATTCATATTATTCAATATTTTATTTGAGTTTACTTCTCGTCATTCACATCTTCTTCGTGTAATGTTTTTAGGACTTAACTCATCTCATGTATCCACTTATACGAAAAGAATCACTTCTTAATCATACGCATCCATAATTCTATACTCGGTACATCTCGAGTCTCTAACAGTGTTTAGTATAGCACCTGAGTGGTTTCCCACAAACAACCAACAAACTAGTTCCCGTCTTGTCTACACTGTCTCTCACTGCGAGTTAGATCGGTTGCTAGTTCGTATCAACCTCCGCTCTCTGAAGGAATTGTTTAGCCCATATACCATACATCAACCATTAAAGAATATGATTGCACCATAATTATACTTAACTTATTATTCTTTAAACTCTATCATCTTCATCTCTCTTCTCTAAGGTTACAGCCTAAAGTACTCGTACCTAAGGTTTCTAACCTATTAGCTCTGATACCAACTGTAACGACCCCAAAATTCATACAATTCAACTCTCAACATCGGTCGTTATCAATACATCCTCATTTTGACTTTACAACATTATTCAATGTTAAACTTAATAAAATACGGAATAATCTAACTTTTCTATTACAAATTATTTTCGATCTCAAAATTTTCAACCTTTACAACTAAATATCTTAGAATCATGTTAATGTCATGATTCGCCTTATCGAACTTATTATAAAAGTTTACACCTCAATACAAACTTTACAATTCAACATAAATATATTTATTAAAAACTTAACATAATTCAGGTAATAACTTCAACTAAAACATTTAATCTTCATGTATCATTTTGATCCATGTCATTTGTGTAGACACCCAAATTTTGCGTTCCCTATACTGACCATGACAGGAGGGCAAAATCGTCAACTGAACCGGCTTGCGGGAGCGAAGGAATGGGCACAAGTGCGAGCGCCCGACACCACCGCAATGTTTGGCGACCAAAGCTGACGTGACAATAAGGCCATTCGAAACGGGCATTCCCGAATGAGGTGTCACGTTTCCCGGAAATTCACGGACTACAGAATACGAGCCTGTCAGTGAAAACCGACGTTACGGCACAAAAATCGAGACGTGGCACGAAAAACGAGAAAGTCAAACCGTCCAGCCGCGGATTGATCTGCGGCCAAATAGTGCGCCTTTTGAAAACACGGAACTCAAATACACTCCTTATCCTATTCAAATACACAAGTTCACATCCCTTTGAGATCAATTGCAAGGTCAAAATTCCTATTTGTTCTAGCCATTTATATCATATTGATTGGTTAAATTAGATGTAATTTTCATGTATCTTGTTGAACAATCATGGATTAGGGATTATTAGTGAGGGTTCCATCGGAACAAAATTCTTCCTAATAACCCGAGGATATCCAATTGATGAAATTTATAGCTTGTTTATGGTGATTCATTGGGTGTAATTGATTTAGATTGTCATTTTCGGATATCATGGTGTGTTAGATAAATCCGGGTTGGTTAGTTAGGTAGTATGCATTTTATGGGCATGTAGTAACCTCGTGTGAGCCTAGGAATGCGACCCCGTGGTCCAAATCCGATGATGGACTTTTTGATGTATGTAATAGATTCAAGGTGCTCGTTTTCTGTAACATGTAATCATCGGGCCTTAAAACGACGCCAAGGCGAGAATCGGGTTTAAGGCCCCGTAGTAGTGGAACATGTGATTGTTGGCGTTCGGGGATGTTTTGATGGCTTACATGCCCATGAATAGCCCCGACGCGTGTTTATGCTTGATTAGATTTTGTGACACAAAAATGATTTCAAGGATTAAACGATGAAGGTTTTTTTTTATTAAAATCAAACAAACTAGGCTATTAGAATCACGAGGTTAAAATCGGAAGTGTTAATAAATGTCGATTTCTATTAAACGAGAAGGCCAAAGGAAATTATTTTCAACCATCACCAAAAATGGTTTTTATGAATGAACGAAATGTTTTATTAGACCTTTGTGCATAGGGTTAAAGATATCCTAGAAATTGCTCATCATTTTATGAAAGCAATGTATAGATTTCGATTTCTATTTTGACAAAGGTTTAAAAGATTCTTGTTTTGCCAAAACAAACGCCTAATAAAATCTCATAGCTTTTGACAAATAAAATCCAACCTTTCGCACGAACAAAAGAGCTCTCTCGTATTAAGGGAAACGACATTCTAAAACATTCCCGAAATAAAACACGATTTTTCATAAAAGCCAAATGTTTCAACTCACCACAACATTCATATAGGTACACACACACACACACGCGCTCATACACACACATTTCATGAATAAAAGGATAGGAAAACATCAAGATTGCGGTAACCGTGTTTCACGGAAGTCGGGGGGTGCCTAACACCTTCCCCTCGCTTAAGCCAGCCCCCGAACTCTATGAATCTCGGTTCGCAGACCAATTAATTCGGAGTCACAAATGAGCCAGCGATTTATAAAAAAACGAAAACTCGGATGAGTTGTTACATCCATTTCAAATATACCAACTAGCGACTCTGGTTAATTGGCTCATCATAAAAACAATCTTTCAAAACCCCGTCGACATTAATGCCGACCTTTTCTAAAAAATCATTTAATCAAGAGGCTAAAATTGGAAAAGACTAAAAAGACACACAAAGAAAAAACCCGGCGTCGACAGCTAGCGACTCCGCTAGGGACATTAGAGGGCTTAAGCCGCTTTCAAATCTTGATGCTTTCTTATCCTTTAAAATTCATGAATATGTGTGTGTGTGCGATATTATGATCTGTTGAACGTTTTGTTGTGTGAATGTGTGTTCTGTCCAATAAGTGAATATTTGAATGGGATTGCTTTACTTTTAAGTAATCATTTGCATACGGTGAGGACGATGAATGTGAATGTATGTTGAGAGAGTACCTCCTCCTGAGGCGAACCTGTCGGTTGCTTATTACTGGACTCGAAGGGGCTGCTCCCCGGAGATGGCTCAGGAAACGCACCACCCAAATCCGCTCCAATCGAATGGGCTCAGACGAGTAGATTGCGAAGATTTGGGGACCTTCATGCCGAAAAGCCCGTGAGAGTAACCCTAGGATAGATCAGCCTTAGATTAACCCTACGCAGGAAAAGTTTCTTCATGCCTTTTTACATTGCACGCGTAAATGTCATGATCTCATTCATATATGCCTCCCTGTTCGTCAAGAAGAAATTACTAACCTCTATCTTTTGCAGGGAACGGCTGAGGAGCATATAAAGCCATGTTTAGCATTTGTCATTGCATTAGAGGACTACTAACTTTCTGTTTTACAGGGAAAGATTAAAAAACCCCAAAACACAAAAGTTACAGCTTTAGCATGCATCCACATTTTTTTATTCCCCAGGACTAAACTTCGAACCCTGATTTCTGTAGGATTGCTCCTCAAACCCGTTCGCAGTCTAAAAGGGCCCAAAACTCTATATCTGAAATGACTGATATTCCATCTACCAATCCCGGTTCCATATCTAGGGAGGAATTTGATGATTTCAAGAAGCAGATGTTAGAAATGGCCATAATGCTAAGGGAGCAGTTGATGCCCAGACAGGAACCACCTAAGGAGGATCCACCTCAACTTAAGGGCGAGCTAGTCGTCCCAAAGGCCATTCCCGTACCAAACAAAACAGTGATTACTATCCCGGAAGAGGGAGATATAGATGACCTGCGGAAGAAAATGAGACAAATGGAGGAAACCATCCAATCTATGAAGGGCATAGGGTCCCTGGGCAGGGTTAACTATTCAGATTTATGTGTCTTCCCCGGAGCCAGATACCCGGAGAAATTTAAAATCCCCGAGTTTGAAAAATACAATGGGAAGGGGGACCCCTACACACACTTGAAAATATACATTGGAGAACTCGGGTCTTATGCCGAGGACGAAGGGTTGAGAATGCAGCTATTCCAGAAAAGCTTAACGGGGGAGGCAAGAATTTGGTATGCCCGCCTTGACAACGCCCGAATCCACAACTGGGAGGAATTGGCCCATACCTTCTTAACCCAATACAGCTTTCAGGCCCAGATGGCCCCTGACAGGTACCAAATGACAAAGGTTAAGAAGCAACCTAGGGAATCCTTCAGGGAATATGCGCAACGATGGAGGGACATGGCCACACAGGTGAACCCCCTGATGAGCGAATCGGAGATGGTGATGACTTTTGTAGACATCCAGGAGGCACCGTATTATGAATGAGTCATTTCGGGGATTGGAAGACCCTTTACTGAAATGATTAAACATGGAGAGATGGTAGATATGGGGTTGAAATCGGGTAAAATCCGGGATTTTACTACTTTAGAAACTGCTGCCGAGCAAATACAGAATGGAAACTATGGCAGCACTTCCCGGAGGGTCTAAAGGAGGAAGGAAGAAGATGTTTCCCTCATCCTGCAGGGGTCATCCAGAAAAACAGAAAGCCATCTTCCGGTACAGGTACAGAGGGTAGGGCCATCCCGACAGCCCAACTTCACAGATCAAAGGGCAGAGGGGCGAAGGAGATATGAGGCCTCGCAAAATCGAGTATTCACCCCGCTCGGGGAGCCGCTTGAACGGGTATTAGCGGTATTAGTAGCCCAAAAGAAGATAGTTGGTTTGGCACCCCCGAGTGACCCAAAGGGTAGAAGGTTTGACCCGAGCAAGCGATGTGCATACCACTCTAGTTCCCTTGGCCATGATACACAGGACTGTTGGACGTTGAAGCATCGAATCCAAAACCTGATTGACAGTGGGGAAATTGTGGTGGAACAGCCGGACTCCCCGAATGTTAAAGCAAATCCCCTGCCAAGACATGATGGAGGGGGGGTCAATGCGACGGAGGCGAGTGAAGCTGGGGGCCGCCAAGGTTGAACTATGTACAGAAAATTGAGGAAATGATCAACGTGATACATGATCATGGGAGTGCACGGGGAACGCCCATCAGGTTGATAGGGGTAAGTACGAATAGCACAGAGGGACCTGTCAAGTTGACGGCTTCGAGGCCCATCATCCTTGCGGCAAGGCCGCAAATCCCTATCAGTAGTCTAAAGACTGTACCCTGGAATTATGGGGAAATGCCAGAGGAAGCGGCCAGTTGTGCTTCCATGACGACAAGGGGGAACCCCTTATATCTTCCCGGGCGAGTCCTTGAGTACCAAAAGAGAAAAAATGAAGAGATTTCCGAGGAAAGGGCCATAGAATTCTTGAAAAGGATGGATCACCCGGAAACAAGGGGAATCCAGATTTTAAATGAGGAGTCAACCCTAACATTAGTCATGGACTTGGTGTTGTCATCCAATGAGCATTGCAAATCCCTAACGAAGGTTCTGGAGGAAGCATACATGCCCAAGGAAATTAGTGAGGAAGGTTTCGGCCAGCTGGTGGGCCACCTATTGGAGAACGATGTAATATCCTTTACAGATGAGGACATCCCCAAAGAAGGAAGGGGGCATCGGAAACCGCTACATATTGCGGTAATCTCCTCGGGTTATATCATGAATGGGGTGCTGATTGATGGAGGATCGGCATTGAATATTTGTCCCCTCAGTACTTTACAGAAGATGAACATCAATCCCAAGCGCCTACGAGCCAGTCATGTGGTGGTACGAGCTTTCGATGGTTCCCGGAGGGATACAATGGGAGAAATTGAGTTGCCGGTGGAGATAGGACCCTATACTTTTGATATCTCTTTCCAGGTCCTAGATATTGCAGCCAGTTATAACATGTTATTGGGGAGGCCATGGATACACATGGCCGGGGAAGTTCCTTCCACACTCCACCAACAAATCAAGCTAATCATCAACGGGAATGTGGTGACAATCTCGGCCGAATGTGATGACCCTTCTCCTCCTAGGAGTGGCCTACCAGTGATCAATGTGGATGAGTCGGCGGCACCTGCCAGCTTTCAAGCACTGGAGATTAGCACTCCCCAATCTAGATGCCTGGGAGCTCCAGCTGTGAAACCTAGGGTCTCTCCAGAACTTACCTTCGTGGCAAAGGAAATGATAAGAATGAACTTCGAGCCTGGACAGGGGTTAGGAAGGAGCGGTCAAGGAATCACCGAGCCCATCCAACTACCACAGCAGATAGGCAAAGCAGGGTTGGGATATCGTGAAGGCGTAGCACGGAGACACCGTCAGGGTGCGGCTCCGATTCGGATGGCTGGCCTTCCGGTGACCAAGTTTAATAGTGAGCAGGGGATTAGCGAGCCCGTGATTGAGGCTGGGGATGAAAAATTAACCCCCGTGAGGGATAGGTTGGCCAAAAGGGAAAGTTTCCTGCAGGAGGTCGCGAACGAGTTTGAAACCAAGTGTTATATCCCCGGACAATCAACAAGCAGTAGGGAGGGGACGAATATTATCACACCACCGGGATCCCAACAAGTTGTGCCTGTCATCGATTGGGCAGGGCTGATTATCCCTGGAGAAGATAGGAAGGAGGACTCAGGCGACGTATCCGTAATCATCGGGGAAGTGTCCGATGTGAGGCCCCCTTTTATCCAGCGCATTTCATCTGACCTGACCGTCGACAACTGGACCATGAAACCAGTAATATCCAAACAAGGGTAAAACCTGACGTCAGGGTGGTAGACCCTAGAGGATGGGGGAATAAAGAAGTTTATTTTTGTTGTTGTTTTATTTTTGCATAATTATGTCGTTTCTTCGTGTTATTTGAAAATGTGATCGTCGTGGAAAATGATTTATATATGACAAGTATTTTGTTTCATGTCAGGTGTACCAATTTGAGTAATCCTTGCCTAACAAACTGTCTTTTAAATTTGAATGATGATTATGATTTTGGCATTGAGCTGGATTTCGATTTAATGGGCATTGAACAAGACGAGACAGATTACGACGACGCGCCTGACGAGATCAAAGGATGGGTCGAGGATAAACCCAAACCCAACTTGGACCAAACCGTCACCATTGATATTAGAACCCCTGACAAGCCAAAAGAACTCAAGATAGGGACGGACCTTACCCCCAGCCAAAAAGTCGAAATGACGGAGTTGCTAAAACAATATGAGGATGTCTTTGCCTGGTCTCATGAGGATATGATCGGATTGTCCACCGACATTGTGGTACACCGATTACCCATCAAGGAGGGTTCCAGGCCTGTCAAGCAAAAATTAAGAAAGTTGAAACCGGAGTGGAGCTTAAAAGTAAAGGAAGAGATCATCAAGCAGTTCAGGGCGGGAATCATTATGGTGTCCACTTACCCGGAATGGCTATCCAATGTAGTCCCATTGGCTAAACCTGGAGGAAAGGTGAGGGTATGTGTAGACTACAGAGATCTAAACAAGGCCAGTCTCAAAGATAACTTCCCAGTACCTTTCATACACATCCTGGTGGATAACACAGCCCAGTACGAAATGTATTCTTTTGTGGATTGCTTCGCGGGATATCATCAGATAATGGTGGCGGAAGAATATCGGGAAAAGACCGCATTCATCACCCCCTGGGGCACTTTCTGCTATAGACGGTTGGCTTTTGGTCTCACGAATGCGGGGGCTACTTATCAGAGAGCCATGATGGCCCTATTCCACGATATGATGCACAAGGAGATAGAGGTCTACGTGGATGACATTATTGTGAAATCGAAGGTAGAATCTGATCATATAACCCATCTCAAAAAGCTATTCGATCGGCTCAGAAAGTATAATTTAAAACTCAACCCGGCCAAGTGTGCTTTCGGAGTGCAATCGGGTAAGCTCTTGGGATTCCTGGTTAGTGATCGGGGCATTGAGTTGGATCCAGCAAAGATCAAGGCCATTGTGGATATGCCGACGCCTCACACAGAAAAGGAGATAAGAGGATTCCTCGGAAGGATAAACTTTATCAGCCGTTTTATATCCCACCTGACGACTACATGTGAGCCCATTTTCAAACTGTTAAGAAAGGGGGCTTCCCAAGAATGGAATGAGCAATGTCAGAAGGCTTTTCAGACCATTAAAAAGTAGCTGACAGAGGCACCAGTGCTGGTACCCCCGAAGGATGGGATCCCTCTGTTTATGTATATATCGGTCAATGCCATCGCGATGGGATGTATGCTGGGACAGAAAAACGAGGCAGGTAAAGAGCAGGCCATCTATTACCTCAGCAAAAGATTTAGCCAATGTGAACAAAATTATACTCCCATCGAAAAGACCTGTGGTGCTCTGGCCTGGGCTGCAGGGAGATTACAGCACTACCTCCATGGGCATACGACGTACCTGATATCAAGAATTGATCCCCTGAAATATATTTTTGAAAGACCCATGCTGAATTGTCGGTTGTCAAGATGGTAGTTAATCTTACAACAGTTCGACATGGTGTACGTGACTCAGAAGGCCATGAAAGGACAGGGAATTGCAGATCAATTGGCAGAAACCCCGTCAGGAGGGATGGAGCCGTTAGAAACCCCTCTGCCGGGCGAAGATATATTTTGGGTGTCACAATCAAAATGTGATGACGAGGGGCAGTTCTGGAAGCTGTATTTTGATGGTGCCATGAATGCCGAAGGGGCAGGAGCCGGAGCGGTCCTGGTCTCTATCACCGGAGAGCAATACCCCGTGGCCAGTAAACTGCATTTCAGCAATTCGAACAACACCGCTGAATACGAGGGATGTATCTTGGGACTCCGTTTGGCCCGCGACATGGGAGTGAAGAGACTAGCAGTGTTCGGGCATTCAGAATTGGTAATCAGATAGGCAATCGGGGTGTACAACACTAAGGAGCTTCGGTTACTTCCATACCATCGTTGTGTTACCCAGCTGATGCAAGAGTTCGAGGATATCGCTTTCCGCCATATTCCCCGGGGACGGAATGATTTTACCGATGCCTTGGCAACTCTGGCTTCCTTAATCCACGTAATCAAGAGCAGGGACATTCCACAGATTGAGATAGCCGTACAGAATACCCCGGCATATGAGGAACATGTGGCAGTATTATCAGACGAGGTGGTGTCGATAAGGCAGCCCTGGTATCACGACATAAGGGAATATCTGAGAGATAGATCCCTTCCCGACCAGGCGAGTCGAACTGAGAGGATGAGAATTCAAAAGATGGCGTTGAAATTTTACCTGAGTGGGGATTCACTCTACAAAAGGGATGCTGGGTTGGGACTGTTGCAGTGCGTAGATGAAACGCAGGCCCAAAGGATTATGAGTGAAATACATGGTGGAGTGTGTGGGCCCCATATGAGTGGATCGATGCTGGCCAAAAAGATTTTGAGAACGGGGCATTATTGGTTAACGCTGAAAGCCGATTGCGATGATTATGTCAAACGGTGTTATCAATGCCAGGCGCACGGTAATGTGATCCATACGCCTCCCAATGAACTGCACTGTATGACCTCCCCGTGGCCATTTTCAATGTGGGGAATGGATGTAATCGGGCCAATAGAGCCCAAAGCAAACAACGGACACCGATTCATTTTCGTCATGATCGATTATTTCACCAAATGGGTAGAAGCAGCTTATTTCCCCAAAGTAACTCAGGAGGTCATCGTCGGTTTCATCAGGAATAATGTCATTTGTCGATACGGGTAACCTGAGGTTTTGGTCTCCGACAATGCCAAGAATTTAAACAACGCCCTCATGAAAGGATTGTGCGACCAGTTTAAAATCAAACACCTCAATTCTGTCATTTATCGTCCTAAGATGAATGGGGCAGTGGAGGCTGCAAACAAGAATATCAAGAAGATCATGGCAAAAATGTCTGCTAATCATCGGGGATGGCCGGATTTGTTACCCCTCACCCTGCTGGCATACCGAACGTCAACACATACTTCTATAGGGGCAACCCCTTACGCTTTGGTATATGGAATGGAGGTCGTTCTGCCAGTTGAGGTTGAAATGGCATCCCTCAGAATAGTGATCGATGCTCAAATAAGCGAGGAGGATTGGATGCAAAGTCGATACGACCAATTGGCCCTAATTGATGAAAGAAGGGTGGCTGCTGTTTGGCACGGTCAGTTATATCAACAAAGGATCTCTCGATCATATGACAAAAGGATAAGACCTCGGAAATTCAAAGAAAATGATTTGGTGCTGAAAAGAGTCATGCCTTGTCAAGACGAAGCCAAGGGAAAGTTTGCCCTGAGCTGGGAAGGGCCGTTTGTGATTAAGAAAGTGTTATCCGGAGGTGCCCTCATATTGCAAGAAATGGATGGTGAGGTATTTCCACAACCCCTCAATTCTGACTCGGTGAAGCGGTTCTACGCTTGAATCATCAGTTTCCTTTTTTCCTTTGAGAGCGAACTACGTAGGACCTGATCTCCCAAACTTGTGGGGGTACGTAGGCAGCCATCATGGCGCGGTCCGATCCCTTAAAAAATAATCCTTTCCCTAACCAAAACCAATTTTCGATAACCAGATAAAACCTTCCTGCACTCTCAAAACCTTCCCGAAACCAGCTGCCTGACCAGTGTCATCCCAAAGGACATAACCCTGATCCAACCAAACAGTTATCCAAAATCTGAGATTCAATCCGATGAAATCAAAAGGTGTGCGACAATATCTGTCAAATCTCCATCAAGGCTTGAGAAAAGAAAGAAGGCGAAATGTCAAAATCATGGTCAACTGGATAAAATGAGGATCCAATGAAAAGCAATGATACGACAAAAGGGAAAATGACTAAATTCAAATGCATGTCTATATATATAAGTCATTTTATTACAAGATTTCTCTTTAGATAACCGATGAAACTAACATAGTCTATGCAGGAAATAAAATAATCTACAAATCTGAAACTAGCTGAAGCAGGATGGACAGGGTGGTGGATAGATCTGAAGCATCAGCATCTCCTGCAATCTGCTGCCCCATCATATCAATGCGATCCAGTAAAGCAGTGGCTCGGTTGACAGTCTCAAAATGAGCATCTACAACTGCCCTGGTCTGAAATACAATGGTCTCTCTGTCAGCAATGGCAGCGTCTCTAGCCCGAATGGCATCATCTCTCTCGACAAGAGCGGCATCCCTCTCGGCCTCAGCGGTAATCAGGGCCAGGCGGAGTCGGGTATCCTCAGTAACCCGACTTGGGGCAGAATCAGCTGAGATGGGGCGGTCTGTGGTATCCTCTGAGAAAATCACTCCAGAGTCATCAAAGGCCCCAGTCCGACTCAAACCGGCCAGATCCAAGTCTCCGCGCAACCACGGCACGAAGCAAATGTCTGGATGTGACGGCTCTCACTATATTCGGCGGAGATCCTGCGAGACCAAAGGTCGTATACCCGCAATAGTTCCCTCTCCGTCTGGGATGATATAAGGAATCGGTAGGCAGCTACTCCCGTGAAAGGGTGAAAATCCTGTGTCTGATAAAACTGCCCTGTAACAGCCAAGGGATGATAAGTGGTCACGCCCCTCAGGCCAGCAATGGGAATGAAGTCCAGGTCAGGCACATGAGTCAAGAAGCTCATAAAGGAGCAATAACCCGAATAGACCAATAGATGAAAGGGATCCTCAATGACCGACAAAAATGATGTCCAGGAGGCCACATCAGTACAGCTCACGGGACGAAACGAAAACTGCGTGGTTATGTCGTGGCTAAAGCAAAACCCTTAGCGACGGAAGTGGCCGATGGGACTGAGATGACTCATGAACCACACGTACAACAAAGTCGAGCTCCCTCTGAATGCTCGACCGCGGAAGGATTGGCAATATGAGGCTGACATGTAGGTATCCGCCAATATCATGGGAAGAATGGTGTGATCCTCCTGAAGAGCTCGAACGGCCGCTACAACCCGCATGTCCAACTGATCAGGTCCTGCGGGCAAGTACAAAACTGAGACGACACAGGCCATCAGAACATCTACTCTTGAAGCGCACCAGCGCTCCTCAGATACAGAAAAATCGCCGAAGAAAAGACGAAAACTGGCAGGTGAACCAAATCGGTCAATCAAGAACTGAAGGGGAACCATATGGTCTGATGTGATCACCGGTAACAGGACAGCCCTCCGCAAACCGGTAAAGGTCAAAAACTGACGGCGCATGGAACCAGCCGTGACCCTGGCACAAGGACCATCCAAAGGGAAGCCTGTGAAGCGAGCATACTCCTCGAGGGTGGGGGTCAGCTCTACCATCCCTAATCTGAACACCTGACGGGCAGGGGTCCAATAGCTCAGAATACCATCCACAAAGCCCACTGGCACCTGAAAGGTTAATAAGGACCAAGAATGGCCCAAAAGGCCATCTGCGGTAGCCCTAGCAGCCGGCGACAAAGTGTCCAGCCAACGGAGGAGACTGCCAACCAACCTGGTGGGAGGAATGGAATCCAAACGTACCACGACACCTGTGGACGACATCTGTGAAAAATAGTATCAAAAGACTGTGCAGGGGTCATTTTCTATCCATAAATAAAAGCATGCATCGTACAAATAATAATAAGACAAATGAATTTCATAGACATAAAAGATAAAAGCTGTGCATAAATGAGTAAATAAGTTCAATACATAGTGCATAAAATGAAAAATAAATCTAAACAGGTGCAGGTACAAAAGCCCTATCCTATCCTGATCTAAATAAAATCAATCTCGTCTATGAAGGCGGGATCCTCAAACTGGTCCCCCGGAGTCGCCGAAGTCGAGGGCCCGAAGTTCATATCGGGGATGTATGGCTGCGCTGTGGCATCAGATAAGCTCGGGCCCGCATCATAACCCGCACCGTCAGGATTGTAGGCATAAGCATCCTCTGGAGTCCGGCCCAGCACCCGAAGATATAGAGATAGCTGGTCTACCTGACGGGTCAGGGTGGCGATCTGCTCGGCATGAGTGGGAGTCCGAACGCAGGCTGCCCAGTCAGTCATCATCACCGAGCCGGGAACCATATCCCCGAGGAAGAATGTGGCCCGGGTCTGAGGACCGATGGTGCGGGGCACCCACCAAGTACGGAAGGCGTCACTGGTACTGGGACCCGTCGAAAGCATCCGGCCGTCCTCCCCTGCAAGCATGATCTCTAAAGGCTGAGAATCCAGCGGCCAGGAAGTAGTGAAAGGAAGGGAGTGCAGGATGCGGATCTCTCCAGTAACACATCTGAAGGCACGCTCCCCCAGGTACATCACCCATCCTCCAACACTCTGCAAAGTGAGACGACGGGTGGAAAGTGCAAACTCCGGGCCGGTAGGGTGCCCATCTATAAACCCCACATCCAGATGCTCAGAAAGATAAGGCCTCCAGACGACCCCTGCAGCCGTGATCAGCTCCAGCTGGATGCGGCAGTGTGCAAAGCTGCCAGATACTGGGACCTCCTCCAGGGTGCTATGATGCCATCGCCGACCCCGGGGATAGGTGTCCAAGCCAAGAGTGGTGACAGGCCTCAGACATGGGAGACGCTCGTAGGCCCAGAACTGCGAACAGAAACAGTGAAAAGCATGAGTAACCTATAAATGCAGAAAAGGGAAATAAATGAAGGAAAGTCCAATAAGAAGAGGGAAAGAGAAGTCTCACCAGCAGAAAATGATAGAACCCCAGCCAAGCATCTGTCTGGCCCTCCGAGCGTAGACGCATACCGTGGAGGAAATAAGCGAAGGTGAATGACCCCCAATCATAGTCACTAATGTGGTCCACGTCTCTGACGGCTCCTACGACGCTGAAATGAATGGTGGAGGAGTTGTTCCCTAGGAAACAACCCCTCATGATGGTCAGGAACAGGCGTCGGAGCAGAATGTCCCGAGTATCCTGATCCGCTGGAATGGGCAGCGCGTAGAGACCCCCGACAGCGTCAACAGCCAAGGCACCGGACCGAATACTACGGGCCTTAAAGACCCGGTGCTCAGCAGCGAAGCCCAATAAAGCCCGGACCTCCGCGGGAGTGATGTCGAGATCTAGAGGAACGCGGGACCCGGTAAACTCTATGCCCGTAATATACCTCCAGTCCCAGGGGGTCAACACAACCTCACAGTCCAGAAGGTGAAGGGACTGGGTCTGGTGAAACCATCTCTCGGACAAAGCCCGCATATAACCCCAGGGGCACTGACGGGGGATGATAGTGAAAAAGTGACGGAAGCCCCAAGAATCCACCACCGCCCGGTAGTCGCTGTGCAAAGCCATGTAAAGGGAGTAGATGTTGAACCAGTTGCCCCTCGGCTGAGTAAACTCGGGTACCTGGGGCAATCACCATTGGGTCAGTCCGGATAAAAGGAGAATTGAGAAATTGAGAATAAAATCAGAATAGAACTGAATATACCTCGTTAGCCACGAGAGATGCTGAGGGGTGACGACTGAGATCCCGACCCAAAAGATCGGGTATCTGCACAGGGGCGCCAGAAGAAGCCTGATGAGTAGATGGAGCCGGTGTGCTGGAGGATGGCCCCTCTGCCGCGACCTCCAGAGGGACAGCCTCCTCAACGTCCAGATGATCGGGACAGATGACAGCCTCCGTCAAGCGACGAGCCTGACGGGTCCGAGGAAGAACAGGGGCAGGTGCAGCCCAACGACGGCGAACACCCGAGGTCCGTGACGCAGAAGAGCTACTAGGAGCGTCGGGATCCATAGCTAGAATAGAACAAGCGAGGAGAAGGTAAGTTCCCTTTTGAATTATGTCACGAATATTCTAAATTCCTACCCTCATCATATAATTAATGCAGCATGATGCATGTTTACTACATCAAAAAAAAAAAAATCGACAGAGTTTCATTTGTAAAATGGACATCCCAGGCATAAGCCAAACATGTTTTCAATCAATCCAAGCCTCGAATAGATCAAAATTGCATTCATATGTGTAATTACAGCATGTAAAGTACCATAATGCATGATTTTCTTGCAGAAAAGGAATAACAGTATGTGGGACCGCATTATGAGCATAAAATAGGACTCACACAGTTGATACATAGCATGTATATATGATAACACATAGCATAGCATTGTAAAGCATACATTTTTATCTCTAAACATGCAAATAGCCAAATATATAGCAAAACATTGACGAAATTGAAAAGTGAACGGTCAAAGTGTTACCTGTGGCGCGTAGATCAATCCTACCGGAGCGGTTTTTGCAGAAAGATTGGAAAAATCGGCAAAAGGGCGTTAAAAGGTCTGAAAAATCGCGTGGGGCACGAATGAAAGTGACAGATCTGGGAGGCGGCTGGCCGCCTATATGCCCGATCCTAGCCGCAGATCAATCTGCGGCTGGCCGCAGATCCATCTGCGGCTGGCCGCAGATCCATCTGCGGCTGGCCGCAGATCCATCTGCGGCTGGGCCCAGTGCTCCCCCATTGGTCCATTGCAAGCTTAATCGATTCTAAGGCCTATTGGACTCATAGTGTGATAATAAAATACGAGATTTTGATGAATCAGGTGTCGAACACGGCTTCTCGATTCGACCAAGTGACCGGATACAAGGCCCGGCACTCGCAGACAACCAACCGGCGACGATAACCGGGGGTTACGAGATGGGTGACCGGCGACCATAACCGGCCCCGACAAGACAATCGTCTGGCGACGATAACCGGCGATTACGAGATGGATGTCCGACGACGAAAACCGGCTCTGACAAGACAACCAACAGGCGACAATAACCGGGGGTTACGAGAGGGGTGACCGGCGACGATAACCGGCCCCGACAAGACAATCGACCTGCGACGATAACCGGCGATTACGAGATGGATGTCCGGCGACGAAAACCGGCTCCGACAAGACAATCGACCGGCAACGATAACCGGTGATTACGAAATGGATGTCCGGCGACGAAAACCGGCTCCGACAAGATAACCAACCGGCGACGATAACCGGGGGTTACGAGATGGGTGACCGGCGACGATACCCGGCCCCGACAAAACAATCGACCGGCGACGATAACCGGCGATTACGAGATGGATGTTCGGCGACGAAAACCGGCTCCGACAAGATAACCAACCGGCGACGATAACCGGGGGTTACGAGATGGGTGACCGGCGACGATACCCGGCCCCGACAAGACAATCGTCCGGCGACGAAAACCGGCGATTACGAGATGGATGTCCGGCGACGAAAACCTGCTCCGACAAGACAACCAACCGGCGACGATAACCGGGGATTACGAGAGGGGTGACGGGCGACGATAACCGGCCCCGACAAGACAATCGACCGGCAACGATAACCGGTGATTACGAGATGGATGTCTGGCGATGAAAACCGGCTCCGACAAGATAACCAACCGGCGACGATAACCGGGGGGTTACGAGATGGGTGACCGGCAACGATACCCGGCCCCGACGAGACGATCATCAGCCTCGACACCCTTTTCTGAATGATTTGCATCAATTGCATCTTGCGTTGCATCATAAATCATATATGTTGCATCACGTATGCATTGTCATCCTTGTGCACTGTCATTCATGCATCGAGTGTCTATTCTTTATCCTGTTCACTTCATTAAACATTGCATGAACATGATAAAGAGGGGCAGCTGTAGACACCCAAATTTTGCGTTCCCTGTACTAACCATGACAGGAGGGCAAAATCGTCAATTGAACCAGCTTGCGGGAGCGAAGGAATGGGCACAAGTGCGAGCGCCCGACACTACCGCAATGTTTGGCGACCAAAGCTGACGTGACAATAAGGCCATTCGAAACGGGCATTCCCGAATGAGGTGGCACGTTTCCCGGAAATTCACGGACTGCAGAATACGAGCCTATCAGTGAAAATCGACGTTACGGCACGAAAATCGAGACGTGGCACAAAAAACGAGAAAGTCAAACCGTCTAGCCGCGGATTGATTTGCGGCCAAATAGTGCGCCTTTTGAAAACACGGAACTCGAAATCGGGGTGATTGGAAGGCAGGCGGCCAGCCAGCCTATTTTAACTCAGCTTCGTGCAGCATACAGGGAGTTCAGCAAATTGGGAAGAAAGGGAGGATTCAGCAACAATAAGCACGGAAATAGAGAGAAAAAAGAGAGAAATTTTGCAATCAAATAGGAAGAAAAGTGAGAAAAAAGGAGAGAATTTAATTCTTTTGATTTTGATTGTATCAAATACACTCCTTATCCTATTCAAATACACAAGTTCACATCCCTTTGAGATCAATTGCAAGGTGAAAATTCCTATTTGTTCTAGCCATTTATATCATATTGATTGGTTAAATTAGATGTAATTTTCATGTATCTTGTTGAACAATCATGGATTAGGGATTATTAGTGAGGGTTCCATCGGAACAAAATTCTTCCTAATAACCCAAGGATATCCAATTGATGAAATTTCTAGCTTGTTTATGGTGATTCATTGGGTGTAATTGATTTAGATTGTCATTTTCAGATATCATGGTGTGTTAGATAAATCCGGGTTGGTTAGTCAGGTAGTATGCATTTTGTGGGCATGTAGTAACCTCTTGTGAGCCTAGGAATGCGACCCCGTGGTCCAAATCCGATGATGGACTTTTTGATGTATGTAATAGATTCAAGGTGCTCGTTTTCTGTAACATGTAATCATCGGGCCTTAAAACGACGCCAAGGCGAGAATCGGGTTTAAGGCCCCGTAGTAGTGGAACATGTGATTGTTGGCGTTCGGGGATGTTTTGATGACTTACATGCCCATGAATAGCCCCGACGCGTGTTTATGCTTGATTAGATTTTGTGACACAAAAATGATTTCAAGGATTAAACGATGAAGGTTTTATTTTTATTAAAATCAAACAAACTATGTTATTAGAATCACGAGGTTAAAATCGGAAGTGTTAATAAATGTCTATTTCTATTAAACGAGAAGGCCAAAGGAAATCATTTTCAACCATCACCAAAAATGGTTTTTATGAATGAACGAAATGTTTTATTAGACCTTTGTGCATAGGGTTAAAGATATCCTAGAAATTGCTCATCATTTTATGAAAGCAATGTATAGATTTCGATTTCTATTTTGACAAAGGTTTAAAAGATTCTTGTTTTGCCAAAACAAACGCCTAATAAAATCTCATAGCTTTTGACAAATAAAATCCAACCTTTCGCACGAACAAAAGAGCTCTCTCGTATTAAGGGAACCGACATTCTAAAACATTCCCGAAATAAAACACGATTTTTCATAAAAGCCAAATGTTTCAACTCACCACAACATTCATATAGGTACACACACACACACGCGCTCATACACACACATTTCATGAATAAAAGGATAGGAAAACATCAAGATTGCGGTAACCGTGTTTCACGAAAGTCGGGGGGTGCCTAACACCTTCCCCTCGCTTAAGCCAACCCCCGAACTCTATGAATCTTGGTTCGCAGACAAATTAATTCGGAGTCACAAATGAGCCAGCGATTTATAAAAAAACGAAAACTCGGATGAGTTGGTACATCCATTTCAAATATACCAACTGGCGACTCTGGTTAATTGGCTCATCATAAAAATAATCTTTCAAAACCCCGTCGACATTAATGCCGACCTTTTCCAAAAAATCATTTAATCAAGAGGCTAAAATTGGAAAAGACTAAAAAGACAAACGAAGAAAAAACCCGGCATCGACAATTTGGGTAGCACATAACATTACCTTGTATCTTTAACCTACAAAAGTGGTTATTTGCAAGAATGAGCTCGACAGCTCAGTAAAATCTAATAGTTTGCATGCATTACATAACACGTATATAACATGCTCATCATATACATCCTAAATATTTGGCTAAACATGTCATACATACTGTACATTAGTTACCAAGTAATAATTGAGTTCCATAACTCAATCCACATTTTTAACTCAATGGACGTTGTCATAAATTGACTTTGTCGTTTTATACATACAACACATAGAATACATCATGCTTTTACATTATAGATTTAAAACAACTAATCATTTAATTCACATAACAAATAGGAACTAAAAGACTTGCCTGGTTCGTAGATTACTAGTTACCATAATTAGCTTATACTTATCTGCACTACTCGTATCCTTTAATTAGATGCTTTAAATTATGCAAACAGATGAATGATTTCTTCAATTCTCCAAATTTCTCTCTTTTTCTCTCTGATTAATCTCTAAGTTGGTTTAAGCACAATGCATGAGAAAAAAAATAAACTGATAATAATACTGGCGTACATGGTTGTCAGTTGACCCCATAATGGTTAACTGACTTCAACCACCGCTTAGGCTCTGTTTGGTTGTCCTTATAAGCTCCCCTTTGGTTTATTTTAATAACTTACTTATAATATAGTTTAATGTCACATATTTAATCAATTAAATAATCTCATTTAAATCAATTAAATAAAATAGAATAGTATCACATTAAATCACATAGTCACATAGTCACATAATTAAAATTTTCATTTATTGATCATGACAAATTGTTCAATCTCTAATTAATTATTAACTAATTAGAAATAACATTATACTTATTTAAACAATGCATTTAATCAATTAAACTCAATTAAATACATACTTTGAATATAAAAATTATCCACATTAATTTAACTAATGTAACACATATAATTAAATTAAACTACCACAAATTCATAAATTAATTATTTAATTAAATAATTAAATCATCGAAAAATATTTATTTAATTCAATAAATATCTAAATTAAATTACAAAAATCTCGTTCGTCACAATTTCCTTCCGTACAGAGCTTCAAATGGTGGCATTCTTATGCTGGCATGGTAACTATTGTTATAGGCAAACTCTACTAAAGGTAACTGATCCTCCTAACTTCCCTTGAAGTCCATGATGCAAGTTCGCAACATGTCTTCCAATGTTTGAATTGTCCTCTCACGTTGACCGTCTGTTTTTTGGGTGATAAGTTGTGCTTAATCTCAACTGAGTTCCTAAGTGTTTCTGGAGACTTTTCCAAAAGTTTGAAGTAAACCGTGGATCTCAATCTGATACTATAGAAACAGGGACTCCGTGTCTAGAAATAACTTCATTGATGTAAAGCTTGGTTAATTAATCAAGATTGAAGTTATCTTTTATGGGAAAGAAATGAGCTAACTTGGTAAGACGATCTACAATTACCCAAATGGCATTGTGATGTTTCTGTGTGTTTGGGAGACCTAATACGAAATCTATGGTAATATGTTCCCATTTTCACTCGAGAATTTCTAAGGGTTGCAGTAAGCCACTAGGTTTTTAATGTTCAGCTTTAACCCTTTGACAAGCTAAACATTTACTTACCCATTCTACTATTTCTCTTTTCAAATTCGACCACCAAAAGTGTCGGCTTAAATCTTTGTACATTTTTGTACTACCTGGATGCACGACGAACTTAGAACTATGGGCTTCATTCAGTATTTCATCTTTTAGTTCTTGTATTGAGGGAACCCAAATTTTATCCTCGTACCTCAGTGCCCCATCTTTATCTATTCTGAATTTGACATTCTTTACATGAGTTATTTCAGTTTTACACTTCTGACACTGTGTATCTGTCTCCTATAATTCCCTGACTTTATCCAGTAAAGTCGAACCACTCTCTACAACGAATAACTTCTAGGTAGAGTTAGCTGGAACTCTTATCTCAATTTCAAGTTTATGTTTGCCTAAATCTATACTAGCAAAAATACGCAAGTGTGACGCCCCCAAATCCGGGTTACCTTATCCACGAATTCGGTGCATCACTGTGCCACACATATATCAATCTAATAATAACTTAATGCGGAATAATAACATATTTACATTGATATAATATAAATATTGTCGTCCCAAGCCTCAGAACTATAACTAAAACATCATTTAATAATCATTACCAATTGAATACTACTCCTGCTGTATATATAAAAGTCCACGTCAATATAAGCCTTAACAATTATTACCTCAAACTCTTCTCAATCTTAGGTTTTGTAACATTTAACTCAAACACCTATGATCAAGATTGAATAAGTACCATTGGTCATTTATAAAAACTCCTATATGAACACAAGGTTCAGATCCTGACTTTATTCAATCCCTGAATATTCACAAAGTTGTTCAACAAGTATACATTCGCTATAAAAATGTCCTTTATACATCATTGTCATCCTTCTAGTTTTACTATAACAAGTAACTAACATAATCACATCTTAAATACTATAATGGATAACCTTCATTTTGACTCAAGGTTTACATAGTCAAATTCACGTACATCATATACCGTCATCACATCTATATAATTATAATAAAGAAGCATTTAGCAACCTTCCTGTTTCCATGCGCCTCTAATCCTTATCATCACGATATCAAGATAATTGCATTGCATCGTAAATCTGCAAAAGTTTTATTTTTGCAAGAATGAGCACGACAGCTCAGCAAGAACTAACAATTTTCACATTTCATACTTCATGTAACACATAAGTTTGCATTTTATCCATGCATCATGATTCTTATATTATGCATCTTACTCATGCATTATAAATCTTATGCAATTCATCTATATATAGGCATCATGCATCTCATGGCATACCTCATGCATCTCACATTGTATGTTTATAATAATTCAAGTTCCACATAGAACAATATAGTCACATAATTGCACATTGTGCACACTTTAATCATGCTTGCATATAATCCACATAATAGTGAAAGATTCAGTAATCAAGTCATGTACATCAATACATTTAAACAAGTTAACAAGTTACTGAAAGAACTTGCCTTTAAGCATTCCTTGCCAAATTATGACGGCTCGTCCTTCAAATATCCTACACAATTTATTTAACAATAAAATACCAATTAGCCACTAAAAAGGCTTCATATAATGGTTTATATTGTAATAATTCTTATCTCCTATTGTTCGCACATTATAGACAATTAACGCGATTAACACTAAAACATTTCTCGGCGTCGCGTCATTTGAAAGCGTTATGACCTTCATCATCATCAATCTTTATTGCCTTACAATAATCCTACTTCATATCTCATAATGTTCGTTTCATTTGAATCGAAACACTATTTAAGTTCTTTAACATTTTAAGCAGCGTTTCGACGTTTACACGTCACACACCTAATTTACCTCATTTGCATGTGCTTAGCATGCTCATACATTGGGTTATAACACACTATCATGTGTCGTTAGTATTAGAAACAAAATATTAAACAAAGTTATACACACTTGTCACGGCATTACGACACTTGCACGCCCATACGCCAAACTTGTCTACTCGAACGCCCAAGCGACACGCAATTGCGTACGCCTAGCACGCCCTTTTGATTTATCTCATACTCATTGGATAATTCTAAGTATCATTATCATTCATAACATTCATGTTTTAGAACTTAGAACATCATAACATAGCGTCGAAAACATTACACATTGCACACGTGCATGTCCAACGCCCTCCGATTGTCTCTAATCGCACAATAGTTCTAAAGATGGTCAATTATAGAATTCATCCAAGTAGTAAATTTTAATTCTAATTAATGGATGTTGTAGGTCTATCTCTAAGATTTCCGGATCATCTTGAATCGCCTTAATCCGGGTTCGTATGGGAAAGTTATGGTCATTTTACTAACAAGTGTTCATGTAAATATTTTGGATTCAGGCAGTCGGCGGGGCCTCCGTGAGAATCACGGAGGCTACGCCACAAGGGCAGCAAGGCCTCTGTGAAAAACCACCGAGGCTGCGCCAGTGACCAGCGAGCTCGGCAAGGCCTCCGTGAAATCACGGAGGCTGCGCCATTGCCCAGAATTTGCAGATTTGCCTCCTTCGTGCAATCCGACCTTTCTTCACTCCAACCTCAATAACTTCCTCTATACACATTCAAATTAGTCCATTCTGGACTCTATGGACTCCTAAGACATAGAGCTACAACATATCAAAAATTTAGAGCTAACCATTAATATTAACATGGCCAAATGTTAGGCCAAAGTATCAACTCATGCTATATTTTCATGTTCTTGGTATTCTTGGTGTTCTTCACTCGAATCTTCACCAAATCTTCATTTTGACTTCTTTTTACTCCATTCCAACTGAGGTAACTTCGTAACCCATGGAAGTACAACATCATAACAACAAATAAATTAAACAAACATGAAATTATAGCTACAAGTCCTCTAACTCGTCCAAAAGTCCAAGTTCTTCATGTTCTTAATCGTTTTTGTTCCACTTTTATGTTATTAATGGCTTACAAGGTCTCTTGGCAACATTACTAAGCAACCCTAACCAACAACAATAACAAAAATCGCAAGAAAACTCAAAACCCATCACAATAGCTTGAAAAGCTTACAAAACTCAAAAATGGGAGAGAGAAGGTTTGAAGAGGATAACTACCTCTTGAATGTTTCTCCTTGATGCTACTGGACTCTACAAGATCTTGAAGCTCTCCCTCTTTCTTCTCCTTGGCCTCCCGAGCTCCTCTTTCTTTTCCTCTTCTTTCTCCCACACGTTTTCTTCTTCTTCTTCTTCCTTCAATGCTTTCTCTCTCTCTATATATGCAGCTCTCTCACCCTCACTCTCTCTCTATCTGTAGTTGGTCTAGGAAAGGAATGGGAGAGGAGGACGGCTAAGTAAAAAATGATTTTTGGGAGAAAGAAATGGTTGCTTCGGAGGAATGAGGGGGACACTTGGGTGCTCAATGCATTTGGCTTGGCAAATGCCCATCATTGCCGACAACCTCTTCTTCTCTCCTTTTTTGATTGTCCAATTTCAAATTAATGGCTACTATTTAGGTGACATATAAATATGTGTACCCGAATACTCCCTTCTTATATCTGAAAACTTCCACTTTTGTACCCAATTTGGTCAATAACTCTACCCAAAATTAAAATGGGTACTCCCATAACATATTGGGACGCGTAGAAAGAATTATTATGGGATTTGTCCATTTATTCGGAACACCCATATAATACATTTCGGATACGAACTAACTCTTGTTCGGGCTCAAATAAAATTTCTAACACTTGGAAAAATTATTTCTTCACGTACACGTCTTAACAAAATTAATAGCAATCGAAAAACATGTAAAAATATTTGGTCGTGAATAGTGCCTCGGGAAAAATGCCCGTAAATAGTGATTTTGCAATTCTTCGCGAAATCAATTATTCACTCATACGGTTCAACAACGCATAAAAATTCATACATTCACATCATCCGGGTTATAAAATAACCTTAAAGGACAGCACATAAAAATAATATTTAATCCATTTAATAATATTAATAAACTCAAATTACAAGGGTATTCACGATCCGCGATCGCTACTCTTCACGATTAACTCCCCATAATCATATACGTCATCGCACATATATCTCGCCCATAATTCGGGTTAGCGTCTTTACAACAAATAACTCGTTTAATAATATTATCCATCAACTATTTATTTAATCCAATAAATAGTACTCTAGCGATATATCTCGAAACCGCCAAATTAGCTTATACGAACACTTTCATATATACCAATCATCGCCTACACATAATCTAGGTCATAATATAACCTTTAAACGCTTAACACATAATATCATTAATAAAAGTCTATTTTATTCAATAATATCCACAAGCTCGAATTACCAAGCTACCCACGGCTCTCGATCGTTACAATTATTAACTAGTAACTCATTCATTCTGAATCTATGTATATATTTCACATTATATATATACATATTAAGCTCACCAAATAAGTTACATAAATATATATATAACACATATATATTCGAACTTAACACGTCACATAATAAGAATTATTCTATATTAAATTCTTATTATAATTATTTTCAAAAATTCGGGTTGTTACATCATTCTCTCCTTATAAGGATTCCGTCCTCGGAATCACAAATATCAAACCTCTATTACTCGGTTTGCGTAAACCTTCTTCCAAAATTTTGTTGTTGAATTATTTCAACGCATTACTATATCATAGGGTTTTACATCGCCTATTTAATCCACTTTCTTAACAAATTTTTGTAGGTTTTATTCTATAACATTTATTAACTCAATAATACTCTGAGTATTATCCTATGTTTAACCCATCAATTTCTATTTCTAAGGATCATTGTATGTCACCATCATCATAATAATTTAATATCATGATTTACTAACTCATAAACATTCAGGATATCACATTCACCCCTTCTTCTAAGAATTTCGTCCTCGAAATTACACTATATTCATCTTTGCTCAATCTACTCGTCATTCTATCTAGGAATTTTACTTCTTCTTTTCGGAATTTGATCCGCTTCTTCCAAAAAATATTAATCCCATAACTACTATCATGCTCATATCATTCATTCATACAGACTTTCAACAAAGCTTTACACGTTCCTCTTCCAAGGATTCATTTAAAATCGTTGCATTTTACGACTATTTCTTTCTAGGGACAGTTACCCTTTTCACATTCAATTTCTCGGATAATAGGAACCTTCAACAATTGTTCGATAATTGTGAAGTAACTTGAACAAATAAGAAATAAAATATTCCCTAAAAAAAACTTTTCATATTATGTTGAGGGGTTATAAAGACCATGAACGACATACTCGGTTTAATGGTATTTCCACCATAAACCTAGAAGTTAACAATCACTAGGACTGTAAACATTCTTTACTAGGCCTGTTTACAATCATAAAGACAACAAACTACCTCTACTAGGTCTGTTTATAGTCATAAAGACAGTAAACTACCTCTGCTAGGTCTGTTTATAGTCATAAAGACAGTAAACTACCTCTTGGTTATGCTTTAGGTGATCAGTCTGTCGTACTTTTGCGTTGTGCACAACTCTCTAACCAAACAGTTGGGGTTTTTCCGACATAAAATACCCCAATATTAGGGTTGTTTACCTCAGCTCAAAAACATTCAATAAAACATTTCAATATTTGTCTAGCCGAATCAAATAGCTTAGACTTACATCAACAGTTCGGACATCAATCGAAATATTTTGGCCAACTTAATTGGCATACTTTTCATACCTTAAAGAAAACAAAAATCATTTTATGACGTCATAATACTGCACTGTTGCAACAGTGTATTAGGATTCCGTCATTTTGTGACTTTGTCATACTACATCATAATATAGTGGGTTGACGATCCTATAATCACATCCAACACTAAGTTAATCTGCATTGATGACTCCATCATCTATCATTCTACACCAGGTTCCATGAATCATTGATGACTATTTAGAAATACATTTTGATATTTTTAAATCATCTTTGTCTAGCCGAAACTATTAGCATAGACATATGCATAATGGTACTTTTTAAAACTTATTGGTTTAAAAATTGACCCATCATATTTTTCAAAAATAAAAACACAAAAGTGCAAATATCAGCACGATGTCAATAAATTTGAAATTTAGAGTACCTACGCTGCCACCATCAACTCCAATTTCTCTTCGATGTATCATTACTTAATAATTTTATCTATTTCTAACATCACCAATGCTCATCATTTTGAGAGTTCACAATTCTCGCTCTGCAACTTTCCTATACCCCAATATAGTTCATCAACTTACCACACATTATGAGTTTAGGAACTTGCCACAATAATATATGTTTAGGGACTTGTCCTACTGATACGTAGTCCAAGAACAAATCAAGGACTATCCATACGCTGAGGGGCTCAAAACATACCATATGATTATGAGTCACAAACTTACCATAATTATGAATTTCAAGAACTCGCACCTAATCTTATTATTCTCTAACCATCAAATATAGGTATAAGAAAAGAATCACCTACTCGTCATACGTATAGCGATATTGCAATATCAGATTCCAACGATTATCAATATAGGAAGCTACGTGATTGTCGAACCCATCACAATCCCCGGTCCATACAAGGAATCGATCAACTCGGCCACTATTCAATATAGGAAGCTAAGAGGTTGTTACACCAAGCACAAATTCCCCGCCAATACAAAGAATTGTTCAACTCAACCACTATACTGATATAGGAAGCTAAGTGGTTCTCAAACCAAGCACAAATTCCCCGCCCATACAAGGAATTATACAACTTAGCCACTAACATGAGTCCTCAATTGAAATCACCCCAATCCCAGCCTACGCGTCGCTCAACAAGAATTTAATTCGTGTTTCATCATCCATAACCCTCTCCGAGTTTTACTCATACTATCTCATAGTACCATCTATCTATAGTATTGAGCTAAAATTGTCAATCATCCAATTGATCATCTATCATTCTATGACTTAATCCAATCACTTCGTGATCTTACTCTGCAATCGTTTTACATTACGATCTTCCTTATCCTACGATCGTTTCATCATACGATCTTCTATACTCTTCTCTTTAATCATAATATATAATTTTATGCCTTTACGTCTTATAGACCTCGTCTATTGATCAATACTTAACATCTATATTACTAGAGTCAGGTAACTCTAAATTCTTGCCTTTCATAACTCTCCACGATTCTTCTTTGAATCTTCTTGTTTATAACTCAATTCCTTTCTTTAAGAATTTCCTAAATTTATTCCTCATCGGTCAAACTCTATCTGAGTTTAATCCTTATCATTTTCATCTTTCTACCCTCAGGTTATAGCCTAAGGTTTTCTTACCTAATGTTAATAACCTATAACTCTGATACCAACCTGTGACGCCCCCAAATCCGGGTTACCTTATCCACGAATTCGGTGCATCATTGTGCCACACATATGTCAATCTAACAATAAATTTAAGGGGAATAATAACATATTTACATTGATATAATATAAATATTTTCGTCCCAAGCCTCGGAACCATAACTAAAGCATCATTTAATAATCATTACCAATTTAATACTACTCCTGCTATATATATAAAAGTCCATATCAATATAAGCATTAACAATTTGTAACATTTAACTCAAACACCTATGATCAAGGTTGAATAAGTACCATTGGTCATTTATAAAAACTCCTATATGAACACAATGTTCAGATCCTGACTTTATTCAATCCCTGAATATTTACAAAGTTGTTCAACAAGTATACATTCGTTATAAAAATGTCCTTTATACATCATTGTCATACTTCTAGTTTACTATAACAAGTAACTAACATAATCACATCTTAAATACTATAATGGATAACCTTCATTTTTGACTCAAGGTTTACATAGTCAAATTTACGTACATCATAAACTGTCATTGTGACAACCAAGATTTTTAGAATTTATTAAATAGGAATTTAATAAATAAAATTCTTATTAAGTGACGTTTTGAGCTTTGAGTATGTGTATATGTGATATATATATATATATATATATATATATATATATTGTGAAATATATGATTTAATGTAAAGAGAGTTATATGCTAGTGTGTTTAGGAAAAGAGGTTTAATAGTTAATTAAACTATTGAATGAAGTGAAGGAAATTGCTACGAAAAAAAATATTTACTGAATATTAGAAAGTTGAAAATTATATTATGAAATAATATATTTTAATTATTATGCCTTGTTAGCAAAAAAATTGTTATGGATTATATTTCATAATAATGTGAGTAATTCACTCAATTAAAATAGTGAATTAATGTAAATATATATTTGTTTTGATAAAACGAGAAAACAATATGTTACATGGTAATGTATTACGATTGTAAATTTCGTAAATGGATAAGATATTGATTGAGTAGAATAAATATTTTAATTGGGATGCTTATTTAATAAAATAAATATTTGTTGAGAATATTGTGTGATAATTTATTTGTATGAGAATATTAAGTAAAGTGATAATGAATATTTTTATACTTGATGCGTATTTTGTTATGCATGGATGTTAATAAGATGTTGATAATTTATTTAATGAGAGGATGAATAATTTTATTAAATAAAAATTATATTTAAGTGTGACAAATGTATCATATAGTAAGAAGGAATATTAAAATAAGGGAAAAAGGAGTTTTGAGTTGATGCCAAACAAGGCCTTGTGGCCTTTGGCTTTTTTAACTGACGTAACTCCCTACTAAGAGTAACGTTACTTTTAATCAGGTGTTAGTGAGCCAAAGAACAGAGGTGAGGAAGAGAGAAAATTGAGAGGAGATTTGAGAGAAATCAAAGATGAAGAAGAAGGAATCAAGCAAATTTTAGCCATCTAGCTAATTAAAATTAAGTTTTCTAAGTTTCTAAGTTCTTGGTTTGTGTTCTAGGTTGTCTGTATAAAATCAATTTGATTGTGTAGTGGATATATATGTTGTTGGGTATGTATAATCTGTTATACATATCATCTATAATGGATTGTACAGTAATCAAATTTAGATAATAGAAAAATTAGACTTTTGATTTACTGTATGCCAAGAATTGGATTTTTAGTTTACTGTATATTGAATGGTCTACTCTAGTGGCCAAAATTGAGTATGAAATCATGTTTAAAGTCTTAAATTGATGATATAGGTTGTTAGTATGTTAAAATACGAGAAGAATGCAAGTTAAATGAAACAATTTGGTTTAGAAACGAATTCGTGAGAATTGGATTCACTAAATTTGTAAAAGTTTGTAAAAACTAGAATGAATTGTGATTTTAAGCCTTTAAATTGGTTGTTTAAGATGTTAGAATTGTTATAAACATGCTGGGTATTGATTTTATAAAGATTATAATATTTGGGTATGTCTAAATTGTTGTTACAATGAAGAAATTGGGAAATTTTGGTCTGAACTGCAGAATCTGGAATTCACGAAGCTCGCCCCGGCGAGCTCAACAAGCCAATTTTCTTGCCCCGGCGAGAATTTTGTGAAGGACTTTCTCGCGCCGGCGAGAGTTTTGTATTATAATTTTCTCGCCCCGACGAGAATTGCCGAAATAAAAAATTTTCTTGTTTTTAATTCTTTTCTTTTTGGCATGCTATGTTACCCTATACAAGGTTTATTTATAAAGATTATACATTTAATGTAAAGCGAAGTTTAAGACCTAACTAAGGGTTAAGTGTCGATTAAAGTGGAGCGAAGTTAAATGAAGGATTATGAATTGTTAAGTAGAATTAATACTAAGTGCTGCTATGTGGCTAATGAATGATGTACATGATTATATATATATCGTGTAGGATACATGAAGTGCAGATAAATTTAAGCTGGTTATGGTAATTGATAATCTACAAACCAGGCAAGTCTTTCAGTTCCTATTTGTTATGTGAATTAATTGATTAATTGTTTTAATCATATGATGTATAAAGCATGATGTATTTTATTTATGCTGCAAGTATGAAACGACAAAGTCAAAATATGACTACGTTCGTTGAGTAAAGAATGTTGATTGAGTTATGGAACTTAATCCCTAATTGTTACGTGTTGATCGTTATGCATGACATGTTTAGTCAAATGATTATGATTTAAATAATGAGTATGTTATCTATGTGCTATGTGATGTATGCAAACTGTTAGATTTTGCTGAGCTGTCGAGCTCATTCTTGCAAATAACCACTTTTGCAGGTTAAAGATACAAGGTAAAGTTAAGTGCTGCTTGAATGGCATGATTCAGATGTAATGCATGAAGATTAATTGTTTTAGCTCAAATTATGTTTTTGAACCATGATTAAGGTTCTGAATGATGTATTTGAGAATGTATTGAATGTAACAGATGTAGAGTTGTTGAATTTGTATTGAGTTGTAAATTTAATATTATCCGTTGTATAAATGGCATTGAATCTAGACGTTTTATTTTATTATAACTCTGGTGAAGCGAATCCAATATGATTCTAGAATATGTAAATGATTAAAGGTTATGATTCAGGGAAAACAAAGAAAGAAAACTGAATTTTTTTTATTTATTTCGCATTTTATTAAGTTTATTATCGATTAATGACGTAAATTTAGAATATAGATGTATTGTTAACGACCGAAGTCGAGAGTTGGAATTATATGAATTTTGGGGTAGTTACAGTTGGTATCAGAGCTGATAGATTAGAAACCTTAGATGCGAGTACCTTAGGCTATAACCTTAGAGAAGAGAGGTGAAGATGTTAGAGTTGAAAGAATAGTTAGTTAAGTATGATTATGGTACAATCGTACTCTTTAATGGTTGATGTATGGCATCTGGGCTAAACAATTCCTTAAGAGAGCGGAGGTTAATACGAACTAGCAACCGATCTAACTCACTATGAGAGACAGTGTAGACGAGACGAGAACTAGTTTGTTGGTTGTTTATGGGAAACCACTCAGGTGCTGTACTGAACACTGTTAGAGACTCGATGTATATCAAGTATAGAATTATGGATGTGTATGATTAAGAAGTGATTGATTTCATATAGGTAGATGCATGAGGTGAGTTAAGTATTAGAAACGTTACAAGAAGAAGACGCGAATGACGCGTAGTAAACTCGAATAATATATTGAATAATATGAATGAAGTTAGAGATTCTTAAAGGAAGAATTGATATATTAATATATAAACAAGAAAATTCAAAGAAGAATCTTGAAGAGTTATGAAAGATGAGAATCAGGAGTTACCTGACTCCGGTAATAAAGATGGTGTTAATAAATAGACGATGTCTATAAGATGAAAATGATATTAATGATAAAGATGAACTCAAATGGAGTTTAGAAAATTCATGTGAGATAAGATTATAATAAAATGGTTAGGTTCAAAGAAGAACCTGAAGAGCTATAAGAGTAGGGAACACCTAAGTTGATTAATCATAAGATAACGTGATTAAAGAGAAGAATAAAGAAGATCGTAAGATGAGACGATCATGAGATAAGAAAGAATCGTAAGAAGAGATGATGATAGAACGAGATCACGACGTGATCTGCTAAAGTTGTAAAATGTCAGAGGATCTTAAATAATTGAATAGTAATAGCATGACGCTATAAAGAGATGGTACTATGAAATAGTACGAGATAAACTCACGAGGAGTTATGGATGATGAAATTCGTGAAATTCGTATGAAGCAAAGAGTTAAGTTAAGAGCAAGATGAAATTAGGTGGGATTTCAATTGAGGACTCATGTTAGTGGCTGAGTTGTACAATTCCTGGTATGGGACGGGAATTTGTGCTTAGTTTGAAAACTACTTAGCTTCCTATATTAATATAGTGGTTGAGTTGAACAAATCCTGGTATGGGACGGGATTTGTCCATGGTTTAACAACCGCTCAGCTTCCTATATTGATTAGTGGTCGAGTTAGTTCGACAACCACTTAGCTTCCTATATTGATAATCATTGAAATATTGGTGTCGCACTATCGATATACATATGATGAGAAGGTGATTCTTTTCTCATATTTATATTTGATAGTTAGAGAATATTAAGATTAGGTGCGGTTCTTAAAACTCATACTTATGGTAAGTTCGTGACTCATAATGGTATGGTGGAACCCCTCAGCGAATGGACGATTTTGGTCTGACTAGGATAAGTTCCTAAAACCATATGATTATGGTAAGTTCCTGAACTTCCAAAGTGTGGTAAGTTTGATGAACTATATTGGGTATAGAAACGTTATGGTATAGAGAGCATTGATGATATTGAAGAATGAGAGACTGATTGAGTAATGAAGCAATGGAGTAAAAGATTGAAGTTGATGGAGAGAAAATGGAGATTCTAATTCTTCTAGTTATGCTAGATTTTCGAAATTTATTATCATCGTGCTGATACTCGCAATTTTGAATTCTCAAAAATATATTGGGTCAATGTTTGAACCAATAAGTTTTAAAATGTGCTATTATTCGTATGTCTATGCTAATTATTTCAGCTAGATAAAAAAAATAATTTGAAATTATCAAAATGTATGTTGAACGATGGAGTCATCAATGCAATTGAACCTAGTGTTGGATGTGATCGAAGGATCGTCTGCCCACTATGGTATGATGTAGTATGACGAAGTCCTAAAATGACGGCATCCTCAACGTACTATTAAGACGGTACGGTATCATAACGTCATAAAACAATTTTTATTTTTCTGTTAAGTTATGAAAAGATTTGCCAATTGAGTTGGATAAAAGTGTTTTGACTAATATCCGAATTGTTGTTCAAAATTTATGCTAATTGATTCAGCTAGACAACTATTGAAAGGTGTTTATAAAGTTCAAGAATTCTTTGAGATTTTATGCCAAACCAGTTTATTCTGGTGCGAAATTTGCATTAAGTCTGAGGTGAACCTGTAGACACCCAAATTTTGCACTTCGTATACTAACCCTGGCAGGAGGGCAAAACCGTCAATTAACCCAGCCTACAAGATGAGGGTGGACATAAGTGCGAACACTCAAAGCCACCATAACGACTTGCGATCAAAGTCGACACGACAACGAGCATTCCTGAATGATATGGCACGTTTCCCAGCAGTTCCCGGACTGCAAAATACAAGCCTTTCAGTGAAAATCAGTGATACGACACGAGAATCAAGGTGCGGCTCGAAAATCGAGAAAATCAGCCCACCCAGCCGCGGATTGATCTGCGGCCAACGATTAAAATAATTGAAGTGCGCGGCGGACGGCTGAAATGCGCGGCGGGCGCGGAGAAACCGAGGCCACCCGCGGATCAATCTGCGGCTGCCTCTGGATGGCTTTATCAATACAGTTCTTCCTCCAGCGAGAGACAGTAGCAGAATTTGAGAGAAAATAGGGAGAAACAGCAGCATTTGGAGGCGGAAAGGAGAGAAAAGAGAGAAAAAAAGTGAGGATTTGTACCCCTTTTGTTAGATTATATCACATATATTTTCCATTCTACTCAATATACGAATTTATACGCATCGTGGTGTCATTTGCAAGGTGAAAAACTTTTTTTTGTAGCATTTGTGTTATATCATTTTGTTAAGCTTTTTGTCATTTGGGATACATTAAATATAATCTTTCTTGTATATTATGGTGAATCCATGGATTGAGGACTATTAGTGAGGGTTCCAAATGGAACGAAATTCTTCTTAATGGCCCGATGATATCCATTTGATGATTTTTAGCTCGTTATAGTAATGTAGCAATTTTGGATGTGAGCCTAGGAACGCGACTCCGTGGTCCAAATCCGATGATGGACATTTTTGGGTGTATATAATAGGGCCGATGTACCCTTTATTGTAAATATGTAATTGTCGGGCCTTAAAACGATATCAAGTCGAAAATCGGGTTTAAGGCCCCGTAATAGTGAAATATGCGATTATGCGCGTTGGGGTTATTCGGAT